>CM062813.1:588596889-589179389 GCA_031772625.1 Pinus tabuliformis
GAAACAACGAAGCCCTCATTCAAGATTCCAGATTGTTGGTCAGGGAGTTATATGGGGATGAAGATAAGATCTTAAAGCATTTGTCCTAAACGTAATTATTTTATATATAATTCTAATTGATTTCGGGCCGCCTCCTATACTTAGTAAATTTCAAGTCCCCTGATTTGTGTTTATGTTAGATATTAGAAAAATGCAATTCTAAATAAATTAGCCCGTGCAAAAGAAGATGATAAACTCGCCATTAAATTCACAAAGCCAGACAAGGTTCAAGATTTAATAGAAGTCCAAAATGTTCAGACAAAGGGTTGAAATCATGGAATTTGTAAAGGCTTGAGAACATAAATTTGCATGCATACTCATAACAATGCAAAAATAGTTATTCATCTAGTGCATTAGGAGAATTTATCGCATGATTTATCTATTTTTTAGAGCCTAGGTTTAGATGAAAATTTAAACAACTGCAACATCAAATCTATTTCAAATCGAAACTAGTGCCAATGTTTTCATCTAATACACCATTAATAGTTTCTTGAAATATATTTACATAGTCGTCATGTTCAATGAATTTACGAATTTCAGAATTACCATTTTCATTTTGAAGACCTTGGTGTACACTTCGTGACATAAGCCATAGCATAGTTACATCTATTTTCCCATCAGTTTATTGATTATACCATGTGCCCAGGAATGTGGTGGTGACTTACAAGTGTCCGAGGCAACTTCTCTCCTGGAATTCATTATTGCCAACTAGTTTCCTGATGATACCACTTGCCTAGGAATGAGGTGGTGACTTACAAGTGTCTGAGCCAACGTTTCTCTTGGAATTCATTATTGACATCCATTCCTGACAAAACACTTGAACAAATTGAGTAGGATAGCATCACCATACCTGTTACAAGTGCTTGAAGGTACCGACATGCCGAGCACAACTTGAGCCTGATAGCATTACCATACTTGTTACAAGGGATTGAAGGTACCGACATGCTGAGAAGAGTAATGTTGCAAGGGCTTGAAGGTACCAACATGCTGAGAAGAAATTAATGACACGCTAAGAAGAAATGAATGAGTAGGCCGAATACGTATCATTTTGCTTTTTCTTATTGGTCCAGCTCATACACTCTCACCAAGTGCACATAATGCATCATTTACCCCTGGTGAAAAATTTAGATCAAGAAGCAGTTGTATTTTCTCCAATACTTGTAAAATAACTTCTAGATCCATAGACCGCTGCATACCGCCTATCATTATAAGAAGCAAAGGTAGCGGCATGAGCCAACACTGAGGAAGCAAAGGTAGCATTGTGCTCATTGAAGTTTATCTTGAACCAATAGCAACATTAGTGGCAAGGAAAGAAGCCAAAGTACCTCTAGGCCTATTCAATCAAGTGATGGAAGCTGGGTCTAGCTTGTTCACTTACAGATCAGGGGAGCCAACCATCCATCCCATTCGGATGTATTTTCACGTATATAACAACCTATTGATTCTTTAATGCCACAAAAATTGTAAGTTGCAAAGATCAGTTCATGCAAATATCAATAGATACTAGTTTGTCTTGACAGGTGGCCAAGCAATGTCAATTCATGCATGCATATACATGAACTCTCGATTATGAGTTTAGTTTTTTCCATTGAATAAATTTAACTATCTTATTATTTTAGATAGTAGAGAAGATTCAAAAGAAATAAAAGCATGATTGTAAGGAGGGTGGTAGAAATCTTATAAGATTATCTTCATCTGGTATGTTGTCCCTTTAAGGTTGTAACCTTGTCCTTCTGAATAAAATGAGTATAAATTACTTCCACGTTTTTATTTCAAATATGTTTTTGTCTTCTTTCTGGTTCTTGACATGCTTGTCTATTTCTGTTGTATATTGAAAATTTACTTTGTTAATGCATTAGTGTTAATGTATATTATTCTACAATATGGTATCCAAAGGATACAAAATTTTTTATTTCCTCACCTCATTGTAGAATACACATCAGTTGATTGACAACTCCATTAATCTATTCACATAGAAATTCCCATTCATTTGCTACTTATAATTTCATCTCTCACATCTTCTCCTTAGTAGGTGATCAAATTGGCCTAATTACTACCTTCAATCATACACCCATATGATTCATTTGGTGATTAATGAAATATAAATAAATCCATATGGAGCCACAATTCTTCAACCATGATATTTGTACAGCCATTTTCCAAAGAGCCATGTGGATTGTTTGGTTTGTAAAACTTTCTAGCTTTTAATTTCTTAAATTTAGTCAAGTAGTATGCTATATTATTTTTTCATTGTATAGCATGAAAAGTCCATTTAAACTCTTTACTAAAACTTCAAAGGATGGCATACCTTACTAGGTGGTTAAAAAGAATATATTTTGTTTACTTACTATGTGGACTATTATCTAATTTCATTTCAATTTTCAGCTAGATTTCATTTTAAATCAATCTTCATTCTTAGAGGGATAAGGTACAACACTTGTGGAAGAATTATCTAGCTGAAATGTAGAGGAAAGAACTATTCTTAGACCTAAATATAAGGGCTACATATTTATGGATGGATCCCTTTCTTGTTCCTCTTGTCCCATCTAAATTTCTTTGTTTTGGAGGCTACTTTACATGGCTTATGGAAGAATTATTTCATTGAAAGGGGGGAGAAAGCGATTACTATTTCTTAGCCTTTAAATGTATCCATTATTATGGAAGATTATTACACTAAGGATATTCAATTTGAGGTTTGGATTAGAATGGGCGACAATTAGGATGGATAACGTCACTTGGATATTGACTTTGGTTTTTCATAGACCAATTAGGTTGGCTAGTACTAAGGATGCATGTTGTTTATACCTCATGCAAATAACATGGGAGCTTCTAGTATCATTTGGCTAAGGAGGAACACTATATCCACATTATATTTTTCCAATGATATGTATTTTTTGGTCACAAAAGCAAAGGGAATTTTTTAATTGCATATGTGTATACATAGATTCCATAATCCCCACAACATTGAGTGTGCAACTATTTTTAGGGTTCCTCTTTGTGCCTCTTGTTGGATGTAATGATTCCATGTTTGTCAAGTGTGTTATAGATTGTCAGTGAGTGTTCTAAGGTGTTATTATAGAAGTAGTTGTTTCCCATGTGCATGAGTTGTAGTTCCATCATGTCCCAAGCACAGATCCACTTTAATAGGAACTATATTTTTTGAAGTAAGTAATTTATATTCCTATATATGTGAACTTTGTGAGATGAATAAAAAGAGTGTGTGATTTGTGTTTTGAGCAATCATTCTCTCTCAATCTCTTCAAGTTTTTAATATGGTATCAGATGGTGTTATGGATTGATTTCCTTATGGAAAGGTCAAGAAGATGTGCGAGAGCCTTGAGTGTTATTGATCCTCTGTAAATATATTACGATAGGAGATTGTGTCGTATGAAGTGTTTGTGTGAGTTAAATATTTTATTTTTTGTTTATTGTGTGTATGACTGCATATGGAAAGAATTATTGCGTCCTGTGTCGAAAATCCTCATCTCTTCTTTACCCTTTTCACCACCTAAGGTCAGGAAGGTAGTAATTGTTGCTTTATCAGATTATTATTAAAATAATTGCAGATGGAGGATTTGATTCATTTTCAAATGATTTGTTTTACAAACCATATGGTGATAGGAAATATGCACGTAAAATTTAATTTCGTTTAGGAAATGGATCACTTTGCAATAATACATAAAATAATGGTTTTAAATTAATCGGTTTGTGGCATAAAATAGAGATAAATATACCATGTACACTAACAAAAGACAACAAAATAGCAAAGAAGTGCAATTCATACCTCATTCAAATACCATAAGTGTTTGTAATTTCTTCTAGCTAATAAGAAACACTAATTCCACAGTATATTTAGTCCTAAAAACAAAAGAAATTTGTCAATTTATATAAATAAGTCCCACAACATTGAGTGACTAATTATTTTTAGAATTCCTATTTATATATCTGGTGGAAAAAATAATATATAAATCCCTATATATAAAAAAAAAAATTCAAATCTCCCCCACAAAAAAAACTTTTCATTTAAAACAAATCTTCTAAATCTTTTAAACCTTTAAAATTTTAAAAAATGTGACTTTTCTTTTCGTTTAAGAAAGAAAAATCCACGTATAAATAAATTATATTCATTTCTATTGAAATATGCCCACTTAATATATAAAATTTTCACGTATCCAAACCTAATAGGAAATTAATGGAAACGTAATTGGAGGCGTAAAAATGTCTACTCATTATGTTCTCTGTATTATTGAATTTAACGTTACTATTAAAAACATATTATTGAATTATTTAACATTACTATTAGAAACACATTTGAAACATTGGATCTCTCGATTAAGTTGTACCTATACCTATACTCTTCAAGTATGGTTGACACTTAAAAACTCCCATTATTGCAATTCAATGGAAAATTAACATTTATTTTCATAATTTAAAATTAATTATATATAATTTTAAAATTAATTATATATAATTTTATTTATATATACATATATGAGAGAAAACCTTGGATAACATGTAAAGATGAGGAGAATATTTTAGTTATATTGGCCTTAAAGATTCATCTTTTTCAATATTCTTATTGTGTGAGCATAACTTTCATGTATGAGTTTAGTTTTTTCTATTGAATAATTTAACTTTTTTATTATTTTATATAGTAGAGAAGATTCAAAAGAAATAAAAGCACGATTGTAAGGAGGGTGGTAGAAATATTATTATATTATCTTTATCCTGTATGTTGTCCCTTTAAGGTCATAACCTTGTCCTTCTGAATAGAATGAGTATAACTTACTTTCACTTTTTTATTGCAAATATGTTTTTGTCTTCTTTCTAGTTCTTGACATGCTTGTCTATTTTTGTTCTATATTGCAAATTTACTTTTTTAATGCATTAATGTTAATTTATATTATTCTACAATATTGTTTCCCAAGGATACATCATTTTTTTCTTTCCTCACCTCATTGTAGAATACACATCAATTGATTAACAACTCCATTAATCTATTAAAATAGAAATTCAAATTTGTTTGCTATGAAGAATTTCAGATCTTGCTTGTTCTCCTCAGTAGGTGATCAAATTTGCCTAATTACTACCTTCAATCATACATCCATATGATTCAGTTGGTGATTAATGAAATATAAATAAATCCATATGGAGCCCAAATTCTTCAGCCATGATATTTGTACAACCATTTTCCAAAGAGCCATATGGATTGTTTGGTTTGTAAAACTTTCTAGATTTTAATTTCTTAAATTTACTCAAGTAGTATGCTATATTATTTTTTCATTGTATAATATGAAAATTCCATTTAAACTCTTTACTAAAAATTCAAAGGATGGCATACCTTACTAGGTGGTTAAAAATAATATATTTTGTTTACTTACTATGTGGACTATTATCTAATTTCATTTGAATTTTTAGTTAGATTTCATTTTAAATCAATTTTCATTCTTGGAGGTCTAAGGTACAACACTTGTGGAAGAATTATCTAGTTGAAAAGTAGAGGAAATAAATATTCCTAGACCTAAATATAAGGGGTACATATATATGGATGGATCCCTTTGTTATTCCTCTTGTCCCATCTAAATTTCATTGTTTTGGAGGCTAATTTACAAGTCTTATGGGAGAAAGTGATTACTATTTCTTAGCCTTTAAATGTATCCATTATTCTAGAAGATTATTACACTAAGGACATTCAATTGGAGGTTTGGATTAGAATGTGTAACAATTAGGATGGATAGTGTCACTTAGATATTGACTTTGGTTTTTCATAGACCAATTAGGTTGGGTAGTACTAAGAATGCATGTTGTTTACACCTCATTCAAATAACATAGGAGCTTCTAGTATCGTTTTGCTGATGAGGAACACTATATCCACATTATATTTTTCTCAGTGATATGTATTTTTTTGTCCCAAAAGCAAAAGGAATTTTTTAATTGCATATGTGTATACGTAGATTCCATAATACCCACAACATTGAATGTGCAACTATTTTTAGGATTCCTCTTTGTGCCTCTTGTTGGATGTAATGATTCCATGTTTCTCAAGTGTGTTATAGATTGTTAGTGAGAGTTCTGAGGTGTTATTATAGAAGTAGTTGTTTCCCATGTGCATGAGTTGTAGTTGCATCATGTCCCAAACATAGATCCACTTTATTAGCAACTATATTTTTTGAAGTCAGTAATTTATATTCCTATATATGTAAACTTTGTGAGATGAATAAGAAGAGTGTGTGATTTGTGTTGTGAGAAATCGTTCTCTCTCTCTCTTCAAATTTCTAATATGGTGTCAGATGGTGTTATGGATTGATTTCCTTATGCAAAGGCTAGGAAGATGTGCAAGAGCCTTGACTATTATTGATCCTCTACAAATATATTACGATAGGAGATTGTGTTGTACGGAGTGTTTGTGTGAGTAAATTTATTTTATTTTTTGTTTGTAGATTTGTTCATTGTGTGTATGTGGAAAGAATTGTTGTGTCGAGTGTAAAAAATCCTTATCTCTTCTTTACCCTTTTCACCATCTAAGTCCAGGTAGGTATTGACTGTTGCTTTATCATATTATTATTAAAATAATTGCAGATGGAGGATTTAATTCATTTTCAAATGATTTGTTTTACAAACCATATGGTGATAGGAAATATGCAAGTAAAATTTTATGTCTTTTAGGCAATGGATCACTTTGCAATAAATCATAAAATGTTGGTTTTAAATTAATCTATTTGTGGGATAAAAATAGAGAGAAATATACCATGTACACTAACAAAAGACAACGAAATAGCAAAGGAGTTCACCCCTCCTCGGCTACATCTCTTGGTCCATCCTCCAATGTTGGGCATATTTCATTAAGTGCGCAAATGTCTTATTACTTGTGTTTAAAATGCTCATAATATAAAAATAATGTCTCCAATGGCTCTGGAACAATCAAAAACCCCAATTTGGGCTCTTGTTTGGCTCAATTTGGCCAAAACCTGAATAAGTTATACTCTAAAGAAGTTTTGTTGCTAACGTCTCTACAAACTGGACTCCGCTTCTAACTGTTCTATGAATTCTACCTTTTCTGCATCCACCAAGCAAAATTTTTCGCCCCGTGCTAACAAGATTCACGTTGCTTTAGATGTAATTTATTTTTTCATTTAATTGATCCATGACCCCTATAGCTGGAAACATTCGGCCACATGGGTCATATGCCTGGGGCTGTGGCTAGCTACCCACCACTATTGGCATAGCTCCCATATTCTTGGCCCAAGTTTCCAACGTTACACAAAACCTGGATCTGGCCCCTAAATTCGCATGTCAGACTACTTGCAACCTTATCTTCTCCATGCCCATGGTTCTGGCAACCACATATGAACTAAGCGAGGGCTAACCCTTAACCACTCATCTTTGAGTGCTTGAGAGACTCCATTATCAGTTGTGTGGTGACTCATGAGACCACAACTTGAGGATTATCCCAAGCCCTCTCTGCCTCCAACTTTGTTCCCTCAAGCTTAGGACTAGTGAATTACCATGGGACCAAGGATTAGGTCCTATACCTATCCCCCCTTCTACTAGTGTTATAATCTTCCTCCATTGGGGTTATGTGCTCAATATCATGACCTTGTGTTGGGGTTAAGACCCAAGCCCTTAGATCCTATCCTTATGGTTATTTCTATGTGCGAGGTGGACGAGGTCTAGGGCTTAGTACCAACCCCATTTACCATTATTGATATGTTGAAAGTGAAAATAGGTTTTGGTTCCTATATACACAACAAGAAGCACTCATATCCTGTTGGTAAGGCTCTACACTGTCTAGTCCAAGTTCATGAGTTCTAACCCTATGGAGGCTAGCGTGGGCCATAAAAAATAAATTAATCAACCCCAGGATGCCACGTGGTAGCTTGTGATTGGGCCACATGGTTCCAATTAATTGGTCCATCAAAAACCATCCACAACCAATCATCAACTTCTAGTACGATCCAATTCAGTGAGGCCACTTGGAAGCCTGTCATTGGTTCGAGAAAGATAATCAAGCTATCTAGTTAGCCTATCGAGTCAGCGTACGAACTACCCGTTCATCAATCATGCACCCAACTTGAAAATTTTTTACATGTTTTGGAAAATTATCAAAACACAATATCAAAGGCATATGACATCAATTTTGAGTGATTCAAGTTGCATTAGATTCAGGCTAGTGAGATCTACATTTTGGCAGTAGTTTCGAGAAGTTTTGCACACTTTCATTTCTTATCACTTTACTGATCCCTTGGGTCACTCCTCCCGATTGGAAGCTTTGGACCTCCAAAATGATATTTTCAATCAACAAACAAATGAGCTTAAAGTTACCTCATGCTTCTAATCTTAATCCATTTGGATTTTCTTTGATTTTGACCTTTGATGCCCACACAAATGTACTCCACATTCCATCTTCTTGAAGTTCTTATTTTTTTCTATCAAGGATAGTATCTTGCTACAATTCTTCAAGAAATGTGAGAGATAAATATTATATTGAAGGAATATGAACATTCTCTCATTGATATTCAATCAAACAAGGCTCATATAATCTCCAATTATCAGCATTAACAACTTCATAAACTTGCATATATGGAGGCAAATCCAATCAGAAGGCATTATTACCAACATTTTCTAAAATATTAAAAGGTCCAAATTTAATTGGTCTCACATTTTTACCTTCTCCATGAAGCCTTTCCTTGCTAATGTAAATCCAAACTTCATCTGCATCCTAAAAGCTTTGATCAACGTGATGCTTATCATGTCTTCTATTGTACTTGGCTTGACTATTTTCCAACTATTCTTGAACCATATGATGCACTGATTGAACCTTTTCAATGAATCACATGGCCTTATCTATGTCATTATGTCCATCAATAGAAACATCTTTCCCAAAGATAAAATCGAGAGAAGATTTTTGTAAGTGTCCCAAGTATGCCTCAAATGATGTTTGAGTAGATGAATTCTTTGGTCAGTTGTAAGAATGTTGAATGTAGTGTAAGTTTTCATCCAAAATCTTAACCTGTTTGTTGCAATAACTAGAAAGAATATGTACTATTGTTCTGTTCACCACTTTTTTTTTACCATCCATGGATCGAATGTCGCGCTCTTCTTCGACTCGATGTCCATGAGTACTGATAATCTTGACCAAAGTTTCCCCACAAATCGAGAATATCGATCAGAAATAGTAGATGTGGGTGACCCAAAATCCACCCATACGTTTTGAAATAATATTTGTGCAATTTGTTCAGTTGTAACTTGCTTCTTACAAGGCATAAAAATAGAAATTTTGTTGAAACAATCCACCACAACATAAACATAATCATGATTTTTCCTAGACATAGGCAACACTCTGATAAAGTCCATAGAAAAAATTTCTCAAGCATGGAAAGGAACTCGAGGTGTAGCATACAATCTTAACTTTCTATTGCTAGGCTTACTAGTAGCACAAAAAGAACACCCTCTTACATATCATGACACACTTTCATTCATACGAGGACAATAAAAATACCTCTGTAATTGTGCCATCATATTGCCTAAACCAAAATGGCAAGAAATAAGAGAAGTTTTACTTCCGTTATGATGTTTCCTCTTTCACACTATTGAATGCATAATGTACCAAGATAATACAACAATTTGTCATGGAGATTGTAATCTAATTCCTCCACTTGGTTTCGTTGACACAAAGTTGCATATAAATCCTTAAAATCTTCATCTAAAGCATATTGTTAAACATAACTCTCATGCATGATAGAATCATGCTTAAGAGTAACAGATGCACTAGCAATTAGTCTAGATAGAGTATCAACAACTTTGTTATAGATACCTTTCTTATACCTTATTAGCAAGTGGAATTTTTATAAGAAACCCATCCATATGAAATTCCTTGCTTGTTGTAGCTTGGTTTGTGATTGTAAGTATTACAATGGTTGATCATTAATGTGAATGATAGCTTCCTTTCCCATCAAATAATGTTTCCATTTTTTTCACACTTTTCACAAAAGCATATAATTCTTTACCATATGTTGCATACTTTACTACTACGCCATCAAAAGTTTCAGAACTATAACAAATAGGCTTACCATGTTTCATGAAGACGACTGCCATAGCATGGTCACTTGCATCAATTTGTAAATAAAATGGAATCCTTAAATCAGGAAGTGTAAGAACTAGTGCTATACTGATTCTCTCTTTGAATTCATTGAATGCTTTCCATTTCTTTCCTCCCCACTAAAAAATGTGTTTCACACTTGTAAGAGCATTTAATGGAGCTACAATTAATGAGCAATTAGAAATTAACTTTCTCTAATATACGGCGGCTCCCAAAATTCTTCTAACCTCTCTAACATTATTGTGTTTAGCCCAATTCAAAACGACGTCAACCTTTGAGGCATCAATCTTCAATTCACCCCCTCCAACAATATGGCCAAAATATACTAACAAGGTTTTTCCAAATTCACATTTAGACATCTTTAAAAACAACTTTTCTTTCTTTGCGATATTTACGAATTGCCTAACATGTTTGACATGCTTTTCACAATTCTTGCTGAAAATGAATATGTCATCTAAGTTTACAATCACAAATTCATCAAGAAAAGGTCTTAAGACATCATTCATAACCCTCATGAATGTTGCAAGATAATTACAAAGCCCAAATGGCATAACCAACCATTCAAACAAACCTTGCTTTGTTTTGAGGGTTGTCTTCCATATATCTCCTTCAACAGTCCTAATATGATGATAACCACTTCTCAAGTCCAACTTAGTGAAATACACAACATCATTCAACTAGTTAATTAAATCATCTATTTGAGGAAGAGGGTAACGATTCTTTATCATTATCTTATCCAAGGCTATAAAATCCACACACATGCACCATGTCCCATATTTCTTTGGTACTAAAAAAATTGGAGACACGCATGGTGATGTGCGTGGTCTGATGACCCCTTTATGAAGAAACTTTTGGATTTGTTTCTTAATTTTTGAATTCTCAATGACATACATCCTATACATTCCAATATTTGGAAGAGGACAATACTGTTGTAATTGTTTGTCATGTTGGATTCCTGATTTAGGAGGCAATCCTTCAAGTTCCTAAAACATCTTATCATAGGTGTTAACAACCTCAACAACCTCAATCAAATCAGATTTTAAACTTGCATCACATGCTTGGAAGGCTTCATTTTCAACATTCTCTTTGGGTTTGATCACCAAGAGTACAAAATTATTACTAGCATTAACAAGCCTCGTTATTTGTACAACATTCACAAGAGATAAATTCAACTTCTTATTGTGTGCTCTAACAATATACTCAATCCCATTTTTAAACAAATGATATTTGTTCTCATGGTGATGAAAGATGGCTCTCCTATCATATAAATATTGGTTTCCCAAAACAATACCGCAAATTTCAAGTGGAAATACATCAAGATCCACTTCATCTATAAGGTTTGCAGTCATGGAAAATTTCAATTTACATCTTTTTGTCACATGGAATTTTGCATTGTCACATATCCAACCTAAAGGATAAGGTTTAGGATGAGGAATGGTTTCCAGGATTAATTTCTTAACAATGTCTTTTGAAATAAGGTTTTCTTGTGATCCACTATCAAACAAAGTATCTACCTTGGTATGTTTTGAGATGACTCTAATTTCGAAAAGCTTTATTCCTTCTATTTCATGTTGAGTTTAATTAAGATTACTAGAATAACTAGTACCTGCAATTGAGTCCTTACCTTTAAATCCCATGGTTGTGATCTTTTTTCCATCGCCTAAATCAGATCCTAAATCATGTGGTGTAGTTGCAACAATATTTTGTTTCCCTTTGTCGTCAAACTTTTTGGGTCTCATCTCAGGATGAAGTTTCCAACAATGGTCTTCATCATCACCTTTTTTTTAACAATGTTTACATGTGAGTTTTCCTCCCTCTTTTTTGACTAAAGAATTATTCTTCCCTTTAACTTTGAAATTACCCTTCCCTTTCTCTCCACTCTTGAATGGATTTTTTTTGCCACCTTGGGGAGCATTCTTCCCTCTTGCTTCTAAATGAACTACCTATATACTTATTGCATCTAGTTTTGTAGCGTTAAACATGAGAATTGTGTGCCTCAAATAGCTATGTAAACATCCCATGTATTTTAGTAGAGTGCCTTGAGAGGATAAATCTATACCCAAAATCAAATCCCTTTTCTTAAATTATTGAGTACAACTTTGCACACTTCCACCCTTAGCTTGCATAAATTTTTCCCAATCCATTATAGATTCTTTCATGTAGGCTAATGGATAAAATTGTCTTCTTAGTGCAACAACAAAATCATTCTAATAGTATAAAATCTTAACAATTTTCTTCATGTCTTATTTTGCTTTGGCCTCCCATCAAATGAGTTCTGCACTTTCCAACCTAAGAGATGCAAGCTAAATTTTAGTTCAATCATCCTCGATTCTTTCTATCTGACAATACTCTTAAATTTGATGAACCCAATTGTCTAATTTTCAAGCATTTATCTCTCCATTGTACATCAGAAATTCAAACTCTATGTCAAAATTTAACAAAGGAGTTTTACCATATCCCTCTAGAGAATGTGGAGGTATTTATGAAGGGGTTGAGGTAGAAGAATATGATGGTGAGGATGGAGGAGAAGGTGTTGTATAGTCACCTTCCCCTCCATTTGTTTTTGGAAGTTTGTATCCATTTCATGCATTTCCTTTCGGATATTTTGAGTTGTCTCCTTACAACTTTGAGTTCCTCTCCTCATAAAGAACTTTCACCATTTCAGCATTTCGAAGAAAGCTTTTTTGAAATTTCTCTCGTCTTTATACATCCCTTCATGACCTTCTTCATGTGCCATGATTGGTGAACCTTGAGATATGTGTGACTTCCTTGAACCCACTTGAGTATTTGGCTCTACAAGCACTCTTACTCCTCTTTTCATCTTCAATCTTGTCAACATTGGAAAGCACTCACAAAAAAAATCAAACCTTCAAAATAACCTTGAGCTCTTATACCAAACTGATTTGTTTTACAAACTTGATCGTGATAGGAAATATGAAGTAAAATTTAATGTTTTTTAGGAAATGAATTAGATTGCAAAATAATATAAAATAATGGTTTTAAAACACAATTTGTAGGATAATAACAAAGACAAATATTCCATATACAGTGACACAAGAAAACAACATGATAAAGGAGTTCAACCCTCTTCGGCTACATCTCCTCGTCTAAATTCCAATATTGGTCCTCATCCATTAAGTGCTCAAATTTATGATAACATGAATTTATAGTGCTTAGAATCTAAAAATAATGTTCGAAATGACTCGAGAATAGACAAAAACACCAAGTTAGGCTCTTGTTTGGTTAAATTTGGCCAAAAATAGAGACGTTTTGTTAGTAACTGCTCTAAAACTGGAGTCCCCTACTAACCTTTCTACAAATCCCTCCTTTTATGCGTCCACCAAGTGACATTTTCGCCCAGTGCTGATGCGATTAATGGCATTTCAAGTGTAATTTGTCGCCTTGCTTAATTGCGCCATGAACCTTATGGCCGGAAAAGTTAGGCCACATGGGTGATACACCTGGAGGTTGGAGCTAACCACCCACCCTTGTTAGCATAGCCCCCATGTTCTTAGCCTATGGTTCCAAGGTTACGTAGAACCTAGGGTTGGCCCTCGTATTCCCATGCCACACTGATTGGCACCTTATCTAGTAGGGTTGGCCCTCGAATTCCCACGCATACGACCTAGGCTAGGGCTAACACTTAACCCTTCACCTGCCAGTGCTTATGAGCCTCCTCTATCAATACCGCGGTCACTCATGCAACAAAAAACTATGGCTTATCTCGAGCCCCTTCTGCCTCCCACTCTATTCCTTTGGGGTCAGGTCCTGTGAATGGCCATGGGACCAAGTCTTCAGGCCTATCCCTAGCCCCCCTTCTCCAAGAACTAAAATATGCCTCGGCCTTGCTTATGTTCTTTGCCTCATGACCTTAAGTCGGGGCTAGGATGCAAGACCTTGGCTCTTCTAGCTATGTTTCTATGGGTGTGAGGTGACTAGGCACCTGGGCTTAGCCCTGACCTTGTTCCCCATCTCTCATTTTCTAAAAGTTTAAATAGGATTGTGTTCTTATACATAATAAGAACCACCCCCAACTTGTTGGTAAGTTTCTCATTTGTCTGCTCCTAAGTCACGAGTTTGAACACTGTGGAGCCCTATTCAAGCCATGAATGAAATTTTAATCAACCCGAGGTTGCCACATGGCAGCCTGGGATTGGGATTGCGCCAGGAGGCGCCCATTCATTGGATCATCCAAAATCATCCAAAAACCAATCATAAATTGCCAATTCCAGTCAATCTGATGAGGCCACTTAGTAGCTTTCCATTGGCCTAAGAAATGTAGTCATCCTATTGAGTGAGCCTGCCTAGTCAGTGTATGGACTGCTCAGTCAACAGTCCTACACCCAACTTGCAAAATTTTACATGTTTGGGAAAATGATCAGAACGTGATATCAAAATCATATGATATCGATTTTGAGGAATTCAAGTTGCGTTGGATTTAGGTCAGTTAGATATACATTGTAGCACTCGTTGTGATCACTTTTGAAGACTTTCATTTTTTAGCACTTATTGATCCCTTGGATCATGAAATCCATTAAAAAAACATATTTTAGAAATATTAAAGGAGATATGTTGAGATTAGTGTGAGCTTGTGCATGAGGAATGTCAAGAGAGAATATCTTCAATTATTATAGGAGTGTAGATCTACAAGAGTGACTTGGATAAGGTTGATGGTTGGGATACGATCACTATGATATTAACCCTTCAATGCCATTTTCATTGAATTCCATTGAATCCCATATAATCAAGCAAGCATTCATGAAACACGTGAGGAAAATGGGTATCCCTAAGCATTCCATATTCATAATAACCAAGAACAAACAACTTCACATTTTCTATGTTACAATTGATAAGATATTAGGTGCGGATTATTACACATCTCTACAGAAGACAGTCCATGTCATGCCTCTGATAAAGCTGCTCCATGTAGTTATTTTCATCAATCACGGTGTATACATGGAAAAAGTTGACATCCCACTAATGAAGTAATTCATCAAATTTCAAGGCGTAGGGGCAAACAAAACAATGATCTAATGGGGAGACAATCTTAGGAATCCAAAATCCAATGGTCACCTCATGGGCACTTACTTCTCTACAATGTTTGCAGGAAATTCACCTTATTTGATTTCCAAAATCCTAACTCTACAAGAACACAACCCTAAGGAGACGGTGTGATTGTGAATATCTTAGTAGGCGCGTGAATGGTTTAAGATTGAAGAATTTTGGAAATATGAATATTTTAATGTTCATGTCTTGGGTCGCAATCAATAAGAGAGAAACATGAAACTTTGTTTTCTTTTAATCAATTTGTATGTCATTCTTTGTATTTGTTTGTGAGTCCAAGTTTTAGGTGTGAGTTGAAGTTGTACTATGTTATCATATTGCATAAAAATGAAATGATGTAGAACCACAAAGAACAAACCAACTATTGAATAGACTAATATGACCTATCGTGCTCCAAAAGTATTAGTATAGGTAGTTCTTAATAAATTCAATATGGTGTGACCCATCATGCTCCGATAGCATAACTACATGTTATCTTATACAAGGTCAAGTGGTATAATTGTCTTCTAAATGCATTATGTGCCCATAATGCTATCCTAGATAACTCATGAATACTATGGACGGCCATGGATTCAATAGATGGTGGGAGTTGCATAGGATGGTTCAGTATTGATACTAACATATCATGCTTCGGGAGGTTAAGAAGCATCAATTCTACAAAGTACATCGACGATGGTGGGAAGCGGTTATGTATTAAATGCATTAAGTGTGAATCTCTAAAGTGTGGTGAAGAAAAGAGCGAAACCAATGATATTTTTAGAGTGGTTGTAAATGATATTGAAGACTAGTTAGACAAAGATCATTCTTGTTGTCGTAACATTTGTTTTCAATATTTATTACATGTAAGCATTAAGGGAGGGTGTTTGAAGTAATGTTTCCATGTGTGTCATTTGTATTATAGTTTTCCATGAGAGTTCTGAGGTGTTATTCAAGAAATTGTTGTTTCCCATGAGTATGAGTTGTACTTGTGTCATGTCTCATCATAGATCCACTTTCCTAGAATCTAGATTTGTCGAAGTCAATAATTTATAGTGTTCTATATATAACTTTTGTTAAATAAATTAAATGTATCTTTTATTTATGTTCTGTGCAATTATTACGTCTCACTCACTTCAAATTTCTAATACCTATATGAGAAATTTGGCTAGTTCTCTTTTTAGTTTCAGTTTTTGAATTATAAAAAATAAGTAAACCATAATTTTATACACATCTCCCAAAATATTATAATAATTAAAAATCATTCTAAATTTTTTTTAAATCAAAACATTTAATAATTAATAAAAAGTGACTTTTTTAAAACAATTCTATTTGAAATCAAAATACCTGTGAATAAATCAATAAATTATATTCATTCTATTTTAAATCATAATTTTATATATATGTGTAAACTTAATATATAAAATAAAAAAACTAAATAAGATTCCCCCTTCCGATAAAAGTATTTATAAATAAATAAAATATATAGATTTATTTTACAGTATCAAAACAAAAAATATAAAACGAAAATATGATACAGAAATAGTGGAGTTAAAATTTAAAATGAAAATATAATACGGAAACAGTGGGATTAGAAGTATTTATAAATAAATAAAATATATACATTTATTTTATCAAGTATCCAAACATAAACTATACTAGCATTTGCACCTAATGTTGCAAAGAAAACGTCGTAAGGCAAGCAAATAGAAAATGAACTAGTAGCTTGAAGTGTCTTGTAAAATCAATGCAATCTCTCCACAACATTATAATGTTTCAAAAATGATATATTTACAATGTTCAAGATCATTTATTCAACATTTATTACCATGAAAAATAACAATATAAAGGCCTAGAAAATAGGCTTTTGATCACCCTATGAGGACACAAATAATAATGTTTAAGGTACATTTGAGATAATTTCACAAAATGGCTACTGAAGATGCAATATCCACCTGCAAAAATTAAATTAACCTGAATAAGCATAGACGAAGAGTGGGTTATGTAGATAGAAAAATTAAGAAGAAGCCCAAGATCATAAAATGAAGGAGAAATAAACTTCAAATAACAATGTTAAATTGACCCTCATTTTCTGAATACAACCATGACCATGAACAACAATGGTGTGATACACTCCATTCCTAGATCTCAACTATAATATTTCATACAGAACGTTTGTGCCCATTTTCACTGAAGAAAAAACCATTACATATAATAAGGTGACAATAAGACAAAGATATGATAGATATGAAATGGGAAATAACCAATAATTGGCGACAAGACTAAAATAGCTATGATACTAAATTTGACAAATAAACTTCTAATTATAATAATAGTTCAATGAATGGAAAAAGAGCTCTACAAAATCTAGAAATAGATGTTGACTTATGAACTTCCATTTAATAAAAATATCCTATTTACGTTAAGAACTTGTAAAAGTACGGAATCAAGTTGTGGGTGGAAATTACATGCATTGCTTCCCCCTCCTTATCACTAGATTTTGGGCCTTTTATTGGTCCTTCTTCACCAAAAATCTTTATCTCATCCATAGAAATTTTCTGATTTGTTTCTTTCTTTGTTCTCACTTTAGCCTTTGCTAATAGATACAAAACAACCATTGGCATTTTTACTGCAGAAGTTTTTTTTGGAGGTGTTGTAGGATGAGGATACTCAAATAATGAGGGTGTGGCGTGTGAAAGAACCTTAAATTTTGGCTAAAGAACCTTTTTGCCCATTTTCGTTGAAGAAAAAACCATTACATATAATAAGGCGACAATAAGACAAAGATATCATAGATATGAAATGGGAAATAAGCAATAGGTTGTGACAAGACTTAAATAGCTATGATATGAAATTTGACAAATAACCTTCTAACTATAATAACAGGTCAATTAAAGTTAAAGAAGCTCTACAACAGGTAGAAAGAGATGTTGACTTGTGAACAGCCATTTAATAAAAAATCACCATTTATGTTAAGAACTTGTAAAAATATGGAATCAAGTTGCAGTGGAAATTACTTGCGTTGCTGCCCCTCCTTATCACTAGATTTTGGGCCACTTTTTTTTGGATTTTTACCTAGACAAAGTTCATGTCCATTTGAATTTGTTCAAAAAATGCAAAAATATAGAAGATGATCTAAACATGGTACTATCATTTAATATTCGGTGTGCACCCTGCATTTAATTTCAATCTCCTTTTATAGTATGGGTATTAACCTATTTGTGATAACATAGTTTCTTGAGCTCTCCCAACCACGTTTTAAATTTATTTCTTTTGTTTCCAAGCAAGCATCTTGCTACCTGAGTTGTCTCATCTTCGTGGGATTTCCCAACTGTTTATTGAAAAAAGTACGCATGGCACAAAATTTTGGAGCAACTTTAAGAAGATATTCATAACAGTAACATTATTACTTCAAAATGAATGTCTGTCAGTAGTTAGTGGCTCCTGAGATTTATTATATTTGACATGAAATATATCTACGATGTACAATAAGAATTCAAAAGGCTAGAATACCAACACTATGCGAGCCCTATTATGACTAGCGTTTGCAACAAATCTTTAGGGCACCTCGTAAAAGTAACAAAATTTGATCTCTATTATAGTAAGATTAGAGGATTAATTTCCTTGATAATTTGATTGGTCTTAGCTTAGAACCATGGATGAATTCCAATCTAAAATCAGGATTTGAAGCGATAAGCACAAAAAGATGAAATTTTAAATGTTGACGATTTAGAAAACTGCAAATCGAGTTGGATAAACATATATTCTGTATAATGAAAGAGATTTAACAACGGTAGTTCCCTTTTAGCATACTATATATAACACTTATATTTCATCTTCGGTAGTTCCCTTTTAGCACATTATATATAACACCTATATTTCATCTTTTTCATATCCTTGTCGGTCGTGGGTCAGTGGTTATTCAATACACTTCAGCAAGTATAACGATAAGTATTCTCTTACATTGAGAATGTCTGAAGATCGTTTCAGACGAAACAGTAATGGATCTCGCAATTATCAAAACATTCCTTTTTCTCCATCTTCGAATGATCATGAAAAGAAGTGGATGGAAATGGAGGGCGCGACCCCTCTTTTCCATTGTTCATAATCTGCATAAATGGAAAGGAAATCGCCACAAATAAGTACCAGATATGAGATAAATAAAAAAAACACTATCTCTTGTGGACTAAGACGTGTACCCACGTCCGAAGTTGCCTCAAAATCAATCACAATGAAGTACTGAAAATCTTGGAGTTGAAGTTCCTGGGAATTCCCTTGAGGATGCAGTTTGAAAGGTAGTTGCAGTTCCTGGGCATTTCCTTGAGGTTTCAGTTTAAAAGGTACATTATGAAGACTGCTTCCTGGTGGCACCATGTAATCCCAATTCCTTTGACTAATAAGTCCTTGCTTCAATGTATGTGTTGGGTACGTATGAAAACTGAAAGCTTGTGGAAAGTACACAAGGGCATCTGGTACACTCATAGACATTGCCTTTATATAACCTTCATTGAAAGGTAGTACATATCCATGGGGATTTAGTACACTCTCAAAATCTGGTATGCCAGATGAAAACAAATCTTTCTCACTCTTTATTGCTATGCAAACTCCAACAGTGCCATAAAAGTTAAAACATGCAATTCTATTTGGTGACCACATTATAGGAACCTCGTGGTTCCTTATAATTTGTTCTGCATTATCATGGAGAAAAAGTTAGAACACATCAGCCAGAAAAACAATTATTTAATACTGTATATTCCTAATTCAAACCTAGTGACCTATCATATCTTTATGTTTAGGCTTGTAGATGGGAGTTTGGGTATCACATCCTTTTGATTTTTGTTAGTCTTCTTCTGTGGGCTATTTTGCATTCTCAACTTTGGATTTTGAAGGTGTTTTTTTGGCAATTCTGGCTTTCCCCAAAGTGGTACTGAGTCTGGCAATTAGAGAACTTTGGGCCTGGAAGACTTTGACTTATCCTTTTATATTTGTTTGCTCAAGGGATTCCTTTTGGATGTTTGCCATGTATACTCCATTAGGGCAATTCTGGGAGCTTTGGGATATGGATTACCAGGAAGTTCCGTAAATGCACAAAGTTTTGTTAAGGCATGAAGACTTCATTAACAGCAATAAGACATCTATATTCTTGGTAACATCTAAGGCCCATGAAAAATGAGCACCAATGAATTAGAATAAAATGGCTATTAGATAAAAATAAAAACAATACAACGCCAGAATCTCATAAAAGAAATAATAAAAAGAATTTGACTCTTGCAATACTTGCCAACTTTTGTTTGCCATTTTGACTGTAAATGAAGATTATAGAAGTGCTCAGAACCACTTACGTTGCATGCTTCAAGACATCCTAAATTAAAACCTAGGTTAACAAAGAAAATCCTCCATAGGCTGCATACATATGATAAGTTAGTGCTCCAAGTACTCTGGATGTAACAAATTTAAGGATGTTCAATTTGAACTGGTGATTTTTGGCAAATTTTTAAAGTTGTGAGTGATCTAATTATAAATTACAATTTAATTGCATCAAAGCAAAGAAAACAAATTAAACAAAACTGAAAACCTGCAGCATTGTACAATGGATGCAAAGAGGTACACCTTAAAAATCAAATAACTACAAAGCTTTAAACAGTCTACAGTAAAACAGCATGCATCTTAAGCTCCACTAGACAGAGCTAGACACAGACTTGACAATCCATAGATTCAACCTACTATTGCAGAAGAGCTCAAATGCTATTATCTATTGTTATCTACGAAGAGATATCTACAAATCTAGCATGTACTTTCATCTCTATAGCAATATTAAGATTTGAAATAATTGAAGATAATGTACATGTGATGTTGAACTCTGCAAGAGACGACTAGATAAGAGAAAAACGCTCAATAAAGTGAGATGTGAAGACTATACAGAGTTTGCTTTGCTTCTATGCCAAGCAAGTTGCCATCTACATGAAAGATGTCTTGCAATATCAGAGAACATATTTAGACAGTTTAGACACGGAATATATACAATGTAACCGGATATACTTTTACATCCCTTATAGATTGGAGTTAAAGGGGAGATAAATTCTTCTTAAAATTGTGATTGCTTTAGTCCTCGTGTAGATGTTCAGGGATTTCCGTGGATGCTAATAAAATTTCATTTCAGATAAATGTCCACCTTACCACCCATCGCCTTTCAAGTAAAGAAGGCATGGATCCAATCAGCTTAATTGACATGACAAAATTGTAATAGAGTTATAAACCTATTTCCAGTCAACAATTCATTTAAAGGAAAATAACGTCTTCAGCAGAAACACTCCTCTTGACTCTTGATATGGATACTAGGATTCATCTTTTTCATATCCTCGTCAGTCCTGGGTCAGTGGTCATTCAATACACTTCTTCAAGTATAACAATAAGTATTCTCTTACATTGAGAATGTTTGAAGATAATTTGAGATGAAACGGTAATGGATCTCGCAATTATCAAAACATTCCTTTTTCTCCATCTTGGAATGATCATGAAAAGAAGTGGATGGAAATGGAGGGCGCGACCCCTCTTTCCCATTGTTCATAATCTGCATAAATGAATGGAAATCGCCACAAATAAGAACCAGATATGAGATAAATAAAAAAAAAACACTATCTCTTGTGGACTAAGACATGTACCCACGTCACAAGTTGCCTCAAAATCAATCACAATGAAGTACTGAAAATCTTGGAGTTGAAGTTCATAGGCATTCCCTTGAGGATACAGTTTGAAAGGTAGTTGTAGTTCCGGGGCATTCCCTTGAGGTTGCAGTTTAAAAGGTACATTCTGAAGACTAATTCCTGGTGGCACCATGTAGTCCCACTTCCTTTGACTAGTAAGTCCATGCTTCAATGTATGTGTTGGGTACGTATGAAAACTGAAATCTTGTGGAAAGTACACAGGGGCATCTGGTACACTCATAGACATTGCCTTTATATAACCTTCATTGAAAGGTAGTACATATCCATGGGGATTTAGTACACTGTCAAAGTCTGGTATGCCACATGATAACAAATCTCTCTCACTCTTTATTGCTATGCAAACTCCAACAGTGCCATAAAAGTTAAAACCTACAATTCTATTTGATGACCACATTATAGGAACCTCATGGTTCCTTATAATTTGTTCTGCATTATCATGTAGAAAAAGTTAGAACACATCAACTAGAAAAACAATTATTTAATACTGTATATTCCTAAGTCTAACCTAGTGACATATCATATCTTTATGTTTAAGCTTGTAGATGGGAGTTTGGGTATCACATCCTTTTGATTTTTTTTAGTCTACTTCTGTGGGTTGTTTTACATTCTCAAGTTTGGATTTTGAAGGTGTTTTTTTGGCAATTCTGTCTTTCCTCAGAGTGGTACTCGGTCTGGCAATTAGATAACTTTGGGCTTGTCTCTTACTCAAGCCTGGAAGACTTTGACTTATCCTTTTATATTTGTTTGCTCAAGGGATTCCTTTTTCATGTTTGCCATGTATACGCCTTTAGGGAAATTCTGGGAGCTTTGGGATATGGATTAAGATGAAATTTTGAATGTTGACGATTTAGAAAACTACAAATCGAGTTGGATAAACATATATTCTATATAATGAAAGAGATTTAACAACGGTAGTTCCCTTTTAGCATATTATATATAACACTTATATTTCATCTTCGGTAGTTCCCTTTTAGCACATTATATATAAAACCTACATTTCATCTTTGTCATATCCTCGTCGGTCCTGGGTCAGTGGTCATTCAATACACTTCAGCAAGTATAACGATAAGTATTCTCTTACATTGAGAATGTCTGAAGATCATTTGAGACGAAACGGTAATGGATCTTACAATTATCAAAACATTCCTTTTTCTCCATCTTGGAATGATCATGAAAAGAAGTGGATGGAAATGGAGGGCGTGACCCCTCTTTTCCATTGTTCATAATCTGCATAAATGGAAAGGAAATCGCCACAAATAAGAACCAGATATGAGATAAATAAAAAATACACTACCTCTTGTGGACTAAGACGTGTACCCACGTCACAAGTTTCCTCAAAATCAATCACAACGAAGTACTGAAAATCTTGGAGTTGAAGTTCTTGGGAATTCCCTTGAGGATGCAGTTTGAAAGGTAGTTGCAGTTCCGGGGCATTTCCTTGAGGTTGCAGTTTAAAAGGTACATTCTGAAGACTGCTTCCTGGTGGCACCATGTAGTCCCAATTCCTTTGACTAATAAGTCCTTGCTTCAATGTATGTGTTGGGTACGTATGAAAACTGAAAGCTTGTGGAAAGTACACAAGGGCATCCGGTACACTCATAGACATTGCCTTTATATAACCTTCATTGAAAGGTAGTACATATCCATGGGGATTTAGTACACTGTCAAAATCTGGTATGCCACATGAAAACAAATCTTTCTCACTCTTTATTTCTATGCAAACTCCAACAGTGCCATAAAGGTTAAAACATGCAATTCTATTTGGTGACCACATTATAGGAACCTCGTGGTTCCTTATAATTTGTTCTGCATTATCATGGAGAAAAAGTTAGAACACATCAGCCAGAAAAACAATTTTTTAATACTGTATATTCCTAAGTCTAACCTAGTGACCTATCATATCTTTATGCTTAGGCTTGTAGATGGGAGTTTGGGTATCACATCCTTTTGATTTTTGTTATTCTTCTTCTGTGGGCTGTTTTGCATTCTCAGCTTTGGATTTTGAAGGTGTTTTTTTGGCAATTCTGGCTTTCCTCAAAGTGGTACTCGGTCTGGAAATTAGAGAACTTTGGGCCTGAAAGACTTTGACTTATCCTTTTATATTTGTTTGCTCAAGGGATTCCTTTTGGATGTTTGCCATGTATACTCCATTAGGGCAATTCTGGGAGCTTTGGGATATGGATTACCAGGAAGTTCCGTAAATGCACAAAGTTTTGTGAAGGCATGAAGACTTCATTAACAACAATAGGAAATCTATATTCTTGGTAACATCTAAGGCCCATGAAAAATGAGCACCAATGAATTAGAATAAAATGGCTATTAGATAAAAATAAAAACAATACAACGCCAGAATCTCACAAAAGAAATAATAAAAAGAATTTGACTCTTGCAATACTTGCCAACTTTTGTTTGCCATTTTGACTGTAAATGAAGATTATAGAAGTGCTCAGAACCACTTATGTTGCATGCTTCAAGACATCCTAAATTAAAACCTAGGTTAACAAAGAAAATCCTCCATAGGCTACATACATATGATAAGTTAGTGCTCCAAGTACTCTGGATGTAACAAATTTAAGGATGTTCAATTTGAACTGGTGATTTTTGGCAAACTTTTAAAGTTGTTAGTGATCTAATTATAAATTACAATTTACTTGCATCAAAGGAAAGCAAACAAATTAAACAAAATTGAAAACCTGCAACAATGTACATTTGATGCAAAGAGGTACACCTTAAAAATCAAATAACTACAAAGCTTTAAACAGTCTACAGTAAAACAACATGCATCTTAAGCTCCACTAGGCAGAGCTAGCCACGGACTTGACAATCCATAGATTCAACCTACTATTGCAGAAGAGCTCAAATGCTATTATCTGTTGTTATCTACGAAGAGATATCTACAAATCTAGCAAGTACTTTCATCTCTATAGCAATATTAAGATTTGAAATAATTGAAGATAATTTACATGTGATGTTGAGCTCTGCAAGAGACGACCAGATAAGAGAAAAATGCTTAATAAAGTGAGATGTGAAGACTATACAGAGTTTTCTTTGCTTCTATGCCAAGCAAGTTGCCATCTACATGAAAGATGTCTTGCAATATCAGAGAATATGTTTAGACAGTTTAGACACGGAATATATACAATGTAACCGGTTATACTTTTACATCCCTTATAGATTGGAGTTAAAGGGGAGATAAATTCTTCTTAAAACTGTGATTGCTTTAGTCCTCGTGTAGACGTTCAGGGATTTCTGTGGATGCTAATAAAATTTCATTTCAGATAAATGTCTACCTTACCACCCATCACCTTTCAAGTAAAGAAGGCATGGATCCAATCAACTTAATTGACATGACAAAATTGTAATAGAGTTATAAACCTATTTCCAGTCAACAATTCCTTTAAGGGCAAATAACGTCTTCAGCAGAAATACTCCTCTTGACTCTTGATATGGATACTAGGATTCATCTTTGTCATATCCTCGTCGGTCGTGGGTCAGTGGTCATTCAATACACTTCTTCAAGTATAACAATAAGTATTCTCTTACATTGAGAATTTCTGAAGATCGTTTCAGACGAAACGGTAATGGAGCTCGCAATTATCAAAAAATTCCTTTTTCTCCATCTTGGAATGATCATAAAAAGAAGTGGATGGAAATGGAGGGCGCGACCCCTCTTTTCCATTGTTCATAATCTGCATAAATGGAAAGGAAATCGCCACAAATAAGAACTAGATATGAGATAAGTAAATAAAAAACACTATCTCTTGGGGACTAAGACGTGTACCCACATCACAAGTTGCCTCAAAATCAATCACAACGAAGTACTGAAAATCTTGGAGTTGAAGTTCCTAGGCATTCCCTTGAGGATGCAGTTTGAAAGGTAGTTGTAGTTCCGGGGCATTCCCTTGAGGTTGCAGTTTAAAAGGTACATTCTGAAGACTGCTTCCTGGTGGCACCATGTAGTCCCAATTCCTTTGACTAATAAGTCTCTGCTTCAATGTATGTGTTGGGTACGTATGAAAAATGAAATCTTGCGGAAAGTACACAGGGGCATATGGTACACTCATAGACATTGCCTTTATATAACCTTCATTGAAAGGTAGTACATATCCATGGGGATTTAGTACACTGTCAAAATCTGGTATGCCACATGATAACAAATCTCTCTCACTCTTTATTGCTATGCAAACTCCAACAGTGTCATAAAAGTTAAAACCTGCAATTCTATTTGGTGACCACATTATAGGAACCTCGTGGTTCCTTATAATTTGTTCTGCATTATCATGTAGAAAAAGTTAGAACACATCAACTAGAAAAACAACTATTTAATACTGTATATTCCTAAGTCTAACCTAGTGACCTATCATATCTTTATGTTTAGGCTTGTAGATGGGAGTCTGGGTATCACATCCTTTTGATTTTTTTTAGTCTGCTTCTGTGGGTTGTTTTACATTCTCAACTTTGGATTTCGAAGGTGTTTTTTGGCAATTCTGGCTTTCCTCAGAGTGGTACTCGGTCTGGCAATTAGAGAACTTTGGGCTTGTCTCTTACTCAAGCCTGGAAGACTTTTCCTTATCCTTTTATATTTGTTTGCTCAAGGGATTCCTTTTGGATTTTTGCCATGTATACTCCATTAGGGAAATTCTGGGAGCTTTGGGATATG
Source organism: Pinus tabuliformis (assembly GCA_031772625.1). NCBI lineage: Eukaryota > Viridiplantae > Streptophyta > Pinopsida > Pinales > Pinaceae > Pinus > Pinus tabuliformis. Next base: position 588,623,453 of record CM062813.1, read on the forward strand.
GATTAAGATGAAATGTTAAATGTTGACGATTTAGAAAACTGCAAATCGGTTGGATAAACATATATTCTATATAATGAAAGAGATATAACAATGGTAGTTCCCTTTTAGCATATTATATATAACACTTATATTTCATCTTCGGTAGTTCCCTTTTAGCACATTATATATAACACCTACATTTCATCTTTGTCATATCCTCATCGGTCCTGGGTCAGTGGTCATTCAATACACTTCAGCAATTATAACGATATGTATTCTCTTACATTGAGAATGTCTGAAGATCATTTGAGACGAAACGGTAATGGATCTTGCAGCTATCAAAACATTCCTTTTTCTCCATCTTGGAATGATCATGAAAAGAAGTGGATGGAAATGGAGGGCGCGACCCCTCTTTTCCATTGTTCATAATCTGCATAAATGGAAAGGAACCAGATATGAGATAAATAAAAAAAACACTATCTCTTGTGGACTAAGACGTGTACCCACGTCACAAGTTGCCTCAAAATCAATCACAACGAAGTACTGAAAATTTTGGAGTTGAAGTTCCTGGGCATTCCCTTGAGGATGCAGTTTGAAAGGTAGTTGCAATTCCGAGGCATTTCCTTGAGGTTGCAATTTAAAAGGTACATTCTGAAGACTGCTTCCTGGTGGCACCATGTAGTCCCAATTCCTTTGACTAATAAGTCCTTGCTTCAGTGTATGTGTTGGGTACGTATGAAAACTGAAAGCTTGTGGAAAGTACACAAGGGCATCTGGTACACTCATAGACATTGCCTTTATATAACCTTCATTGAAAGGTAGTACATATCCATGGGGATTTAGTACACTGTCAAAATCTGGTATGCCACATGAAAACAAATCTTTCTCACTCTTTATTGCTATGCAAACTCCAACAGTGCCATAAAAGTTAAAACATGCAATTCTATTTGGTGACCACATTATAGGAACCTCGTGGTTCCTTATAATTTGTTCTGCATTATCATGGAGAAAAAGTTAGAACACATCAGCCAGAAAAACAACTATTTAATACTGTATATTCCTAAGTCTAACCTAGTGACCTATCATATCTTTATGTTTAGGCTTGTAGATGGGAGTTTGGGTATCACATCCTTTTGATTTTTGTTAGTCTTCTTCTGTGGGTTGTTTTACATTCTCAACTTTTGATTTTGAAGGTGTTTTTTTGGCAATTCTGGCTTTCCTCAAAGTGGTACTCGGTCTGGCAATTATAGAACTTTGGGCTTGTCTCTTACTCAAGCCTGGAAGACTTTGACTTATCCTTTTATATTTGTTTGCTCAAGGGATTCCTCTTGGATGTTTTCCATGTATACTCCATTAGGGCGATTCTGGGAGCTTTGGGATATGGATTACCAGGAAGTTCCGTAAATGCACAAATTTTTGTGAAGGCATGAAGACTTCATTAACAGCAATAGGACATCTATATTCTTGGTAACATCTAAGGCCCATGAAAAATGAGCACCAATGAATTAGAATAAAATGGCTATTAGATAATTCCGTAAATGCACAAAATTTTGTGAAGGCATGAAGACTTCATTAACGGTAATAGGACATCTATATTCTTGGTAACATCTAAGGCCCATGAAAAATGAGCACCAATGAATTAGAATAAAATGGCTATTAGATAAAAATAAAAACAATACAACCCAGAATCTCACAAAAGAAATAATAAAAAGAATTCGACTCTTGCAATACTTGCCAACTTCTGTTTGCCATTTTGACTGTAAATGAAGATTATAGAAGTGCTCAGAACCACTTATGTTGCATGCTTCAAGACATCCTAAATTAAAACCTAGGTTAACAAAGAAAATCCTCCATAATCTGCATACATATGATAAGTCAGTGCTCCAAGTACTCTGGATGTAACAAATTTAAGGATGTTCAATTTGAACTGGTGATTTTTGGCAACTTTTTAAAGTCGTGAGTGATCTAATTATAAATTACAATTTACTTGCATCAAAGAAAAGCAAACAAATTAAACAAAACTGAAAACCTGCAGCATTGTACATTGGATGAAAAGAGGTACACCTTAAAAATCAAATAACTACAAAGCTTTAAATAGTCTACAGTAAAATGGCATGCATCTTAAGCTCCACTAGCCAGAGCTAGCCACAAACTTGACAATCCATAGATTCAACCTACTATTGCAGAAGAGATCAAATGCTATTATCTGTTGTTATCTACGAAGAGATATCTACAAATCTACCGTGTACTTTCATCTCTATAGCAATATTAAGATTTGAAATACACCTATGCCTGTTCACTTTAATTCCACTCAATGCCAGTATTGTGTCACCTTAGCGAATAGATCCAGTTAGATGTGTATGTATTTCTAATATTTTGTCATTTCTTGCACTAGTAGTACTTATTTGGATTAACAAACTGTTATTGGACTTTATAAAATATTATTTTTTTCCCATGAAGACAACATATGATGGTATGTATACAACAGTTACATTTTATCAAGAAAATCCAGCACAAAAGATTTGAAGAACAAGAGCTAACATGGTTTTACTAGCACTTCAGCAAATTGGAGGTGGGTTCTGCAGTTGATGACTGAGCTAGTCCCCTTTACTGTTTTGTTATGTTTATGCAAATCATCAATTGCATTTACATATCAGTGATTTGATCTCTTCCTTTCCGTTAAAGTTAAACTTTAAATAATAAAAATCCATGTTTTCAAGAGATGGATTGTGTAGATGCTAATATGACATCTGGATCACAGTTAATAAGCATAGGACACAGACATACATTGAGTTTAAGAGGTCAAGGCAGTTGTAGCAAATCAGATTTAGAAGCTACGACAACTCCTTGACAAACATAGGAAACTGAAATGATTTGAGAAGATATGACATGGGAGTGATGACGCTGGGAGAGCTTTGTTTGATTAAAAGAATGAAACACTTACATATGATAGAGCTTGGCATGATCTTGTGTTATGTGACTTGTCTTGAATGGGACAAGCCAGGCTTCTTGTGTTATGTGACTTGTCTTGAATGGGACAAGACAGACTTACTTTTCTAAAATTTTCAATAAAATGCATAGGTCCTGCAAACCGTTAAAATTAAAAACTGAAATGTTTTTGTAGACAGTATACATGGTACCTGCCACAGTATTTGGAGTGTATATATCTTTCGATCAATTTTCAGGCCTTTTGCACAGTGCAGCTACCCCAGCTGCTAAATATAAAACCTTGGGAATTGGAGGTTTTCAATAGAAAGATAATATAGTTGCTAGATAGACATCGACAACGTCGGTGGCACCAGGATGGGTTGTAGCAAAGGCGAAGGCACATCGATTTCTTATCAGTGCAAATAAGGTTTTTCACAAACCTCTCCTTGTATGAAAATGTCTTTCAATTCCATTAAATAGTAATCCGCCGCAGCAGCCCCTCCTTCAATGACAACCAATCCTCTTCAATTAAAGACCATCCGCCTCAGCAGCTCCTCCTCCAATTAAAGCCAATCCTCTGCAGCTGGCAGAGATGAGCTATATAGATAGTTAGATAGGCAATTTAGTTAATGAAATTCTCTGATCATTGCGATTTTATCATATCAAATTGTGAAAACAATGAGCAGGAAAGAAATATAACTCAGATTTTCAATCGGCTGCCCAGACCCTCCTTCAATGAGAGTCAATACTCTGCAATTAAAGACAATCCGCCGCAACAGCCCCTCCTCCAATTTAAGCCAACCCTTTGCAAAGAGAAGAGATGAGAAATATATAAGTAATATATATTTAATTAGATTTTAATCTCAACGATCAGGAACCTAAAAATGTGAAAAATATATGATATATTAGCGAATGAAAGTAGCAGCAAGATAATATTAAGCAATTTCTCTGCAAACCAGGATCTAGATTATCCTTCGTGCAAATATTTTTTCAAACCCTTTAAAAAATATCTTTATCACGAGGCACTGTTTATTTACCTGGTTGCCTCCAATATTGCTTTTTCAAACCCTTTAAAAAATATCTTTATCACGACGAACTGTTTATTTACCTGGTTGCCTCAAATATTGCGTAAACTCCATGTCCGATTGCAAATATTCAACTGCAGAACTGTACACGATGAGGGAATTCAAATATATTTAAAGTTTCACTCACATGCGTGAAAAATCCAGAGAAAATAAAAGAAAAGATCATTAAAAATTAAACTGAAAGCTGCAGAGAAAATATAGTGAAAATCAATAGAAATTAAACAGAAAGCAGTACAGAAAATACAATGAACATCAATAAAATCAAACTGAACAATATTGAGAACAAAGAAATCCACAGCATCTCAGAAAACCATGTTGGAGACGAAAGGAAACCTAAAAGAAACTCGTAAACAAACATAACAAAACCAAACAGAACAAAAGGAAACAGAGAACCGAAAAGAGGAGAGGATGCTGAATGTAAAGATGAGCCAGAAGCTACTAAAACACGCAAATGGCCGAGAGGCAGTAGGAAAGACACGCAAATGGACGAGAGGCAGTAGAAAAGACAAATTGGGAACAAAAACTGTAACTTAAGTTGATTTGCATGCTTGCCAGATACCATATGCCATGCGCGGACAAATGCCAGATGCTATGCGCGGGGAGGGATAATGAATCGAACCCCTCGAATCAAACGGCTAATATCAATTCCATCGTCTAACAACGAAATCAAGGGCACAGGAAGGTACAGAGTGGCACTGGAGGGGAGTTCTTCCCAGAGGAACGCCTTACGACGTAATTAATTCAAGTTGCAAATAGACATAGAACAAACAATTAGACACAAGAATCGTTGACCTAGAGGGAGTAAGGTAATGAGAAAGAGTATGTTCTTGGAGTAAGGTAATGAGAAAGAGTATGTTCTTGAATGGCAACATGCATAGGCCTTTTGAAAGATATCAATGTTAGGATTAGAGAGGAAGGTGATAAATTAATATGGTCCATATTATGTGCCAAAATTAGTTTATAAAACACATGCCAAGGAAGAGAAGAACAATACACATGATGGTGGGAATTATTATAGAAACTAAATGTCGAACAAAATTAAAAAAAAAACATATGGATGCTTTGAAACAATAGGGATCCAACATGGGACATGCTACAAAGAAAGAAAATTTTAACTAGTTATAGATGGTGCAATGTATGCCAAAAGGCAGAAGAAACAAATAAACATAATTATGACTTGCCCATTTGAGAAAAAAGTTTGGAAAGAAGTGGAGGGGATGATGAGGTCCCATAAGTTTTGGGTAGGTGGGGATGTTGAAATGGCTTTCAAGTCATGGTATGCCAACAAGTTTATAAAAAAAATTGAGCTCTTCCCGTAAAAACTGCATGGGAAGTTTTGTTGGCTAAGTGCTGAAAATGGTTTGAAGACAAAAAGACTAACCATTAAAATGTTTTGTCTAGGCTTTAAACATATATAATGCATAGGAGAAACAATCTTCACATAATCATTCGAAAAAGATAATATACAAAATCTTCCATGCACATATTAATGGTGCTTCTCATGGGACACCTTAGTGTTGAGTAAGAGTTCTATCTATCTCACAAAATCATAGCATAAAATTCAAAGCTGAAATTGAGTTGGAATCAAAAAACAACTTGATCACTCTCAAACTAAATTTGAAATTTAGATTCCAGAATCCAGTGTTTTCACTAATAACGACAAAGCAAAGAAAATACTATCAATAATTTTAGAAATATTATAATATGTTATTAAAAGAAAAACCATTTCTTTATGCGTTACATCGAATCTTTATTTCTACATCACACAGAGACACGTCAATTTCAGTTGCTAATTTATATCCCATCAGAACACTGACTGTAACAGAATATTAGTAACCTCTAGGTTGTAAAGAAAAGCACTATGCACACTAATTACTGACAGCAAACCAAAATATTCCATTACAAGGAACTAATTGTTACACAAATGGTGTGAGCAGGCTTTGCCTCCTCTGCCATGGAAGTGCATTCATACAGACAATATATTTGGGGATGCTGCACAGAATCCCCATAGCACCATCTAAACACAATCCACTAACATAGTAATTACCCGATAAAAATCATCTACAGCCTGCGTGTATTGCAAAAAATATATATCATCAGAACTCCTAGGATTATGAACCAGTCAACGTATTAAGCGATCAACAGTTGTCCGAGGACAATTGCAGTCAGGGCTTCCATTTCTCCATGAGGTGCCACAAACGTAACAGAATTCGTGTTGGCACCTGCATTGACCATCACCAACACAGATTACTTACGAACCCAAAAACCCTTATTGCACAGTAACCGATTATTCGGTTTGTAGTGTTTTCTTTAATAAACAAGATGCCCAGGTTCAATTCTCAGCCCTAAGTCTTTATATGGGCTCTACTTTACCTGAGAATTCAACAGACAAGCACTGAAACTCGGAGCACTGTAAATTTGCATGCCACGGAACCTTGCAACGCGCGCAGAACAACCTGTTGCAGAAGGGGCATTCCGCCATTTCCACTTCCTCCACATCCAACGTTCCAACACATTCCTTGACAAGAAGTCCAGAGCAGTCGGAAAAGGGGCAGTATACTTTCAGGGCTTCGGGAATTTCTGCCTCCACCATTATAGCCGACCACTGCTCAAAGATCTCCACAGGCAGAAAATACCTGCACTCATCCAACGTCAATGCTTCTCTGCAAGTTTCATGCGGGCAATATATCTGATGCCTCCACTGCTGTTCGAGCATCGAGTGGATGTACCGCGTCATGCACGCCTCGCAAAAACGATGAAAGCAAAGACTGCCCTCAAACATATCGGATGACTCCTCAAAGCAAGTCCCGCAGAGTTTCACGGGTACAGACTGCAAAATTATCAAGCGATCCTTGTTCAACAGAGAAAACCCTGAATCCACAATGATATTCTTCCCGGTTTCTCTTTCTCTGGCTGAAAACCCCTGCACACATGAAATAGAACCCCATCAAATTAAATAAACAGAGTGAATTGCACAACAGATAAAATAAAACCCCATAGAATAAAGTGAACGAAGTGAATTGCAACCGTAAAGATGAGCCAGAAGCTGGTAAAACACGCAAATGGCCGAGAGGCAGCAGAAAAGACACGCAAATGGCCGAGAGGCAGTAGAAAAGACAAATTGGGAACAAAAACTGTAACTTAAGTTGATTTGCATGCTTGCCAGATACCATATGCCATGCGCGGAAGAATGTCAGATGCTATGCGTGGGGAGGGATAATGAATCGAAGGGATAATGAATCAAACCCCTCGAATCAAACGGCTAATATCAATTCCATCGTCTAACAACGAAATCAATGGCCCAGGAAGGTACAGAGTGGCACTGGAGGGGAGTTCTTCCCAGAGGAACGCCTTACGGCGTAAAAATAAAATATAATACAGAAATCGTGGGAAAGTACTTAGAAGTGTAGAAATATACAGTAACTATGCTCTACTATGTTCTCTATATTATTGAACTTAAAATCAGTGTTCAAATGACACATTTGAAACTGGTATAAATCTGATCTCCCGATTAAGTTGTATTTATATCTCAACTATTTAAAAGTGTTAAGGTGTTGAAATGGCTACATACACTGTCAGGGATAGTTGACAGCTAAACGAGCTAAAATTATTACCATTGAGTTATAACTTTTTATAAATAATTTTAAATTTAAAAGTGTTAAGGTATAGTTGACAGCTAAACGAGCTAAAATTATTACCATTGAGTTATAACTTTTTATAAATAATTTTAAATTTAAAAGTGTTAAGATGTTGAAATGGCTACATACACTGTCAGGGATAGTTGACAGCTAAACGAGCTAAAATTATTACCATTGAGTTATAACTTTTTATAAATAATTTTAAATTTAAAAAATTATTTATTTATGTTTTTATAAATAAACTTACTTATTTATTTTATAATTAATTTTTATAAATTTGTCTATATTCAATATGGAATTGATATGTTTCCAGCAAAAGAAAAACAAATATTTAATAAATACAACTTGACGTTTACTTCTAAAATTAGCCATATCAATAAAAAAAAAATTAATACAACAATTACAAAGATAAAAAGATTAATTGTTTATTGTTTTAGTTGTGTTCATAGTAAATACAAATTAATTTTTTCCTCCAATATTAACCATATCAATAAAAAAAATTAATTAATATAACAATTACAGAGATAAAAAGATTTATTGTTTATTGTTTTACGTTGATTGTATCCTCCTCCTTTATTTCACAGCAGACAGCTAATTAATTACCTACTCATTAAAACATAACATTTAATGTTCTGTTTTAATGCTAACTTAAAACTTATCATTAGTTTCTTGTAATGCAGAAAAGCTAACCCGGCATAATTTTGACCAAACTTTATATGCATGGCTTGAAAAATTAACTTTGGTTATCTTACTTTGAGTACATTGAAAAATAAAAACTGGCAATAAGGCTTCAAATATAGTTATCCAGTCAAATTAAAATTAAATAGTTTTAGATATATATTTTTTAACAGAAACTTTGATTAACGGCATGAAATGAGATGTGTTTTCAATAGTCAACTCAGATTAATAGAAAAGCAACGCTCTTGCCACAGAGATATTGTTGGTCGATTTCGTCATGGAAGCTCAAATCGAGGGTTCAAGCATGGATTTAGTTGTTTGGCATTATATGTATCAGTGCACATTAATTTTTTTTATTTTTTTGGTCTTTCTTTAACTCTATGAGTTCTATAATGTCAAATCGAGATTCTAGGTGTCCAACGTTGGGTTCACAAAAGTGTCCAGCACGTTGAACATAATGGACGCCGCATATTTTTTATTTTCGTCAATTTTGCTTGGAATGCTAAATAGTAGCAATGCAATATCTATCATTTAGTTAAAAGGATATTTTTCGTCCTTTGACAATTTTAATTTCTCGTCCCATTGCTCTACTTTCACTAATGTTGGAAATAAATCTAACACGCGGCACCGCGAATTGGCACTAGTTGTACTTAATTACCTATCATCATGCCATTGGACATTAAGCATCCCATTTCAAAATTTGAAGTGTGTCTTTGTGATTACATTAAGTCTTTCAAAGTTCACTGTTCTCATGCTCATATATTGAGGATGTCACCTTGCAAGTAGCTCACACCATTTCAGTTTTTAATGGAATTTATTCATAAATAATATACATTTATTACCTTATATCTAAATTTCAACTCCATTCTATTATTCTTTTTCGAATCATTTCCTCAATTCTCAAAATTTTCACAAAACTCAAAACATGGCTAACTACCTCACGGAGATTCAAAAAGTGCCATAGGAATTAGTCAAAGTTCTAGGCGATAAAAATTCTAATACCATCATGTTGTCGGATCCGTGCATTACAAAAATAGATCTTACCACCTCTTCTTGTTATAATATGTATAAGCTTCTTGAGAGGCAATTAAAGCAAGTTTAGAAGAAATGAAACGAGATGATCGCATTTTTGATATCTCTTTGTGTGACGTTGCAAAATCAACCCTCAATAAAATTGCTACATGACCGTAAATTCTTCCATACAAAAACATGATTCACTGGGCTGCAAATCATGTAGACGTGGATATGTGCTCCATATGCACTTCTAGAGGCATAATTGTGGGCTCATTTCATCATTACAATCTTTGGTTTATATATAAATTTATTCAGTCAAAACTCTAGTACAATGTACAATTTGTACATAAATTCATCAAAACAAATGCATTCAGTTTAAAAGAAATATGTATAAGTTGATTAAACCCTTAAGGACCAATGAACAAAGATTTAAGGAAGAATATTGAAAAGGATATGCCATTACCACTCTAAATACAACAAAATCATTTGTGGCCTCCATGCCTTATAGGTTTTTCGATATAAAAGTATTAGATAAAATTGTACACAGCAATAGATTCTCTATTCTCTGAATGAGGAAATTACACACATATATATACAATCAATAGTCTCAAGATAGGAATCCTATCTTAGACGTACAGTAGTGTGGTTGAGAGATTCTCTCAACCACACACTAAGCTAGGAGAAACTAAATTTCGATTATGTAGGAACAAACTTCTCAAATGGAGAATTACAACCATAGACAAGTAGGAATTAATTATTCCTAATTCCCCCCCTTAATGACAACTTGTCATGCTAGTGATTCACAAAGTCTGGTTGTGGTCAAACATAACAAAGAATATGTCGACATCCATATAAAGAGCAACCATCCCCCAGAATGTATGGGTACCAACCGCTGCAACCGCTAGTCCTTTTGCATACATGATTCTGTCGACCATTATCACTGCATATATGTACCTACAAATCCACCACCATCGGGCGAATTGCATGTCCAGAACCTTCAAAAACAAAGAGAGATCAATGCCTTTCTAAGCCAAATATTCATGTCCAAATAACAATCACAAACAGTTGCGCTGATTGCGCCTTTCGACACAACTGTCAAATAGAAAAGTACACCAACCCTCTTATGCTCAGACATGCTAATATCTGAGACTGTGCGCCAAGTGTTACTGCAGTCCACCTACTCCTACGAGCACAAAGCTCCATGTACACGTTAGCCACTCAGGCAATATGCCACCATCGGGCAAGTCCGATCTACCGCCACCAGGCAAACCCTGTAGCCACTAAGGCTCTGCTACCACCGGGCAAATATGGAACTTAAATGTGCCACCTCGGGGCAAGTCCGATCTACCACCACCGAGCAAATCCAGAACTTTAATGTGCCACCTTCAGGAAAATTCTGTAGCCACTAAGGCTCTATGGATGGTTTCTGGCTCACCACCAACCAGCCACACATGCAATCCATTACAAAGTGGTTTTAAGATCACCACGAACTTTCAAATACCTTTTACATTTCATTCAACATTTTGGAGTTTCTGGGTACATACAATGACCATTACAACAACTGGACTTGCTTATAACATGTTAAGGAGTTTATTCCACAAACCACACTAATTCAAGCAAACATTTATTTTGTTGTCCACCATAAATGTTGTTGCTGCTCCTTTATCCCATCTTTTCATAGTTCACATCTTGGGCATCTTTGTCAAATAAATTCTTGGAACTCCATGCTTAACCTGCCATTCATTAGAGTCGTGAATTCTAAGAAAATAACTTTACCTACATTGAGTTAGCTAGGCTCAATAAGGCTCAATAACTTTAAACATGACTCCAAGAAACTAAATAAAGCATAAATTCTTCAGGTTTAATTTTTCTATCTATGCCCATAGATAATTTTAGATCACTGTGTGAAAAAACAATCAGACCACAGTCAACTCTCCACTATCGGTTGATCCATGTCACACACCATCGGAAATCTGCTACGAGAGAGCTACAGAAAACTCCAGATCTCCTGCAGGAGATCGTCGATCTACACCGATTTCGCCTTTGTTCTTCGCTCAACTGTGCATGTGAGTGCTGCACTTAACCTAATCCACAAACTTTTGGCAGATAATTCGCACAACAACACAAATTGAATCTCACCATACATGCACAACACGGTCGGGTTGTGAGGTCAATCAAAGCCTCACTGTCGATCTGTTGTGATATGCATTCTCACAACAATCACAATCTGCATTGTCACCATCAAGGCCTTAGAACTAGGTAGCCATCTTGAGTCCTGCATTATAGCTCCATGCCAAACTTTTCATGAGAATTTGAAATCGTCTCATGAGCATCATTCATACACAAATTTAATTCCATGCTCACCGCAGGCTCGGCTCTAAGCAATGATGTTTTTCGAAGCTCACCTTACAGTGCTAACAATAGCAGCACCATCAGCAGCTTGATCACAACAATTGACAATCCACGAGCTCTTTTAACAAAACTGATATCTCTTAACCATTCACAGCAGCAACTAATCCCTCTGTAATGGCACCGCGCCCACCCCACCAACATTACCGTGTGTACCTCTTAGCAATTCCAAGGACAACAACCAGATCGAATCTTAGTGATCAAATCAGCATTGCGTGCTGAGCAATTAACTCTCCAGATCATGTGTTAATCAAAATAGTAGTGAGATATTTGGTAAATAACATAACCTCGCTTCGCATTGTAACCGAGACGTCGAGCTTTGTGAGGCATGCTGGACTTTGTCACCCTCACTATACCAGGAAGTTGACGATATTCCCAACATCTTACTCGCTGCAAGAACCTCATTACATCTGACTGTTTCTTCTTTCGTAGCTCCTCAACGTACTTATACACCCTCATATTGACGACAACTCTTCCCACATCAAAACAACCCAGAATGATTCTACACTGCATTCTAAATGCCGAACACCATATCCGCTTTCAGAACCAATCGTCATCGGTGCCTCTCTACTTTAAGGTGCGACAAGTTACAGGGACGGTCACATGCCTCTCCAGTGAACTTCTTCAACAGCCGTAGCCTCGACGGGAGGCTGAGCGACAGTCTCTTCCTTAGCTGGCTTGGCTTCTTCAGCGGCCGTTATACCTGTTGATAAACGATCTGAGAAACGAGCAACAACAGTTCCCCATGGGTCAATAATTATACCATCACCATAACTTTCTCTTTTCTCATTATGCTTTCCAGCTTGCACAGCAGCAATGACATAACATTGTGTTTCGTTTGCACGTGCTCGAAGAAGAATCTCCCAATGTGCTTGACCAATCACCTTTGTAAAATCTGAAGGAACTAACAATACCTGTGCATTGTGTTGGAAGCGCAGCTGTTGATAAAGTTCAGGAAACCGCAAGTCATAGCAAACAGTTAGGCCAAGTCGATAGCCACATGATCTCGGCCTCAAACAAATACAGGCAGCCGCATAAAGTGGATCCAATTACCAATCTTCCCCTTTAGCACTATAGATTTCTCTGCTTGTTGAGTAATAGCAACAGGCGTCACCGCCCCATTGTTTATTAATGATGCTCTTGTTGCAGGATGTTGGGGATTTTTCTGGTAAAATCCCAAAAACACACAAATAAAACTCAACACAGAGGCAATGCTTTGTTTCTCTCTCCACAGGATCTTTTGCACAGGGAAGCTTAAAAAAATTTATGAGAACAGAGTATTACATACCCAGAAAAAGCTTGTATTCATTAAAATAAAATTGCATGATACATATTTCTTCCTCTTTCTTAGAGGGATTTACACAAGAACTTTCACCAAAACAAAATACTTTGTCTCTCTCTTTTACAAATGATTTTTACACTGCTGTGTAAAATCTTCATACACATTTACTGCTGTAAAAGGAGCTTTTACATTTACTGCTGTAGAATAAATTTACATGGATTTACTGTTGTAAAAGAAATCCTTCACATTCACCCCTGTGTGAAATTTTCATTACATTCAAGCGGCTGATCATTCACATTACATATTCAATTAAAAAAAACATTTGCGCTAGCACCATACATTTCATTTCAATGCATATGCTTTACAATCCTTTTTTGTTCGCACTGCTGTGCTCTCCTGGTTTGTTATTGGCTGCAGCTGAAACTCACATTCATCCCCGTGTGCTTTTTCCAAGTTACAAAGTCAACACTTCAAAACCAAAACATATCACTTACGATACCTTACCCATACTTCCGTAAATTTAAAAAACAATAAAATTAAAAACGTTTACCAACTTTTACCTATGACTATGACAGTGCATTAAATACATTAAATAAAAAAACGACGGTAAAAACAAAACTAATGTTCTGGCAGGTTGAATAAGATCTTTGTTTGTTGACCTGATCGGATGCAATTCGCACACCAACCTCACACAAGCCAAACGACTTTTAACTTCTGGGGAGTTGGTGGTTTCAGAGTTGTACACTGGACGCGTGGCAACAACGGATTGTGTCGGAGGCCCTCTGACGAAAACAACCTTTTGCGAATGGTGGTGCGGGGAAGTCTGGGTGGTTTTGCCAAACCACGCTGCAGTAAATGCGGTTGAAATTAATATTTCAACACTCCCCTTTAATTTCAACTGCTGGGTTATCAGTCATACCCAAACATTTCCTCAAAAATTCAAAGCTTTTCTGATCCAATGGCTTTGTCAAAATGTCTGCTACCTGTTCTTGAGTCCTGCAATGTTCTAAGATAATTTCTCCATTGTTCACCAATTCTCTGATGTAGTGAAACATTGTATCAATGTGTTTCGTTCTCTTATGAAACACTTAATTATTTGACAATGCAATAGCTTAGCTATTGTCACAAAAAATCATTGTTGCTTTTTCCTGCTCTTGGCCTAAACTCCTCAACATTCTTCTCATCCAAACTGCTTGACATGCTGCTATTGTAGCTGCCACATATTATGCCTCTGCTGTAGATAATGCTACAATGGACTGCTTCTTAGAAGCCCATGAAATGGCTCGTGAACCCATATGAAAAACATAACCAGAAGTGCTTTTCCGATCATCTACACTTCCAGGCCAATCACTATCAGTGTATCCAATTAAATCTGAACTTTCTGAGACACTATATAATATGCCAAACATTTTGGTACCTTTGACATACCTTAAAATTATTTTTGCTGCCTGCCAATGTGCCTCCTTTGGCCTCTCCATGAATCTAAAAAATTAAACTAACAACAAACATAATGTCAGGCCTAGTAGTTGTTAAATAGATAAGGCTACCAACAATACTCTTGTACAAACTAGGATCAAAATCCTTGTTGTTGTCCTCTCTGCTGAGTTTTAATCCCATTACTGTGGGAGTGATTGCTGCTTTGCATTCTTGCATGTTAAATCTGCCCAACACTTGATTTACATATCTAGCTTGTGAGATAAAAATTCCTTTTTCATGTTTATCTACTTGTATGCCTAAGAAGTATCTCAAGAAACCCATGTCAGTCATTTCAAATTCCTTTTTCGTGACTGATTTAAAATTCTCAATGAATTGATCATCATTACTTGTGAAAATAACATCATCAACATATAAGACAACAATTAAAATTTTACCATCCTTTTCTTTGATGTAGATGGTGGGTTCTCCTTCACACTTGTCAAATTCATTATCCAATAGATAGGAACCTATCCTGCTGTACCATGCTCTTGGCGCTTGCTTCAGCCCATAAAGAGCTTTCTTCAATTTGCACACTTTGTGCTCTTCACCTTTCTTCTCATAGCCTAGAGGTTGTTCAACATAAACCTCTTCCTTCAACGCTCCATTTAGGAATGCTGACTTCACGTCCATTTGGTAGACTTTCCATTTGTTTTGTGCTGCTATGGACGACACTGCTCTCACGGTTTCCATTTTTGCAACTGGCGTGAAAGTCTCCTCATAATCTCTTCCATACTGCTGCTTGTATCCTTGACAACCAGCCTTTCCTTGTGCCTTTCTATCTTGCCTTCAACATTGCACTTGGTCTTGTAGACCCATTTAACTCCTATGACCTCTTTACCTTTTGGTAGCTCTACCAAATCCCATGTTTTGTTTCTCTCTATGGCATTCATCACCTCATCCATAGCTTCTATACATTTCTTATCTTTAATTGCATCTTCGAAATGAATAGGATCATCAACATGATAATACAAGGCAAATAAGGAATTCATTCCTTCATCATAAATGTCACTTAGATTTCTAAATTTCTTACCTCTTTCACTTGGTGTGCAAGAGCTTGAAGATGCACTTGAATTTTCACCTTCTGGTGTGCTTGGAGAAGTACTTTCATTTATCCTCAATGGTGTTCCTTGTTGTCCTTGTGTTGGCGCTGCTATTTGGGGATGTATTTCAGCCACCTCCTCCTCATCTTCATCATGAGACAAACAGTTTTTAACATTCACTATTTTCTCTATGCTTCCATCCCAAGCTTCCTCCTCAATGAATTGAAGATCTCTGCTAACAAAAAACTTCTTGGTAGATGGGATATACAACCTGTAAGCTTTGGATTCCTCACTGTATCCAACGAAGATACATTTCTCCCCTTTGCTGTCCAACTTCCTCCTTAGCTGATCTGGTATGTGTGCATAAGCCACACATCCAAAAACTTTCGAGTGGGTGACACCTTGCTTTCTCCCACTCCATGCTTCTTCCAGCACTTTGTTCAACACTACTTTTGTAGGACACTTGTTCAAATATACACTGCACAATTTACAGCTTCAACCCAATAATCATTTGGCAAATGCTTTGCCTTCAGCATGCTCCTCGTCATATCCATGATGGTCCTATTCTTCCTTTCAACAACTCCATTTTGTTGTGGGGTGTACCTAGCTTTAAACTGTTTGTGAATTCCATTTTCTCCACAAAACCGTAGGAACTCCTTGGAGATATACTCACCTCCTCTGTCAGTTCTCAAAACTTTTATATGCAGCCCGCTTTGGTTCTCCACAAGTGCTTTGAAATTTCGGAATTTTTCAAACACTTCACTTTTGTTTTTAAGAAAATATACCCAAGTTTTTCTTGTAAAGTCATCAATAAATGTTAGGAAATATTGGCTGCCTGCTAATGATGGATTTTGCATTGGTCCACATAAGTCTGAGTGGACAATCTCTAAGGGTGCCTTTGCCCTTATGCTTTTACCTGATGGAAAACTTTCTCTATGTTGTTTCCCCAAAATGCAACCTTCACAAAGGTTGTCCGGTTTCTCTATCAATGGTAATCCTCTTACCATTCCTTTTCTACTCAACAAGTTAAGGCCTCCAAAGTTGAGATGTCCAAATCTCAAGTGCCACAACCAATTTTCATCCTTTGGCACGCTTTGGAAAGCCTCTTGGGTGACTGCTGCAATTTCTCCTTTGTTTTTCAAATCTGCCCTTATTCTAAGAGGGAACATCCTGTTCCTTGTCATCTTCACTTCAGCAATGCATCGTTTGCTGGGTGCTATATCCATGATGGTGCACACATCATTCACAAAGAAAACATTATAACCCTTTTGAACAAGCTGTCCAATACTCAAGAGGTTACATCTCATTCCAGGGACATAGTAGACATCTGCTATGGTTTTCCTTTCTCCTTGCTTTGTAAATATTTTTACCTCTCCTTTTCCCATAACAGAAATTTTGCTATCAGTTCCTAGTGTGACTTCTGATTTCATATTTTTATCTAGGGCAGAAAAGAGGGATATGTTTCCTGTCATATGGTTGCTGCAACCTGAGTCTAAAAACCATATGTCCTCACTGTTTGTTTCAGCCATGTTACAAGCTAACAACACATTATCTTGGCTGATGTTTTCTCTAGTGACATTTTCATTTTGTCTATTACTCATATCATGTTGCTTCTTCCTACATTCACTGGCATAATGCCCATATTTCTTACAATAATAGCATTGGACATTGGATTTTTCATACCTTTCTCCTTGAGCATGATGTTGTCCTCTTTGTTGGTTGCTGCCTTGGCCTTGGTTCTGATTTAGATTGCTGCCTCTTCCTTGAGCATTTGCTGGACTGTTCCTTCCACCTCTGTTCTGGCTTCTGCCTCTTCCTCTCTTGTTTCCTCTGCCTTGACCTATTCCTCTTCCAAAATACATCTGGGTCTTAAAGGCTTACTCTAGAGATGAGTTTTCATTTCTACTCAACCTCTGCTCATGTGTTATCAGTGATGCATGAAGCTCATAAACTGAAAGTTTTGAGAGATCCTTTGTCTCTTCTATGGTGGTGACAATCACAACAAACTTTGAGGGTAGGACCTTCAACAGTTTCTCTACAATCCTCCTTTCTTCAAGGGTTTCTCCATGAGTCCTCATCTGTGTGACCAGACCAATTACATGTGTGAAAAATGAGTCAATGGTGTCTGACTCCTTCATGCTCAGATTTTCAAAATCTTTCCTCAGCAGTTGTAGTTTTGTTGTCTTCACTTTCTCCATGCCTTGATAGGTTGTTTTGAGGGTTTGCCATGCTTCATTGGATGTCTTAGCTGCTGCTATCCTTGGAAACACACTCTGGTCCACTGCTTGATACAACAATACAATGGCTTTTGCATCCTTCTTCCTATTGCTCTTCAGCAGATCTCTCTCTGCCTGAGTTAAGTTGTTAAATTGATTTTCATCTGCTGGTTCTTCAAACCCAGATTCAACAAGCTCCCATAGATCTTGTGAGACAAATAAAGCTCTCATGGTTATTGACTAGTAGTCATAGTTCTTCCCATTAAACTGTGGGAGATGGTTGTTAAACATACCCATGCTAGTGCTTGTGCTAGCCATTCCTTGCATCCTCAACTATGCTTCATTTTCTTGACTGTGTATTTTAAAACACTGACTGTTTCTTCAACAATAACTCAAAAAAAACTTTGAGGAATACCTGAATCTTTTGCTTGAGACTTCACTTTGCTGGAGAAGATTTACTGCTACAACAAAAGACTCCTCTCTTCAGCTTCTTGAACACCTTCAAAGAGCCTAATCCTGCTTTGATACCACTGTTGGGAATTTTTCTGGTAAAATCCCAAAAACACACAAATAAAACTCAACACAGAGGCAATGCTCTGTTTCTCTCTCCACGGGATATTTTGCACAGGGAAGCTTAAAAAAATTTCTGAGAACAGAGTATTACATACCCAGAAAATGCTTGTATTCATTAAAATAAAATTGCATGATACATATATCTTCCTCTTTCTCAGAGGGATTTACACAAGGACTTTCACCAAAACAAAATACTTTGTCTCTCTCTTTTACAAAATGATTTTTACACTGCTGTGTAAAATCTTCATACACATTTATTGCTGTAAAAGGAGCTTTTACATTTACTGCTGTAGAATAAATTTACATGGATTTACTGCTGTAAAAGATATCCTTCACATTCACCCCTGTGTGAAATTCTCATTACATTCAAGCGGCTGATCATTCACATTACATATTCAATTAAAAAAAAACATTTGCACTAGCACCATACATTTCATTTCAATGCATATGCTTTACAATCCTTTTGTTCGCACTGTTGTGCTCTCCTGGTTTGTTATTGGCTGCAGCTGAAACTCACATTCATCCCCGTGTGATTTTTCCAAGTTACAAAGTCAACACTTCAAAACCAAAAACATATCACTTACAATACCTTACCCATACTTCCGTAAATTTAAAAAACAATAAAATTAAAAACGTTTACCAACTTTTACCTATGACTATGACAATGCATTAAATAAATTAAATAAAAAAACGATGGTAAAAACAAAACTAATGTTCTGGCAGGTTGAATAAGATCTTTGTCCGTTGACCTGATCGGACGCAATTCGCACACCAACCTCACACAAGCCAAACGACTTTTAACGTCCGGGGAGTTGGTGGTTTCGGAGTTGTACACTGGATGCGTGGCAGCAACGGATTGTGTCGGAGGCCCTCTGACGAAAACAACCTTTTGCGAATGGTGGTGCGGGGAAGTCTGGGTGGTTTTGCCAAACCACGCTGCAGTAAATACGGTTGAAATTAATATTTCAACATAGGAGGCATGTAAACATTCGATCCAATCCCTGGACCCGAGGAGCACCTTGTTCTATCCCTTGAATCTCCAACAAGATTTACAGTAGTACCTAGTGGAAGAGCGGCTCCCCATGTCAAATCTGCACTCAAAGCAACCGATCTTCCAGAAGAGCTATCTACCGTCATACCAGCTTGATCTCCATCATAAGAAATACTAGTATTTTCAGGGGGCAATTTGCTCCAACCACATGATCCTGAGCCTGAGCCTGCGGCAGAGACTGTGTTTCCACCTCCAACAGCATGCCCAACTGCTATATCACTGGCTCCGTGCTCTCTTCGCAAGGATGGAAAATTCATTCCTTTCCCCGTCACCGGGGCGTCGTAGCCACAAAGCTGATCTCCTACCGAATGGTGTAGGGCAGCGAACCCATCGAAATCCAGTCTGTCGGCCCCCTCCCGTAAGAAGCCGCGAATCGTCGGTTCCAGATCAGGCAGCGGGATAGGTAACCCTAGGTTCTCCAGGGCACGGCTGAGCTCGTCGACAGAGATTTTCCCGTCACTGTTACTGTCGAAGGCATCGAAGATTCTCCTTAGCCTCACATTGTTCAGGCTCTGGTTCCACAGCCTGAATGACCGAGAGGGCCGGGTAGTCTGCTCGTCCGGCAACCCCTTTGCAGCAGAAGGGGGTATTTTTTGCTGAACAGATGGCTGTGAAAGAGACGAAACCTCCACGCTTCTGCTTCGCACTCACAAGAGTCTCCCCGTCGGCACTCACCAGAAGAGTCTGGCAGCATTTGACTCTCCTTCTTCGGTCGATCCAATCGAACAAGAATCCCGATCAATCTCTTTAAATACTCCAGAAAACCAACAAACCAATCATCTGTAAACACCCAACAAACTCGGTTTGTGCCTTACGGTGGGCTCTCCACAGGCTCGCTTCAAAAACGCTAGGACAGACTTGCAGGTGTAATTCAATCTGATTCACACCTCTTTTCCAAAGGCAGCATATCCCCAAATGCAGCGAGCGAACAACCCTTTCGACTGCAACACCAGTTATGCTTTACGCAGTCTATCCAAAGGGGAAAGTTGCACAGCTCAACACACTCACGGAAACTATTCAAGGCACCACTTCGGCCTTGTTGCACCAGCACTCATAGGGGTTCAAGCTGCCACTGACCGAGTTGTTGTGCGCGTTCCTAAACAATGACCAATTACGGGATCCAGTGCTCAAATCGGACATGAAACCAACAGACCAACGTTGCACCATAACTCAACTTCTCGGTAGCTCTCCACGACCACCAGGACACATCTGCAGCTCTCCATGACATTGTTGTAATTTCCAACCTCCGGCGTTACAAAACTCCTCACGAGAAACAGATCCAAATTCATGAGCAGATCCACGAACTAGAACTGCTTTCTGATGGACAAATAAAAAAAATTAATAAAGATATACACACTCAGTAATTTATTTCTCTATGCCCACGAATGGCCAGAGGCCCTTACGGGCTCTGAAGCTCTGGTACCAAGATAAAATTGTACACAACAATATATTCTCTATTCTCTGAACTAGGAAATTACACACATATTTATACAATCAATAGTCTCAAGATAGGAATCCTATCTTAGACGTACAGTAGTGTGGTTGATATATTCTCTCAACCACACACTAAAATAGGAGAAACTAAATTCCTATTATGTAGGAACAAACTCCTCAAATGGAGAATTACAACCATAGATAAGTAGGAATTAATTATTTCTAACTGTATTTACACAATTTCCTTTAGAATGGGTTCCATTTAGTTAGAGATTTTCAAAGGGATATTCCTTCAATTGAGAAACTATCATGTTTGACAATATATGCAAGCACATTAAGCGTTTCAGAGCTAACAACTGTAAATCCAATTCTCAGTTTTACATGTCATCCTATAATACGAATGCCATTTTCTTTTCAACCTCTTTTTCTTCCATGGGATGGACAAGCATTCCTTATGAGCCATTCCCACATAATATTTACCATGAAAATATTTGGGAAGACAATTACAGTGGCCACTTCTCTCCAATCTTCAATTTTCTTATAATTCCCATTTCTGAAAAGTTGTTATGCTCATAACCTCTTTGAATCTAGCAAGAAGACAAACTTGATATTGATCCAATTGATGATTGGTATTTTGAGTAAAGCTTATCCTATATGAGAATATATGGTTTTCAAGGCACTTCACATGCCTTGCCCCTTTCTGTTCTTAATATATTAAATTGTAAATAAATGACTTATGAGATAGTTGAGGTAGGCATTGCCTATGAATTGCATATTCCCATAAAAAATTGCATTTATACATTGGAAAACACTGCACATGCCATGAAATAGTTATTTATTTTCAATGTCATCAAGCTAGTCCAATTTCCTTTAAGGCATCTTAACTATTTATGGATTGTGAGCAACAATTATTTTAAAGTTTCCATAGAACATAATCACAAAAAAAGTTCCCCTACGATGATATTTCTCAACGAGTCCATTCCTATGAGAATACCTTCCGAAAGGCTGAGGAGATTTCTGTTGATCAGTACCAACATTTGAAATAAATAAATCATTTCCTTTGATTTTACAACAACAAAATATTCAAGCTCATAGTAGAGATGCTTCTTCATCTAAAACTCTTGTAATCATTAATGACGAAGATTCAAAATACATTGAAAAATTGTTTGTAGAATTAGTTGATGGCATTCAAAAAAAGGACATTATTGAAAAACATTCCATTGTTATCAAAATAGATCAATAATTGAATGTATTCCTACAAACTATAGCAATTATTCCTTAGTAACATATCATTTTTGAAGTTACTCCTAAGACTTGCACTCCTAAGGGACATGCTCAATCATAGTTAGATGTCCATTTCCATACTAAGATTATCCTGAAATACCTTCAAAATATTGTGAAAAACTATGATTAGTATTTTTCCTGCTAATAGTTCATATGAATTCCTAAAAACAGCAAGTGTTCCTAAGAAACACAGTCTTTGAAACTTTTGTTGAGATTTTCACACTTAGGAAACATGTTCAACACTAGTCAAATACTCCTTTCCAAACTAATACTTGCTTGGTGACCTCCGATACCTTACTGAAAATCCCATTACTATTGTTTCTAATAATGGTTCACAGGAATAAGTATCGGTGAGTTCCATATCATCAACAAAAATGGAATATATTTGTCCATCAAATTTCTATTTCTACTCACAGAAAAACATTGTCATTAAAAGAAAGGAAGAGAAGAGAATAACTAAATAAAGAAAAGCTACTACATGGGTGATATGAGATGGTTCGCAATTGTATTAAAATCAATTAGTTCAATAATTAGCTCACTCTATTAGAGTATAGGAAAATCCCAATGTGTACCATGTTTCGAAAATGATTGAGACCCTGAAGAGAAAAGTTTCTAAAGAATTGGAGATGGATCAACAATTGTTACAATTTCAAGCATAGTTGAAATTTCAAGAATATGAAGCTCAACAATAGTAGGTTAAGAAGGAATAGGAGTTGCAATGGAAAATGGAAAATGAAACTGATAACATGGGCTTTAGTTGCTATCTAACAAAAGCATGCTCAATTGATTAAACTGCAATTGGAAATTAAAAAAAAAGTCCCAATAATCTAGTGAATTTGGGAAAGTTTAGACAAGAAGAAATTGACATCAATCAACAATTTCTCTATATATAGGAGTAGCTCTGTAATAAGGTAAGTTTAGTTGCAGCTAAGGAAAACCTCATAGACATATTGTTGAATAATATGATTGATAAATAAATGGAGTATGGGGACGCGGATAGGAAAATCACTAAGCTTAGTTTCTAGAAGAGTAGTGATAAGAGAAGAACCCCCATACCACCCTAAATTACTATAATAAAAAGTAAAATAACCTTAAAAGAATGGGAAGAACACTTGCACATGTCTAAGTAACTGATTAAAACTTCTAAACAAATATGTTACTTGTTGATAAAATGTGCAATGCAAATAGCCAAAGATACAGGATTAGAACAAGATATTTCATAGGATAAGCATTTAGATTCAGTAGATGAATTGAAATAAGGGAAAAGACAACACATTGGAGTATCAAAGTAGAATTGAAAAAAATCATAACATTTATTTGGAATATACTTAAAGATATTTGGTCAAAACATAGTTACATTCTCGTGACCAAATTAGTTACTGAAAAATATAAAAATAATTGATAGCTATTGAAGCATGCATATCCAAGTCCTTTGTCAATATGTAGCTCAATCCTCCAAGAAATATTGCGATCTCTGACATATATATTACCAATGGAAATTTGATTAGGATATTTCGCAGCGAGCTTATGATTTATCAGGTTTTAAATAGAATTAGAAATACCAACCCTGAAAAAGGCTTTAAAATACTATAATGTAAATAAAATAACTATAAAAAATAAAAGAACACAGTGAGATTGATAATGGATTTCTCACATTATGGGCTCCATCGTGAGGTCTGATTTCAGTGGAGTGACCTCTTAAATTAAGATGCAAAATGACTCAAATTATATTGATTCGCCAATCTCTAGATTTAATACTCTATTTTGTAGCTTCACAAAAGCCTCTAAGAACCGTCACAAAAGCTATCCTTTCAAAATTCTCCGAAAGGGCATAAAGATTACAAATTATCACATAAACAGTGATAATCATGGTACAAACAAAGGATCTTGGCATTTCACTTCACACTATAACGCTGCAGCATAATCTTAATACTTTTGTGTATTTATAATTTTGGGGTTCCACATCCACTGGGTTGAGACCATGAAGGTTGTTGCCCCATTTGTTAGAATAATATATTAATAGGTTGTGGTTGTAACCATGTGATATATATATGGGTTACATTAATACACAACAATGTTGGGTTATAACCCAAAATAAAATTTTGTTATAACCAACGTACTAACCCCTTTGCATATATACATAAAATTCCATTAATAAAATTTGACCATGTGTTTTCGATTTCAATGAGTTGTTGGTAGTCATGCAGAGAAATTAGTTATCTACAAGCTTGTAGTGTCAATCCCCAGACCTACGCCCCCTTCTTAGTGATCAATCATGATGGAAATCTAAAATAATAATATGTGTATTATGTTACAATGAATAAGTTATATTTCATTTTTGGTGTCGTTGGAAACTTTCCTAGAGTTCCGCCATTCAAATCTTGCAGCTATAAGTTTATTGAACCTATCCCAAATTTTGTTGTTCTGAGGTGCCACATGGTGCCCTCTGATTGAGACATGTGGCATGACACCATTCTGGTGTTCCATGTAACTTTTCATCACCATGAAAACCCTTTCCTGTGGCAGTAGTGTTGAAGCATTCCCACTCGTTGATTTCTCCCTACGCCACATCATCTTGCATATCCCACATCACCCTATGAAAACTGCCACATGTCATGACAAGTTCAATTTTTTACATGGTTTTAAAAATATTCTAACTACCATATCTTCTTCATGTCAAATCCATTCGACATTATTGGAATTGTGTTTGAAGCATGAAATCAAATTTTGACATGGTGCTAGTTACATCAAATTTTGGAGACTTTAAATTTTAGGCCTTTCTATATCCTCATAGATCAATCCTCCCAATAGGGAAGATTTTGGACCACCAAAGCTTCAACTACTCAAGAAATAGGTAGGTTCATTTCTCCCAGACTCCCTATCTCTATCCACTATTATTTTCTTGGATTGATTCCCTTCAGACCCACTCAAATATATTCTACATTTCCTCAACATGAATTTCTTGTCTTCTTATCTAGAATGACATCTTCCTGCAACTTATTTAGATACTTAAGAGAAAAATAATCAAAGAAATGATCTTGAATATTCTCGTCCTAATTTATGATCATTTGTGTCTCATACAATTTCAAGTTCTCCATACCCACAACTCAATAGCCCTACATATACAGTGGTAGATATAACTAGAAAGCATTAGTGTTAGTCTTCTCCAAAATAGTATATGTACCATATTGTATTGGCTTGAGCTTCTTACCTTCCGTTGTTAACCTATCTTTACTACTGAGTAACCAAAATAAATCACCAACCTGGAAATGGTGATCCATATTGTGCTTATCATGCCTATACTTGTATTGGGCTTAGCTCTTCTCCAACTGTTCTTGCATTGCTTGATGAACCATTTATATCTTTTGTATGAGATTTCATTATTTATCTTCATCTATCTACTCACGTGAGTAAACATATTTCCCAAAAACAAAATCCAATGGATACTTGGGTAGGTGCCCAGAACAGGTTCCAAATGGAGACTTCTTTGTAGATGAATGAAATGCTTAGTTGTAACCATGTTGCACATAATGTAGTTTCTCATCTCAAAGCATATGATTCTTGTTGCAATATCCTTGGAGTAAATGTACCACAATCTTGTTAAACACATTTTTTTATCCATCCATATATGGATGAAAAGTAATTTCCTTTAGCATGGCATCCATCTAACTCCACAAGCTTGACCAAAATTCTCCCAGAAAGCAGTAATCTCAGTCTAATATAATAGAAGTTGGCAATCCAAATTGAACCAAAACATGCTAAAAAAATAGTTCTGCAGTCTATTAACTTGTCACCTTCTTCTTACAATGCATTAAAATAGACATCTTGTTTTGTCTATCCACAACTACATCTAAGTAATCATTACCTTTTTTGTACATAGGAAAGCCTCATATGAAATCCATAGGGATACTTTCCCACAAATTAGAAGGAACTATAAGAGGTGTATACAAACCCAATTTTCTATAAATGGGTTTACTAGTAGCACACAATACACACCCTTTTATATTTATGAAAACTATTTCTCTCATTTAAGGCCAATGACAAAAGCTCTGCAAATAAGATATATTATTTCATATACAAAATGACCTAAAATGTGAGAAATATGCACTTATCTAATCACGTGAATTCTTTCATCTTATAGTATATGTAATTTATTAACATCATAGAGTAACTTTCCTTGAAAATGGTAATTATCCTCATGTGAACCATGAGTTAAATTCTCGTACACATCCATGATGTCCAAATTCCTAGCATATTGTTCAACATAAATGTAAATCGCTAAAAAATCAATATACAAGACAACAAATGCATTTATCAAAGGTCTAGATAGAATATCACCAACTTTGGTACTTACACCCTTGTTGTACTTGATGACCAAATGAAACTGTTATAAAAGTCCAATCCACATGAAATCTCTGGATTGTTGTAGCTTCATCCACAATTGTAAATATTGTAATGGATTATGATTGCTATGTATTATCGTTTACTTTCCCATTAAGTAAAGCTTCTATTTCTTAACACTGTGTACTAAAGAATACAACTCTTTACCATATGTAAGATAATTAATCACATATTTGGAAAATGTCTCAGAGTGTTAGTAGATTGGCTTACACTACTAAATCAAAATTCTTCCCATGGCGTATGCATTTGGATTGGTATTTATGTCAAATTACCATTGCAACTCTAGAAATTCTAATACTATTTTTGTACTAATGATTTCTTTCAATGTATCAAAGAATTTATAATACTTTCCTCCCCACTAAAATTCCCATTTCACAATAGTCAAGGCATGTAAAGGAGATGCAACAAATGAAAAGTTATCAATAAATTTCCCCCAGTATTTGACGACTCCCAAGAATATTCTAACTTCCCTTATTGAAGTGGGATTGGGCTAGTTCACAATAAATTCAAACATAGAGGGATCAATCTTCAATTCACCAACTCTTATGATGTAACCCAAGTATATGAATGATGTCTTGCAAAAATTACACTTCAACAGTTTCACATATAACCTCTCTTTTTTCGAAGTGTCAAATACTTTCCTCACATACTTGACACACACATCAAAAGTTCTACCAAATACCAAAATATCATATAAATAGGCAATCACAAAGTCATGAGTTAATTATTGAAAAATATCATTCATCACATGCATAATAATTTTCAAGGCATTGCAAAGCCCAAAAGGCTTCACTAGTCATTCAAACAAACTCTTAATTGTCTTAAAAGAAATTTTCCAAACATCAATTTCTGCAATTTGAATCTTATGATAAGAAATTCGTAAGTTTATCATAGTAAATGAAACTACATATTTCAACTTATCTAAGAAATCTTCAATACGAGGAATAGGCCATCGATTATTTACTATGATCTTATTTAGTGCATGAACGTCAATGCATTCCATACATTCAATCCATCTTCGATACCATTACACTAGAAGATCTACATGGATAGGAACTAGGCCTAATGAATCGCATTTCAAGAAATTATTAGACTTTCTTCTTAATCTCTGCATTCTTAATCATTGACATCTTATACATACCAATATTAGGAAGAGGAGAATTTTCTTATAGCTAAATCTTATGTTGAATCTCTCTCTTAGGAGCTAATCTTTCAAGTTCCTAAAAATCCTCATCATAATTAGAAATGAGTTCGACTAAATCATCTTTATGATATGGATCACAACCATTAAAAGGATCATATTGTTTGATATCCTTTTCTTTCACAACCAAAAGTACAAAATTATTGATATAATTTATGAGCATCTTCATTTTTTCTACATTAACAAGTGATAAATTAGTCTTCATGTATGTGCTCTTACAAAATACTCAACCCCATCTTTAGTGTGGTGATATTTTTTCTCCTCTCTAAAAAAATTTACTTTCCTACGATACAAGTAAGGGCTTCCCAAAATAAATCCACAAATATCAAGAGGAAACACAACTAATTCAACCTCATCAACAAATTTCAAAGTGATAGAAAATATAGGTTTACATTGCTTTGCCACTTGCAATTTTACATTATCGCAAACTCAACCAAGAGATAGGGTTTCTCATGAGGTGTTGTTTCTAAGCCCAACTTCCTGAAAATTACCTTACATGTCAAGTTGACTTGAGAACTAGTAGAAAAGAAATTATGAACATTCATATGCTTAATAATCACCCTAAAATGAAAATATCACTTCTTTTTCTTTCAACACTAGGTGATGGCATAAAAGAACTAGAACTAGTATGAGAAGATATATTACCTTGCATTCCAACAACTATGACTTGCGTTTCATCCTCTTAATTAGATCCTAGTTCTTATTGCATTGTCACAAGAGTATTTTTCTTTCCTTGGCCTCCCAAGCTCTTAGGACTCATTTCTGGATGAAACTTCCAATATTGATTTTTTTTCACACCCTTCATTCTTACAATGAGAGAATGTAATCGTCACCTCCTCTTTCTTCGTCATCTCAAATTTTTTTATTTTCCTCTCTCCTTTAAATTTTCCTTTAATGAACCTAAATGATTGCTTCTTCACGAAATCATTCTACATATTCTTTCCCCTAGGCTCAAGATGAGTAACTTGGACACATACTTCATCCAAATTAGTGGGATTAAATAAAAAAAGAGTATGGAGAAGATAAATATGCAATGCACCAACATATTTCAAAACCATCTCTGGAGAATATAATGGAATATTAAAGACAATTAATTCTTCCTCAATTATTTAATAAAAATTTACACACTTTTCCCTTTTCCTTCTCTCAAATTTTTCCATTTCATAATTTATTTCCCAGTATAAGCTAATGGATAGAAGTTCTTCTTCAATGCATTAGTGAATTTCGACAATGGAGAAAGGATCTTACCATTATTTTTAGTACTTTGCCAAAAAAGAGCTATTACCTCATGCCGAACAGAAGCCAACTGAATCTTTACCTCTTCTTCAACAATTTGTTGAATATTAAAATAAAATTATATTTCTTGAATCCAATAGTCTAATCACTCTACATTAATCTTTCGATTACATAGTGGTAAGTGGAATTTAGCATCCAAATTCAACACTGGCTTCTTTGAAGAAATATTCTTATTAGGAGATGGTAGTCGAGAATTAGATGAAGAAAAATGAGGTAAGGAATGAGGAGGAGAGAGGTCTCAAAAGAGGAGGATAAAATAAGCGAAGATGGGGTTTATGACCCTCATTTTTTGCTTGTCTATTTCCACATCCTTTATGAAATTCTCTTTCTCTATAGAGTTCTTCAATCACAGAATACAATATAGAAATGCCTTGAAAAAATTTTATTCATATTTAAAAGGATTCTCTCTTCTTTATGAAGACATCTCTCATCTTTAAGTGAAGCTCCTCGAAACAACTTCATGATTATAAAGTTCAATTTCACCATCTCCCTTCTTAAGCTTAGACTTGGTAATCATTCCCACTTAGAACCGAATCAAACTACGTCATTTAAGTTCTCATACCACACTTTATCATGATATTTTACCACGAGCTATGGTTTATCGAGTTTTAAACAAAATGCAAGACACAAAATCTATCAAAAATACTATATTAATATTAAAATATCTACGCATAAATTAAAAAAACACAACATGATTAGTATCAGGGTTCACCGAGTATATGCTACATCTTTGGGTCCACTTTAGTGGAGTGGGCTCTTCAATTTTCATGAAAAAAAACCCAAATTATATAAATTCACCAATACCTAAAGTTGAATTTCTAATCTACATCTTCACAAAAGGCCTCTAAAAATCGCTTGCAAAAATTCTCGTTTCAAAATTCTCCGAAAGGGCATAAACTTTATCATTTATCACATAAGAGTGATAATCGTGCCACAAACAAAGGAGACGAGTCTTTCACTTCACACTATAACCCATTTGTGAATTTATAATGTTGGGGTTTCACAGCCTCGGTGTTGAACACGTAAAGGTTGCAACCCTAGTTTTTAGAATCTTATATAAATAAGTCGGGGCTGTAAACATGTGATATATGTGGGTTACATTAAAACTTGTTGGGCTTGGGTTACAACCCGGAACAAAACATTGTTATAACCAATGTATCAACCCCTTTGCATATATGCAACACTCAACTAGCAACATGCGAGCATGTGTTTTTGATGTGAGTGGGTTGTCGACAGTCACGTGAAGATCTTGGTCAAGATATTAGTCACTACTTTTGGCATCTAAATTTACTACTTTTGGCTTCTTGTTTTTGTTGCATGGTGATACTGCATATGCTATTTTTTTTCAATGTTTCTTTTCGCATGATATTAGATGCATATACTTTACAATAAAATTTGAAACTAGTCTATTTTGTACAGATTGTAAGAACCTTTTTTTCGTATTGACATTGAAAACAAAATTAGAAATCATGCTATAAAATCAGGGACTATTTTGTGGTTAAATTTATAATCAATATTGAAAAACACAATTGAAACTAGTGTTATGTGGATGTCAGGATTAAGGTGTACCTATATGTAAACTATCTAAAAGCATTTAAAGAAGCCACATATCCTCTATAGGTGCAGTTTACACTTCACAACAAGGTTTCTTTATCGTTTTGGTAAATGAAATTGAACTTTGAATTTTATAATTTACATAGTACTTCATAACACAACAATTCCCAACTAAGTTGTTGACTATAGTCTAA
Organism: Pinus tabuliformis; assembly: GCA_031772625.1. Lineage (NCBI taxonomy): Eukaryota > Viridiplantae > Streptophyta > Pinopsida > Pinales > Pinaceae > Pinus > Pinus tabuliformis. Next base: position 588,654,186 of record CM062813.1, read on the forward strand.
TACTTTAAAATTTGTAATATTATGTTGAATTGGTCAACTTAAAATAAAAAAATTAAAAATTAATGTAATGCTATATATCACTTTTGAATTTATGTGATTTTTTATTAATTCATTTTCTAATTTATATGAATATTATTAAGTTTTCTTGAGGTAAATTTGACTCGATCAAATTGCTAGGTTTTGACCTGGATGTTTATGAGAGCTAATAGTATTAACCCATTATATTCATGTGCAATATAGCCTATATAAAAGGGTGAGAGAATCCAGGAAAATATCTCTTGGTGCAAGAAATCAAAATTTTTACCTATTTTTTAGTGTTTTGTTGAGTAATCTTTTTCAAATTACATCATAATTTTCTGGATATCGTATATTTAAATACGAAAATTATAACATTTTAAATTTACACTTTATTTATAGAAATTAAATTTAAATTAAAATACCCTATATCCATATTAACTTCAAATCTATCAACAACCAAGAAATATCACATCTCTAGAGGCGCAAACCTTTCCTCAACTTTTGCACTCAAGAAATAGATTTGCAACGTGAGAGATTTGATTTGATTCCATTATAGCAATCACGCATTTGGATTTAATTAATTTTATTTTAAATGTAATGTTAAGTGGAAACATCTCCCTCATACAGTGCTGTAAAAAAAAAAAATCTTTTTAATATGAGAAAAATATATGATTTCTTCACTACTTATATAGAGTTTTCAAATGACATGTAAAAATTAGTATTATTGCTATTACATGATTGTTAATTCACACGTAAGATTTAAAATATAATTACAATATTTTAGTGTCAACTATAAATAACCTTATAGAGTAAAAACATAAGGTAATTTAAATAGATTTTAACATCACGCAATGGTATGTGAGTGTTTTTAATGCTTCTAACTCACACACATATATAGAGAGAGAGGCGTTTTCTACTTCAGAATATGATACATGTATCACCATTTTACTTGGAGATTATGAATCATAAATAAAATATTTCATTGTGAAATTCATATATATTATATTAAATGAGCACAAAAAATTCTTAAACAAGAACAAAAATCTTTATACTTAAAATATGTGTATTTTATATATATAACTTCGACTAAGAGGATCAAATCTCTGTAAGCTCAAAACTTTAAACCTAGAGATTTACTTTATGAATTCTTGCATGAGTATAGTTTAAGATAAGTTCATTTTTTTGTCATCTTCTAGATAGCCATGTTTTTGTCTACTTTGTTCGAGTAAACTTATTTATGGCCATATTGGGTTGCTTTTCTATTTTCTTTAGCCACAACCAGGGGTTCACTTTGCAGTATTCCTTAAATTTTGGCCTCTCTATCATACTGTATTATAGGTTGTTGATTTAATTTATCCACAAGTTTACTTACATGTACAATTATGGGGTTTGTCCTTCTTGTTCTTGTATGCGTATTGAGTGTCTCACACTCGCCACATTATTATTAATTTTTTCATTTATTCAAGTTCCCTATTCTTTGGAACATAGTCTCTTATCCACCTCACAAATATTTTACTACATATGATATTTAAGGTCTAGTGGAATGTTAATAGACAATAATTCTATTCCAACCTGGAATAATTGGTTATATTACGATATGGTGTCACAATAAACATACTTATTATCATCACAAGTAACGTTTCCTTACCTTTCTCCCATTAAGTCTTACGACCATTGATCTACTCCTTAGACACCATCGTACCTTCATGATATCAAGCATGCAATAAAAAAACATTACCAAGTTCTAGGATAATTACTACGACTTACAACTTTCACAGTAAATATCATATTTTCCTTTGTTCAAGTTGACCCAATCATGTCCATGTTATTTATCTCTTCGTTGTTTCATGAAAAGAACATGGTTCTATCATTTAGTTTCTTTTATTTATTGTATCATTTCATTTTGATCTCTCCCCAATAGCACAGACATGATTAAATAAACAAAAGTTAACTCGAAATTTACATCACTAAACCTTACCATCATATCTTTCTAACATGCCTCACCTATGAGTCTCCTCAACTCTTTTCTTGGGGTATGCATCCCTCTCTATTCTGTAAATTATTGATTAAGGTGCCTAATGGTGACACCATCTTCCCCTTGTTGTTGAAGTTCAATCGGATATAAGGTCCTCCCCCCTTACATCCCCATGCATGTCAACATCCTCATCACACTATGTTAGTGTGGTCATATTTACATAATGATTTTGTAAGCATATGTTCATTCTAATCAATATCTTGATCAAACATCAATTGTGTCTAGAAAATCTTTGTTATATTTCTTTCAGTACCTATCTACATTGACATTCAATGGTGACATGCTACCCTTTCCATGTCATCGGGAATAGGTAACATCTCTACCAATAGACTACTAATTTTTTTATCATAGATTCAAGTTCTCATTAAAAATTTATGCCACATTAGATTACCCAGTCACCTACCTCTTCCTAATCATTTTTTTACCATCGACCCTTCAAGTTTCATTAGCACCATAGAATCCTTAGAGTATTTAATATACATATCTACTGTTGTTTGTATCTAATACACATACACACACATTCTCATATGTTGTCCTTTTTAGCTCATGATATCGGCCAAAATTCTAACGAAAGAGCATTAAACTAGAAAGGATTTGGTTAAGGCTCTCTCCATCGTAATTTACAATTGTATCATTTGGTGTGTGTGTGTGCGTGTATATAGATATATATATATATATATATATATATATATATATATATATATATATATATATTCCTACACTTTTACCAAATTGCCATGAAATTTAGCATGCATCTACTCTTGCTCCTCCTATTGTATCCACTTATCTCAACTCTTTCGATATCATAATAGTGATCTCAATTAATCAAAATCATCTTGTGATCTTGTCTTCAATAAACATTAAACTTCAAAATTGTGAGGAAGCTATAAAATAAACATTTAATGAATCATTATATGATTTAATATTACGAATTTGTAATTCCAAAAATTCTTGAACCCACTACCTGGATTCTCTTTCTACATTTTAGGGGCCATTGCACTCCTTCTCTAGTAATTTTTTTTCATATTTTTTAAATTGACTTTGGTCCTATGCAATTTATATTCACTAAATTTGATGTAAGTGGATATCCTTCTAGATATCAACAACATTGTTCAGATGTGTTTCCATTTCTATTTAGTTTCGAGAGTAGCCCAAATATAGTTACCAAGTTACATAAAACTTAAAATTCTCAATGATATTTCTTTCTTTATTTCTGAGATTGATCTTCCCCCATCATTTTACCACAACTTATCTCCATCTCGTTGCTCCTTGATTAGGTATTTTATTTAGCAATTCTACTATTAGTAAATCGAAATGCCATTTCGACTTATTTATGACCAAGGTTTAATTTTTAATATGTTATAGTTGTGGCATTTATTATTAAATCACATCTATTATAGGTTCTTTATATACTTAATTATGTATTTTTCATTACATTTTTCCTTGTAGACTGGCCGTGACACCCATATTTACTTTCTGGATGGAGTTTATGGATAAAAAATATCTTTTTATCTTTTACAAGTCGTTATAGTTATCACTTGAAAATTCCTTTACGCTTATACACTGATAATTTGATGGAAATGTATATATTTATGTTTTCTTTCAGTCTTAGGTTAAGTCTACACCTGGGAAAATTTCTCTAGTTACATTCGTCCTGAACCCCATCATTGTTAGGTTAGGCTATTGGGAAACCAAGTTGGCCTTTTTGCTAACCTAGATTCAAATTTTATATTTCTTTGCAGTTAATTTTTATTAACCTTTCATTTTCATAGAGACAATAGACAACATTCATACACGTTATTACAGAGAAAAAACCCACCCACCATGGCCTCATTCTATACATGTATTTTATAATCATAATTATTCTATATCCCCGATACATCATGTATCTTGATTTAAGTATTAAAGGATTCCTGAACCCTTTTATTACAATTTCTAAATTATATACTCTTTATTGTGCATATATTCCATTTTTTTATACTTTTATCTTCCTTTAACATACAATGCACTCATTATTGAGGTTTTCATAATGTTTCTATAGTCTCTTCCCCTTTCGGCTTGCTACGCATAGAGATGTAAGACTACTCTTTGCTACGATCTAAAACATTATTTTTACAGCTAATTATTTTTTCATTCACCCTCTCAGTTACGTTCTTGGTTAACTACTATTATATGCACAAGTAGATAGCTTATAATAGTGTGTCAGGTCCCTATAATAATAGTGATTCCCCCATTACAATTGTCATTTTAGCCCTTATTATTATTGTTCTGTCCATATTGTCCCGAGATTTTTATTATTGTGCCCCATAGAAGTGCACTATTTTTATTTTTGTGCCCTTATATTGTTATTGTTAGGTCCACTTTGGTTATATTGTGACCCCTTACACTCTAATATATAGAAAGGAGGTTTTGTCATTTGTATCATCCAAGAATTTTTCATTTGTGTAATGTAAAGGAGTTTTCCACCTCGAAGAGGTTGATTTCTAAGTCGTTGATCTATCTTTTCTATCATTTTGAATTGGTTTCACAACATTTGGTATTAGAGGTTTGGATTCTATGGTTTTCCTGCTCCAAACACGTCATCGTGGCATTTTCACATAACTTTTGTTCTGCGGTGTTTGAGAAGCAGGAAAGAAATAAAATAAAATTTCAGCCGAAATCGCTCTTGACCTCGAGTACAAATTTCAGATATTTTCTCTCTATATTTTTGTAGATATGATCCAAGGAAGTTAGGGTTTTTGCAAGATCCGAAATTATATCTCAAACAGGTAACGTGGGGAAAATCGTCATAATGTTTTTCTTAGCATTAGATTGAAATTTCATAAGAAGTTATAGAAATTGGATGACATGTACTTTTGTGTGTATCGGTTTTAGGTCCTAAGGTCAAAACAATGACTTCGTACAAGTTTGATCTACTGAACCAATCTATATTCAAGTCATTGTGGGAGATTTGGTATAACTCTTCCTTGGAGAATCCAATCTTGATCATAACTGTGTGGTTAGAAAGATGACTTAGAGGGCTACCACCAAAAGCAATTTCAAACCTTCCAGATTTGAAATTACATATACAACAAATTCAATATCGAGCCCCTACAAAATGAAAAAAGGTGTGTAGTTTTTTTTTTAAATATTTGTATAGCTTTGGTTTGAAAAACTAGTTTGAAAGAATTCAAAGGCCATAGTGAAGCATTATTATCATTAATTGATACCTCGAAGAAAGAAAATGTAAACACCTAGTAAGAAACCTAAAATCTCTAACATGACTCATGAAGAAGAGGAGGAAATGCAACATGATATATCAAAATCACGAGATCAAGTGCAAAAACATTCACTCTCACAAAAATTAACAGAAGCTAAGATGGATGGTTTAAAGAAATACGTAGAAGCTAAGATGTATGGCGTGAAAGCTTAGATGGACGGTTTTAAAAAGGGCGTGGAAGCTAAGATGGATGGTTTAAAGAAAGTTGTAGAAGCTAAGATGAATGACGTGGAAGCTAATATGGATGGTGTGGAAGCTAAGATGGATGATATGGAGGCTAAGGTGGTTGGTTTAAAGAAATCCATGGAAGATTTGATGGAAGATTTGAAGATAGATTTGAAAAAGTTTCTACAAGAAATGCTTACTAATGGCGAAAGGTTAGTAAATGAAACTCATGATGTGAAAAAAATAAATGCTAATCATGATCTCATAGACTCTAACATTGGATCGAAGACCCACCATGTTCCAAAGATCGATATGAGGAATTTTGATGGCAAGGATCCCGTAACATGGATACTATGGATGGAGCAATATTTTGATATCCATAATGTGCAAAACACATAAAAGGTATGCATTGCAACTCTATGTTTGAAACCAAATCAATTTGTATGGGATCGATGACTTTTCTCTCGTAAACAAATTGTCACTTGGGAAATTTTTATGGATGAAATGATAACACATTATGAGGATACAAAAAGTAATACTTTTTTTAGCCAATTGATAAATCTCAAACAAAGGGTTTCAACGATGGAGCACATTGAGGACTTCCAAAAATTCAATATAAGGGTAAAAGATATTCCAGAGGAGCATAGGATTGATGTGTTCATAGGGAATTTAAAGGATAACATCCAACATGAGCTTCGCCTTTGGGAACCTTATTCATTGGAGAAGGGATTCAGGTTGGCAAGAAAAATGCAAAGAAAAATTATGGCAACAAGGAAGCCCACTACTCACAATTATAAATATGGAAGTGTTGTTTCCCCTAGCCTTCCACAACCTACAAGGTTGACACCACAACATTTGGAAGAAAGAAGAGAAAAAGGGCTTTGTTATAGTTGTGATAGCAAACACACTAAAGGTCATAAGTGTGTTGAGAAGAAATTATTTTACATAGATTGTGAAGAGGAGGAATAAAAGCAACATGAAACATCAAAAGAAGAGGATATACACCAGGAACAAACCCTAGAGAATGAATAGATGAATTCGACCATATCTTCTAACACATTGGCTGGAATTACCAATCCTCAAACTATCAACATAGATGGGCATATCAAGAACAAAAAGGTAATAGTGTTCATTAATTCTAGTAGTGCCGTAATTTTATTCATTGTAAGACAACCAAGGAATTTAATTTCTTCCTATATCTAGCACCAGAGTGTCAAGTGATGGTTGCAAGTGGAGGAACCATAAATTGCTCTCGAAAGTGCCATAATATCAAGCTATCCATGGGAGAATATGTATTGAGTATCCCAATACTTTCCATTCCAATGGGTGGTTCTAATTTTGTACTAGGAGACCAATGGATACAATCCTTGGGTACAATAGCTTTTAATTTTCATGAAATTTTCTTTAGAAGGAGAGGAATTTGAATTAAGGGGTATCGCAAGGAAACCAAGAAAGATAATAATCTCTAACGGAATGACAAAGATTCTAAACAAATAACAATGAGGCATAATTGCACAATTATGTTCACTAGAGGTTCCCACATCGAAATCATTTATTTCTCCAGATCTCAAAAAAGTATTGGACGATCATTCCAAGGTAGTTGAGACTCCAAAAGACATCCCACTTATTCATGATCGTGATCATGTTATTCATTTGATTCTAGGAAGTGTTCCTCCAAACAACAAGCCTTACAGATATCCCTATGCCTAAAAGAGTGAAATTGAATGTATGGTTGCAGAAATGCTAGAGCCTGCTATAATTCAACCTAGTCAAAGTTCTTTCTCTACTCTAGCATTATTGGTTCACAACAACGATGGGTCATGATGCATGTGTCTAGTTTATAGGGAGCTCAACAAGCTCACTATTAAAGATAAATTTCCCATTCTTGTCATTGAATTATTTGATGAATTGCATGGATCAATTTACTTCACCAAGTTGGATCTTCGTTCAGGATATCATCAAGTCAGAATTCAGATTGAAGACATTCCAAAAATAACATTTAGAAATCATGAGGGTCATTATGAATTTTTGGTCATGTCTTTTGGCCTTACCAATGCAGCTTCTACATTTCAAGGTTTGATGAATTCCATTTTCAAAACCTTCCTTAGAAAATTTTTGTTAGTATTTTTTGATGATATACTAATCCACAACAAGTCTTGGATGGATCATGTTCAACATGTTGATAGGGTGCTCAAACTATTGGAGGAGAAACAATTATATGCAAAAAGCTCCAAATGTTTCTTTGGAGTACAAGAGGTGGAATATCTTAGTCAAATTGCATCTCATCAAGGTGTCAAGATACACCCTAGAAAAATTAAAACCATTAAGGAATGGAAAATCCCCACATCCATAAAGCATCTGCGAGGATTTCTCAGGTCGACAGGGTATTATCTCAAGTTTGTTAAGGATTATGGGAGAGTAGCAACACCTCTAACAACATTATTGAAGAAACATGAATTTTCATGGACTCTAGAAGAAATGAAAGCCTTTGAACATCTTAAAGAGGCAATGTGCCAAACACGGGTCTTAGCTACACCAAACTTCACAAAAACGTTTGTTGTGGAATGTGATGCGTCAGGAAATGGAATTGGTGTTATTTTAATGCAAGAAGAAAGATCCATTGCTTTCGATATTTTTTCAATCAAATGAAAGTATTTACACAAAGCTATTTATGAGAAGGAAATGTTGCCAATACTGCATGAACATAAGAAGTTGCGACGCTATAAAATGGGAAGACACTTCAAGGTAAAAACAGATCATGATACTCTTAAATACATTTTAGAACAAAGATTATCTTCAGAAGAGCAAAAAAAATGGGTCACAAAGATGTTGGATTATGACTTTGAAATCATCTATAAAATAGGGAGGAAAAAGGTTGTGGCAGATGCACTCTGAAGAAAGGATGAGGATGTGGAAGCATTTCTTTGCGTCATTTCTACTATCCAGCCAGATTGGATAAATGAACCAAGGGATGAATGGAAGAATGATGAAGAAGTGTGGGCACTCATTCAAAACTTACAAAAATATCCTAGTACATCTATTACATTTAGCTTGAAAAATGATTCATTATGGTACAAATATTGGATATACCTATGTAAGAATTCCCAACTCAAACAAAATATTCTTAGGGAATTGCACACCTCTCCCTTAGGAGGGAATTAAGGATTTCTAAAAACATACCACAGGGTTAAGAAGGAATTTCTTTTGGATGGCCTTAAATCAAATATTAAAAAGTTTTTAGTGGAATGTTTTGTTTTCTAGCAAAACAAAGTTGAAACAATTAATACCGCATGTCTATTACAACCTTTATCAATTCCAAGCCAACGTTGGGAGGAGGTTTCAATGGATTTGATCATAGGTTTACTGAAGTTCAAAGGAAAGAGTGTTATCATGGTGGTAGTTGACAGAGTTTCCAAGTATGCATACTTTTTTGCATTATCTCATCCATTTAAAGCCCGTACAGTTTCTACTCAATTTATGGAAACAATTCAAAAGGTACATGGAGATCGAAACATTATTGTAAGTGAAAAAGATCCCATTTTCGCTGGAAATTTTTGGACAAAATTATTTTCTTGTCCCGGTACTCAATTAGCTCATAGCTCATCTTATCATCCTCAATCTAATGGGAAAACTGAGATAGTAAACAAATTTTTGGAAGGATGTCTTCATTGCTTTGTATATGATAAACATACACAATGGGTCCAATGGTTGCCTCTGGCTGAATTGTGGTATAACACTTCCTTCCATACTGCAACAAAAATGAACCCATTTATCGCACTTTATGGATATCTTCCACCATCCATCACATCATATTTAAGAGATAATTATAAGGTTCAAGCAGTGAAAGATCACATTGAGCATCAACAACAAGTTCTCCAATTCTGAAAGGATAACCTCACTATAGCGTACAATAAAATGAAACAACAGGTAGATAAACATCGTATCGAAAGAAGCATTGATATAAGTGATTGGGTATTCGTATAACTACAACCATATAAACAAATTTCCGTCAAGCAAGCTAAGAAGGATAATAAATTATCAGCAAATTATTATGGTCCGTACAAGGTGTTTCATAAGGTAGGTACTATGGCATACAAATTGGAGATTCCTACAACTTCCCGAGTGCACCCAGTTTTCCATGTTTCATGCTTAAATAAGGTTATAGGCGACATGCTCCTAGTTCAAAGAATATTGCCAGAACTTGATGAGGAAGGAAAAATCATATTGGAACCTAAAGCATTCATAGAAACAAGAACTCGACAACTACAAAATCGATCAATTTTAGATTATCTCATCAACTGGAAGAACTTACCCGCTAAAGATTCCACATTGGAGGATGAGAATTATATACAGAAGCATCCTGAACTACTCAAGCATTGAGGACAACACTTTTTTAAAGGAGAGCGACATGTTAGGTCCCTATAACACTAGTGATTCCCCATTGTGCCCATATTTTCCCCATATTGTTATTATTGTACCCCATAGAAGCCCACTATTGTTACTTTTGTTCCCTTATATTATTATTGTTAGGTTGGCTTTGGTTATATTGTGACACCTTAGACGCCTACATATATAAATGAGGTTGTGTCATTGTATCATCCAAGAATTGTTCATTTGTATAATGTAAAGGAGGTTTCCCACTCAAAGAGGCTGATTTCTAAGTCGTTGATCTATCTTTTCTATATTTTTGAGCTAGTTTCATAACATAATGAAATTATTACCTCCAAAGTGTGTATAATGGAAAACATCATTCTTATTCTCATTAGTATCCTTACACATTTTTATACTTGTCTCTTCCTTCAATAATCCATTTTAGTTGTTTACTTTAAAGCATTTAATGATTCTTGCAATTGTTGACACGCCATCATCACACACACACACACAGATATATATATATATATATATATATATATATATATATATATATATATATAGATATCTATTAGGGTTATTCCATAGAAATGGCCCGCCTTTTGTTTCAACATACCCATTCAATTGTTTAAACTTTATAGGACTTGATACTTTACAGATATACCTCTTTTGGTTATCTATGCAAATACTTTCCTATCAACATATCATAAACCCTTCTCTATTCATTCTCCCACAATCATGTGATATGATTTAGTACATAACATGTATTAATGCTTAAGTCATTGAAAAAATTGTTTGCGCTCCTAGTTGCCCAAGTTATTGGTTTTGATAATTCAATTTGTATTATGTTAACTATAACTTTGCTAAACAAATTGATGTATTTGTGACATGGGCCTTCACTTCTCATTTATGTTTCATTCCCAAATCTTACCCTAGGGAGCACATTATACTTTCTTACCATTTTCCCTTAATTAGGCCATATTGCTAAGCCATTCAACTATGATACCACTTGTAACATCCATCCCTAACCTTGAAACATTCATGCTCTTTTGTAAAAATCTTTGTTTACTTTACATCTGCATATCATTAAGGATTGAACCTTTAAGTTTTAGATACAAATTATCTCAACACAAAATTTATTTTACCACACTTACAAAATATGAGATTCTACCATTATTGGTGATGTTGGGTTGTGTTATATTCTTCCCATGACTAGCCCACGTAGTTAACCTGCGGGTTAGAATGGGGTAGAGCCCCCCTTTCGTTGCACTGATTGGGTAGCCGGGGGAGTCACAGGGTGTTTGAGGGGTGAAGGTAACCCCACTCTATGCGCCGGAAAATGTTTGTTTTGGACCCTATATTAGGTTGGGCAGACCTACCTATGATTTGTGCATGTTTTTCACACATGGTTTTGGATGCAATGGCTTTCGATCCATGGTTTTGGACGCGATGGTTTTTGGTCCATGGTATTGGATGCTTTAGCATGTATAAATATGTACTTTAACATTGAAAGGAAAATAATGAAAAATCAAGTTGGTAGTCTCAATATTGGGATCCAATGTAAAATCTCTGTGTATATGTGTTTTATGTGTTATGTTCTCGCATTGCTTATTTTCTATGTTCTAGAATTCGTATGTAGGTAATTTATGTATGGGGTTAAAACCTAGATTTGGTATCAGAGTCGTTTTGGCTTCAAGGGGATGCCTTTGTTGCTGAGGGTTTTTGCTAAGGCCTATGGTAGAACTTGTTTAGTGGAAGATCTGTGGGATCGATTCTGGCAGTGAAAGAAGATGGCGAGCAGTGGAAAGACAGAGATCAAGAAATTTAATGGTCAGAGTTTCGAGTTGTGGAAATTCAAGATGGAGGATCTGTTGGTGGATAAATATCAATGGATTGGGGTAGATCCAGGTACTAAACCAACAGGAGTGTCTGATGAAGAATGGAAGAAGTTGGATTGGAAGGAAAAGAGAACAATACGATTGTGTGTCTCAGATTCAGTATTGTTGAATGTATCAGGGGAAAGTACGGCGAAGGCTTTATGAGACAAGTTAGGGACTTTGTACCAATCTAAGTCTCTGGTGAATAATCTATTCCTACGGAAAAAGCTGTATAAGATGAGGATGAAATATGGAGACTCGGTGACAGAGCATCTGAATGCATTTAATACTATGGTAAGCCAGTTATCGTCTGGTGATATGAAAATTTCAAATGAAGATAAGTGCACTAGTTTGTTGTGTTCTCGACCAGATTCCTGGGATAGTTTGGTTATTGCAATAGTTAGAAATGCAATTGCCTTATAGTTTGATGAAAAAGTCTCATCCTCGCTGATGGAGGAGATGAGACAAAAAAATATGGAGAGCTAGAATGGTGATGTCTTGTCTATACAAGGAAGGTCCTAGAACAGAAACAGAAATAAGTCATCGAGTGGGAAATCTAAATCTAGAGGGAGATTTAAATCTCTAGGAAAACTTGTGAAGGTGGTGTGATGGAAATGTAGAAAGGAAGGGCATTACAAAAGGGACTGTAAATCTAAAGCTCCTGATAAAGAAAGGGATCTGATGATGCTCCTTCTGCAGAGGCGAAAACCACCTCAGATGAAGGTGGGGATGTGTACTTGGCTTCTTCAAGTACAAATGTAGATCATGAGGCATGGTTGATTGAATCAAGTTCATCCTTTCACTTCACTCCCCATAGAGAGTGGTTTTGCGAGTATGAGAAATACGATGGTGGTGATGTCTTCTTAGGTGATGATAGGAAGCATAGAATCATTGGTCGTGGAAAAGTAAAGTTGAAGTTACAAGGTGGAAGGGTTAGAACACTTATGGATGTTCTAAATATTCCTGCATTGGCTAGAAATATGATTTTTGTAAGTAAGATGGATGATGCAGGTGTAAAAATAGTGTTCGAGAAGGATAGTTGCAAGATGGTTCGGGGAGCAGTAATATTGATGTGGGGAGTTTGGATTGGAACTTTGTACAAGCTGCAAGGTATCACTATTGTTGATGGGTGCAACAGTTTTGTGGTTCCTAAAAGTGGAATAGAAAATATAGTGGTCTATGGAGAGAAGACCATGTTGTGGCATCAAAGACTTGGACATATTGGAGAGAAGGCCCTTCGAATACTTCATGGTAAAGGTATGGTAGAGGGTATGAGTAATAGCTATCTGGATTTTGATTTCTATGAAAATTGTGTATATGGAAAGTAGAATTATGTGAGTTTCCCCTCTGGTGGTAAGAGGGTGAAACAGATAATAGAGCTTGTGCACAATGATGTGTTTGGACCTGTGAAGGTTCCATCACTGGGTAGGTCTGTGTACTATGTATCATTTATAGATGACTTATCAAGGAATACATGGATATATTTGCTTAAGAAGAAATCTGAAGTCTTTGACAGGTTTAAAGAATTTAAGGCTCTGGTGGAAAACCAGACAGAGAAGAAGATAAAGGCATTGAGGACAGATAATGGTGGAGAGCTTTGCAGTAAGGAATTTGAATAATTCTGTAAGAAGCGTGGTATACACGACGAAAGATTACTCCATATACACCTCAAAAAAATGGAGTTGTAGAAAGAATGAACAAGACGTTGATGGAAAGGGCAAGAAACATGCTGAGTGGTGCTAGGTTAGGACATGAATTCTAGGAGACAACATGTTACCTAGTCAATAGATCACCTTCATCAACATTGGAGGATAAGAATCCACAAGAGGTATGGACTGGTAAGAAACCCTCTTTTTCACATCTCAGGGTATTTGGATGTGATGCATATGTACATGTTCCAAAGGAGAAATGAACCAAGTTGGATAGTAAATCTGAAAAGTACATCTTTATTGGGTATAATGATGGTTTAAAGGGTTATAAGCTTTGGAACATAGTAACACGGAAGGTTATGTACAACTGGGATGTGGTTTTTAGAGAGGTGAAATATGTTACTAAACATGAAGTCAAACCAAAGGAACCTGAGAAGACAGAGTTTGAGCTAAAGGAGAAAGAATTAGACTCTACAGCGAAGGAGGAATTAGAAGATGAAGAGCCACAAACTCTGGGTGTGAGAAGATTAGTTTGAGAAAGAAGGAAACCAAAAAGGTATAGTCCATTTGCTTTCTGTTCAAATTTTTCTTTATCTATTACTGATGAGGATCCTAGAACTGTGAAGGGAGTGGCAAATTGTTCACATTATGATACACGTGTTGTCCTTGATGGTAACTCACTCAGAGGTATGATACAGGTGAAGGAAACTCAATCAAAGGACGGATCGTAGTACAATAGGTCAAGAGAGAGATGTACACAAGTTAACCATGATGGAAGTGTGTATACATGCAAGTGAGAAGAACAAAAGGTGTGTATACGTACATACACGGGTTCACGAAAGGTAAGGCGCGTACATGTTGGAAGCCATGGTTTTGGTCTGTGGTATTTGGTCGATGGTATTTTGGTATTGATCCGTGGTATTTGGTCCATGGTATTTTGGTATTGATCTATAGTATTTGGTCTGAAGTGTTGATCCCAGGTATTGGGTCCAAGGTATTGTTTCTATATAAGGAGAAGATCATTAGCTCAAGGGGTATGAATAAGAAGTGTATGTCTGGAAGGGTGAAGATCTAGTATGTTGGTTATGAGTTTGTGATGCTTGGCTCGATCTGAATCAAGTTGGAAATGGTAGCGAAGGTATAAGTAACTACCTTTAGATCTGTACGCAGGTTCTCTCTGGTGAAAATGCATGTACACGTGGTTTTGACACAGTTAAAAGCATATGCATTATGAGATTTGATGCTTCAGGTTGTTGTTGGTTCTAGTGGTTGATGCAGAGTTCTGGGCTCTCGTCTGTGTTCTGGTAACTGTGTTCTGATAACAATGTTTCAGTGATTCAGTATTGGGTTATTTAGTGATTAATGATTCAGGTATAGTTGATGATTTTCTTATAGTGGTGATTGTTTTGCACTTATGGATCCAGTTTGAAAATGTATTAAACGTGGTCCCTAGAGGTAAAGAGAAGGTTGTAGCCTTTTGTAGGTCAACACCTATGTACTAGTATTTCAGCTTGTGCAAGAGCTAAGGGGGTTGTAGCTCCCTTCCAGAAGAAGCTGGAGAACAAGAGAGAATTGTAGCCCTCTGCAGGTTGCAGCCTGTGTGCTGGTAAAGGACTGCACCAGTACATTGTAAAAGAAGTTTCTTATTAAAGGAGGATAGAAACAAATTGCAGCAGGCGATTTTCACCCACATTGGGTTTCCACCTTATATCATGGTGTTCATGTGTGCTCTTTATGTTTGATGATCTGTTCTGTTTACTGCACGTGTTCACTGTTCATCTGATTAATAATGTTCTGATGCACTCATTAAAGATCAACTAACTAAATCATATGTTTACTGGATGTAAGCTAGTTGCATTTAACACAATTGCGTATATACGCGAATATCCTTAACTAAAGTAGCATATATGAATCAGAGTATGAAAATGAAAAAGTGTTTGATAATATTTATATCTAAAAATTAATATATTAATTAATTATCAAAATATTAATTAATAAATTATCTAATATTAATTTATTAATATATTTAATTAATATATTTATATCTAAATATTAATCTATTAATTAATTAATATATTTATTATTTATAATTATAATTATTAAGAATTATTAATATGAATTAATTTAATAATTAATATATTAATTATTATATTGACCAATTATAAACATTTATTATTTATAATTATTAATTTGAATTTGTTTAATAGGTTAAATTAATTTATATAGAAATTATTATATTTTAGTTTAATCTATCTCTCTTTAATCTATATGTTATAATCCCAAGTTTTTTAAAAAAAATTAAAAAAATTTCAAATAAAACAAAAGTAATTTATTTAAAAAAAAAATTAATAAAATTTCAATAGTAATTTATTAAAAAGAAAATTAAAATTAAAAATAAAAATAAATAAGATTAAAATTAAAATAAAATTCAGTTTCTAGTCGACCTGTGCTTTTCCTTAAAAATTTTAGCCTCTTAGGTATTTATTCTATCCATTCTGCTCTTCTTTTATCATCATTCTCTAGCCCTGATGATGGATCCCATTTGGGATTTGAAACGTTGATTCAAAAATGTTTATACTGTGGATTCTCTGGTCAATGATAAAAATAAAAAATATCAAACACTGCCTAATAAAGATAATGAGCCACATCTATCAATTGCAAATAGACAAACTTCTGCAAAATCCTAAAATTCACTTTCCAATTTTTTTTTTCTTTTTAATCTTCAAATAAAGAAATCTCTCTTTTTAAAACCTTCAATATATTTTCAAATCTCTTCCATGAAAAAAAAATGTGCTTCATAATACGACTCCACAAATATATTTATATAACTTACGCTTTAACCCCTTATTTTTGACCTAGCCTTTTGAAACAAGAAAGATAAATACCCTTCAATGGGTTCATTGTAATCATCATGTTTTGTGTGATCAATAGAAAAACAATAGCTAATATTTTATGTGTGAATTCATGCTTTGACTCTTCAGCTTTCCAACAAATTAATATAAAAACCAAAATATCTTAGTGTGTTGCAACGTCAGAGCCACCAAAGAGAAAATTGGTTAGTGTTAGTTGCGAGAGCCATGAGCAGCCCCAACGGCTGTCAACAACCATTGTAGCATCATCAAAGAAAAGAGTGTTCTAGCGAGTTGCGAGGGTCCTACGTAAGCCACAACCTATGTTTCTACCACCATTGTGAATCCCCATTGTACGTATAGACTATCGTCGTTGTTTTCAGCAATGCACAGACAATGTGAAGAGCGTTAGTCAACACTTGCCCAAAGTTTTAAAGTGTGTGTGGATCTGTATTGTTTTTTTAAAAGTCCTATCAGCTAGTTCAAAAGTTTGAAAAAGTAAATTATTTGAAAAGGTTTTTTTGTAAGGGTTGAGGACCACGTGGGAAAATACGATTTTCTTTTGAAAGAGCATAGATTTTTCTAAAGTGGTTTTTTCATATGAAAACGCCAAGTCAAAAAACAAGTTTATTTTTAATGGAAGAGATTTGAAAGGATATTAAAGGTTTCGAAAAGAGTGATTTTTTTATTCGAGGATTAGAAAGGATAAAAATTGGAAAACAAATTTAGGATTTTGCAAAGTCTGTTTATTTGCAATTTTTCATGACAATGTTTTTGGAAGAACACTGTGTCTTATAGGGATGTATATTGTAAATCATATTTCTTTTGGGGGCGATATGGAAGATAGCCTCATGCAGTCAGCAAAGGAGCTCTAAGAAAAGGCATGAAAACAATCATGGGTCGCAAAGCGTGATTGCAAAAGACTAACAAAATGAATTGAAAAGAAGAGAGAGATATTGTTGCCATCGTTAGAGAGGTTCAGGCCACAACCAAGGAATTGAGAAGTCTAGGAGAAGACAAAGAAGAAATCGAGGGTCTTTCTTGTAGCTTTGATTTGTTATCACATTCTACATTTACTTGTGAATATTTTGATCATTGGGTTATCAAGATGTTAACTTTTATTCGAGCTAGTTATTTAATTGAGTACGAATCCAATAACCCATAATATGATGAAGTATGTGATGTTTTAACATTGAATTTTATAAAACAAGCATTGGATGAGAAGTGTTTGTGTAGGGTCGCAAAAGGTACAACTTGCAATGATGCATGGAAATTCTTGGAAATAGAGTTCAGCACAAAGAAGAGCGACATGCAATAGTAGGTTATGTCACAAGAAAAGAAGTCAGCTGCAGATCTGAGGGTAGATGAACAAGACTGTAACACAACTTGGAGAATCCCACTCAAAAAGTAGATGAACAAGACTGTAACACAACTTGGAGAATCCCACTCAAAAAGTGGATGACGGTT
Organism: Pinus tabuliformis; assembly: GCA_031772625.1. Taxonomy (NCBI): domain Eukaryota; kingdom Viridiplantae; phylum Streptophyta; class Pinopsida; order Pinales; family Pinaceae; genus Pinus; species Pinus tabuliformis. The sequence goes on from CM062813.1 coordinate 588,671,876, forward strand.
GTCAAGAGCATAAAATTGAAACCCATTATGCAAGCATCCATATCGATGAAGAAGATGCAACAAAAATTATAAATAGAAAAATTGAAACCTCTTTTCATCATTTGATAAATCTTGAAAAGTAAATTAATATAAACTAGCAATAATTTAAAATAGAATTATAACATAATTATTTTTATTTTTTTTATTATTATTTATTTCTAACTTCATAATAAAATATTTTAATTATATAAAGTTTGTAATACTAAGAAAGTCACATATACATTAAAAATTAGTCGAGGGAAAATCCATGAAGTGAATTGTGTTGGTAAATTTTACCTTGATTTAAGGAAAAACAATACTTGCTGGCATTTGAATAGGTGTTAACGAGATTAAAAATAAGTATTTTATTTAAATTTAAAATATAAGAAAAGATAAATTTCATATTTTGGGTAAGAATTTTCATAACGACGAAAAGATTGATAGCTTTTAATTTTAGTTTTTACATATTCAGATCATGAAAGTATGTACATTTTTCCGGAGTCTCAAACGGTGTGGCTCATCTATGTTTTGATGATAAACTTGCATTGAGAATGTTAGTGGAGCTGGATCGACTGAAAATATGAAATCAAAATTACAGAAAGACAATATAATTAATTTTCCTATGTTAGATGACATGAAGAGCTTCATAAGTAAAGAAGTATGAGACTTAAACTTAAAATAGCACATTAAAATGCGTCCATTAAAATAGTACAAGTGAGATGTAAAGCGAAAATAGTAGTTGTTGACTCGGCCTTACCAATAAGGGAAAATTCACTGAATAGTCTTTAACTGCAAACTTAGAAAAGAAAATGCACCATTAATCAATCTATCGGGATCCAATTCTTTCTGATTCAACGGAATATTGAAATCCCCGGATCGATCGGGATCCAATTCAACGGAATATTGCGATTCCCAGATGGATCGGGATCCAACTCTTTCTGTTTCAATGGAATATTGCGATTCCCAGATTGAGGAATATCAGTTAATTGATCGGATGCCCGCAGTGGAAATTCACGCAGTCTATGAGTGATGTTGAAAATGCTCTCAATTTTCTCATGGAAATAAATTGGATGTACTGTGCCGTAGCTGTTCCCTAATATGATAATGTTACTTAAATTAGCAGGCGTGCTGTTTGCAATCAAAACATTCAGGGCGAGAAAATTCGGCGAGGCAAGAAAAATAGCGTTGGTCTATGGACTGTGCGTTTGCAATGTTCGTCAACACGGAGAGCGGTACAGCCGAGGTCATGCATGGCAATTTTGTCGAATGAAGTGTGATCTGGATCGAACACAACGATATCGCTAATCCATTCAAATTTCTCCCTCAATAAAATGTCAAAAGCCAACTGCGTGCAACTACACTGCGCGTGATAGTCTCTCAGGCTATCTTCCTCTTCCTCGACTGGCTCCAGCTGTCCAAAGCCATAGATAACTAGTTGTAATTGTGAATGATGGGGGAATGTGGCTATCACCCTCTTTATTTGGGGTTCTCCATTTGTTTCAGAGCTTCCTTATAAAACAAAGATTTCTCTAACTTTTCCTTAGCAAGCCCTACGTTTTGCATTCTTTCAGCAACTTTTTTATGAGTTTCAATTTTACCAAGAGCCTTCTCTATGGCGAAAGAAGCCTGGTCTATTAATTCCGTGAAAAAATCCTCGGCCATTAATTACAACTAATTGCCCTTCCCACCGCTTCAGCTACGCAATCAATAGGAAGCAAACAGTAGTAATTTCCGTTGCCCCTCAGTGCTAGCTAGTCAATGAGTAAGAAAGGGAACTTCAGAATAACGAGTCCCATATATGAATACCTTTAATAGGTATATATATTTCTACGCAAGTTATGTTGAACTGGCTTGTGGAATAGTGCGACCCCTTTTACTCTAAACGTCATTCTTCCCGAGATGCACGGAAACGTTCTTTGAATTAATTTAGTTAGTACGTTTGATTTTCAAATCTGTTATTCTACTAACTCTATATCCAGTACTGGCTCTTCTTAATAATAATGTATTAACAGTGACCGCATATTCAAATATTAATCAACTTTGGGTATAATCAGGTTATGCTTATGTTGTATCACGGGCATTATTTATGAAACATAGTAATCACTCTTTTAAGATAAATGAAAAATACACCCTTTGAATTATATATTAACTAGCCTTTAATATTTATTTAATATAATTATGAAGATAATATCAAATATATTAAATTATAAATATTATTATTTTAATAAATTTAAAAAAGAACTATAATATTATTGATTAACTCATGCTATATCCAATTTAAAACTCACAGTATTTTTTTATTTAGTAATATTGATACTATATGGATGATTGTGTAAGTTCATTTAAATTTTTAGCTACATTTTTGTTGTCAATATTTTTTCTTTCTTGGAAGGATAAGGTACAACACTCGTGGAAGAGTTTTTTGAATATCTATATATATATAATGGTACAAATTTATGGATGGATCTCTTTCATGTTTCTATTGTCCTATCAATTTTATTTTATTTTATTTTGGACGGTAACATACATTTTATATGGAATAATTATCTAGCTGAAGTGGAGGGGAAGGAAGGCATATTTCTTATGGTTTTGACATCTCTATTCTTGTATTGAGGCTTCTGTGATCCATATCGAGTTTAAGAGAGATTCTTTCGGCGTAAATCACATGATGTTTCATTTGTCGATGCGTTTTGAACCAACTAGTGTGGTTCATCGTCAAGACAATGAACCACACTAATTGGTTCGAAATGCATCGACAAATGAAACATCATGTGATTTACGCCAAAAAAATCTCTCTTAAATCTCTATTCCTTTTTTGTATTATTCTACTAAACACATTCCAATGGAGGTTTGGATTGAAATGTGTAACAAAGAGGATGAATAATGTCAATTGAATATCGACTTTGGTTTTTCATAGACCAAGTATGTTTGTAGTCTCCGTTGGCTAATGAGAGACACTAGATCACATTATTTTTTTGTCCTAAAAGCATAAAGATTTTTTTTTATTGGATATAGATATACATAATTTCTGCAAGCACTGAAACATTGAATGTATAATTATTTTTAAGTTTCCTATCCATATATCTAGTGGAAAAATCGATTTATTCCTTCAAAATATAAAAATAAATAAATCATATGTTTAATACATTTTTTTTTTATTCCTTCAAAATATTAAAAATAAATAAATCATATATTTAATACATTTTTTAACCAAAAAAATCATTTTTAAAAATGTTCTTTTAAATATTTTAAACCTTTCAAATTAAAACACTTAATAATTAAAAAATACAAATTTTCCTTTTATTTAAGAAAAAATACTATTACAAATTATAAAAATAAATAAATATTTAAAATAATATTTTCCCTTTGTAATCAAATTACTTAGTTAATCTAAGTTTCTACATTTGTTTTCACTAACATAAAATATAAAATGATAATATAGTAGGAAATTAATGGAAACGTAATTAGAAGTGCAGAAATGTCCACTTATTATGTTCTCTATATTACTAAATTTAACATTACTATTAAAAAACACATTTGAAACACTCGATCTATGGATTAATTTGTACCTATACCTAAATGACCTAAAGGTGTGAAGAAAAAGTCACATATACTATGAAGGATAGTTGACACTTAAAAACTCTCATTATTCCAATTGAGCAATAGTATTTTTTAAATAATTTTAAATTATATATATATACATGCTACATAGTTTGTAATTTTGGTATCAGAGCCAAAAGATTGCATTGTATTAGGCAGAGTCAATAACGAGCCATAAATCCTTTGACCTCAAAACAGTGTTGGCTTTGGCTTTTCCATTTTAGTGTGGTCGATAAATGCTTTTACACTTAGTCTTTCTATTTATAATGTATATGTTGTAATATTTTCGATCAGTCAATAAAAGTTGTGCATTTTCATTTTGAGAGTTGTTTTTATTATTTGAGTAAGCATTCTGAGCCATATTAACTATCAGTATAGCAAGCAAGATGTGGTTAGCAGCGTGAAGACATTATATGAAAGCCTGCTACAGCAAAGATTGTTGATGGATAGTGTCTCTGGATAATTGTAGCCAAAGGAAGGCATTGTAATTTCGAGGGAGTCCCATTTCTCATACCTTCGCGTATTTCTTTTACGTACCTGCTTGTGCAACACTAAGTATTGAATTGTAGTAAGAAATGGCCTCAGTAGTTTTGATTTCTCTGTTGATATGAAAACTTCAAAGAAAACTAGTTGGATTGGAAGGATATTAAACAAATTTGAGCCCTTGTATGATACTAGGGTAGTAATTCAAGAATTTACCCCTTCTCCTAATTGGTAGCTTTCTCATATGTCTCCTAACAGGATTTACGACCTTCAAATGTTTAAATTTCAAGCAACCAATCTTATTCGATATGCCTCTATAAATGTGCCTATCAATCTTACGCAGCCTATGTATTAGATACCTCTCATAAAACTAGAATATGTGCAATGGGGACTAGAACAAGGTTATAAGTATGTGCATCTATAGTTTGGCATTAACCATCTTGTCAAACATGGTTTGAATGTGTCTTTCCTAGCTTATGTGATCGATTCACGCCATAATCAATTTACTTATGCCTTGCTAGGTGGTTTTGAGGCCCCTTTACAAAATGGTCCAGTTTGGTCATCCACAATCTCATGATACCAAGTTTCGTTACCGATCCCCATATTAATGAACTACAAGCTCATATCCATTTTTCTAGCTTTAATATGAATGAGGAGTCTGATATTGCCCAATTACATTACATTCTTTGTTTATGATTTGTCTCGACAACTCTACCAACACTCAATCCTCAGCTTACTCAGAGAGCCACCATAGAAGGAATCATGGTTGGATGTGGTATTGTCACTCCTATCACAATATGATTTTCTCAATTAAAAATCCCTAATGAATGGACTGCAGAATACCATCCATTGTCTCAAATGTATTTCTGACTCTAAAACATAAAACATTGTCTATTCCTAAGTTGAGTAGAGGACTAGTCATTAGACTAAGGAATGAAACCACATTACCCAAAAGCCCTGTTGGAAGTCACTATCTCAGAATCCATGATAGTTCAGACCTCAGTAAGCATTTAGAAAAACACAAGTATGGAGCATCCTCTCAGTGCAAGTTTTTTATTGGCTCTAGAAGTCCATGTTCAAATAAAAAATTTCAAGTCAATCATAGACCTTACTCCACCTTGAAAGAGGAACATTTGGTCCAACATACAAAATGTTAGGAATGTTTACAGATTGCCTCTCTGAGAGATATTAAGTGTTGGGAACAGGTTCCCCCAAGATCAGTTTTGGGGCTAAAAACCCATGTTTGGGATAAGGTTGTAATACAATTGTAATGTCTCAGCATTTTGTGCTCGCGAAGCACGAAGGAGTCAAGGGTCATAAAGGGCTTGTCCACCTTTATTTTGTAAAGTGTCAAGTTGGCTGTAAAGATCTACCCATGGTCTACAGACCATGGGATTGTATAAAAGGGAGCTAAGTAAGTAAGCTCTAAGAGAGAAGGGAGTAGTGAGAAGAGAAGCGTTGGAGTTTTGGTAGAGAAGTTTAAATGTTTCAGATCTTAGCATAGGTAGAGGCTAATACTCTATATAATTAATTTTTCTATGGTAGGTGATAGGAAGAGCTTCATAATTAAAAAAGTGATATATTCCGATCAAGAAAGTATGTATTTTTTTTAGAGTCTCAACCATTAGAGTCTCAACATAATATGATAATCTTACTTAAATTGCCAGGCATACTATTTGCAATCAAAACATTTGGGGTGAGAAAATATGGTAAGTGAGGCAAGAAAAATAGTGTTGGTCTATCCACTGTGTGTTTGCAATGTTCGTCAACATGGAGAGGGGTACTGTAAGGACCTATGGTCCGAGCGACTCCACCATGCGAAGTGTGTGTGAGGAGCTCGTGCGAAACGTGAAACGAAATGAACCTTGAATGAGTTTATAATGTGTTGGGTGAGTTGAGGGGATGGGCAGACCCTCCTCCTGGGTGAGACAACACATTGTGAACGAGTCGGCTTGGGCATTGGGTGTGGGTCGGCTGGGTGACATAACCCGCCACCCGCCTGTATATATTGGAGTGGGTTTGGAGGCAAACAACCATCATTCGATCAACACGAGTTCAAACAAGGAGTTTTGTGGTGTGTGGATGAGCCTGCATGATGGGTGGAACTCGGGTGAAAAACTTGTTGAGAAAAGTCGGGTGAAAAAGTTGGGTGAGAAACTCGGGTGAAAAACTCATGCAGAAAACTCGGGCGATGGAAAACTTGGGTGACGTCATTCTCGGGCGAAGTCGTTCGGGCAGAACTCGGGCGAGGTCGTCAGGAAAAAAACCCGAGCAAGGTCATCGGGCAGAAAAATCGGTTGTGGTCGTTTGGGCGAACTGGCGAGGTCGTCGAGTGACCCGGCCGAAGTCGTTCGGGCAAGCCGGGTGTGGTCGTTAGTCGACTCGGGTGAATTCGTTCGGGCAAACCGAGTGAGGTCGTCGAGCGGCCTGGGTTAAGTTGTGTGGTGACTCGGGTGAACGAGTTCAAGTGAAAGGGTGGACGTGCGGACGGGCGGCCGGGTGAGGGCGTGCCATGCATGACGAAACGAAGAATCGTGCGGACAGACGACTTGGGTAGGGCGCACCGTGCACGATGAAACTGTGGAAATGGTGAAGTGTTGGAGTTGTGAATGAAGGTCTGACTCGTGCAGAGGCGCCTGTGTGTGGCGACTTGGTTACGACGAGGGGTGCCCAAGTTGGGCAAACAACATGATCATGTGATGAGGTGAATGAAGGGTTGGTGAGTCGTGCGGCGACCGTGCGGAGGTGCCGACGAGCTAGGCAATCGAGTTTGCTGAAGTTGGAAATTTGGTTAAGTGTAAATTTTGGGTTTCCCAAGATTTAACTTGTACTTATAAAAGAAGATTATATATATTGATTTGGGTAGACTCACATTGTAGGGAGTTGCCCCTCCCTTTATACTGTTGTGCAATTGTATACGTGTTAATTGTTGTTGTTGATGAATATGTATGGGTTTTCATCTGTATAAATGATAAAGATAATATTTGGTAATGAAAAATAAACTATGTATGAATGGTTAGGTGTAGTCCATGAACATAAGTATTGGTGAAAAGAAAGTGTTTGGTGGTGCCACACCTTGCTATAAGCGGTTGAAAGACTGTCGCAGGTGTAGGGGCGTAATAGGTGGTATCGGAGCTAGTGTCGAGGAGCTGGTGCTAGAGGACTTAATGAAGGAGTTGATTCTATGAAGACGGAAGACTTGAAAGGAAGTTCAAGTTTTGTAGGTGACAAGTGGAATACCAGGGTCATTCAGGTGAATGGTGAAATAGGTTTAGTAGAGGTGAGGCTTAGTGCTTGGGCCAAGCTGAACGACAAGATGGTGGGTTTGGAAGAATGTGAAGGAAAGCTCTTGCTTACCTTATATAGGTTGAACTGGTTGAAACAAGAGAACCCCCAAATTAGAAAGGAACTTGAAGTCTTGGAAAAGAATGTTGAAGACGAACTTCTTCAACTTGGTTGGACAATGGAGCAGGATGAAGTTGCAGATTGTGCTAACAAGGAAGCGGAAGCCGTGATGGTTGAGGATGCTGCAGACATGACAACGGTGGAGGATGAACTTGAGGATGATCAAGTTGGACCAGGATCATGCAGTTTGCATACATGGATGGATGGGGATACTCACATGGAGGAGCCTCATGATGATGAACTAAGTATTAGTACTTATGTTTCACTTGAGCATTTGGTAGATGAACCATATGCAGGGAAGAGAAAAGTCAGTTTGCTATGCAAGGGGGCATCTTACCATGGATGTCTATGATGAGACCTTGTAGGGAGAAGCAAGGATTGTTGATTGTTGCAGGACTTGTTGGGGTTGTTTTTGACCTTATGGCAGAAGCTACAAAGGCCCGTGACAAGGGAGGAACATGATGATCATTGCAGAGGATTGGGTCATGCTTTTGCCACATGGAGAATTGGCTAAGTGTTTGGCATGACTCAAGGACAGATTGAGGAGGGCACACACTTGAGTTGCTTGGGTGGACTTCTCGTGGGAAAGACAAAGAGAGATAGTCTTGGTGGAACCTTTAGTGGGGGAGCTATAATGGAGAGACTCATGTGATGATGATATGGTTGGGTGACTGAGTTCACTAGACTGAAGATTGCAGACTTGGATGAGGATGACTGATTGTTGTGATGGGTCTACTTAGTTGGACTGCATGGGCAACTTAGTCATGTACATCAGGTTGGAGACATGGAGCATGGCAGTCTTATGCAGTGACATTCTGCAAGAGAACTTGTAGAGGTGTCACTTATGGGCATCCAATGAGGAGTGACAAGGCAGGTATGTTGTGCAGGTGGATTTGCTGATGTGACATGGAGATGGTTTACTTATGAGCCGATGGAGAGGTTGTGCACTTATGTACAACAAGACCATGGACTTGGATGGAGTTGTGAGCAGACTATGGAGCATTCTTACTACATGGAGAGCTGAGGCATCTTGTAGAGACCTTTGGGCCGAGACTTGTATGCTTGCTGGGATATTGGTTGGAGATGACACATGGAGCTCATGATGACATGAGGTTGTGACTTTTGGGAACTTCATATATGGTGGACTTGGAGGATCTGATGCATTGAGGAGCTGAGTTCAGAGACTTTTATGCAGAATGGGATGCATACTTTCGAGTACATGTATGGGTGTGGCTTGGAAGAGTGACTTGATGTGGAGGATCGATATGAGACACTTTGGAGTGAGGGAGTTACAACAAGGATGATGCCTTGGTGGCAACACTTGGCATGGGTTGAGCTGAGACTCAACCACTTTAAACACATGGGAGTTGATTGATCTATGATCATGGGCAACACATGGGAGATGAGATAGGTGTATACTTGTTTCTATGGCAAACTTAAGGGATGGTAAATTACAGATGTGGTGGAGGTTGCTTCATGGACCGGGATGTGGCACATCGAGAGTCGGAGTTTGATGAGATGATCTCTTCACTTTGAGGAGATGGATATTTTGTAGATGGATGATGATGTTGGGTAGAAAACATCATGGACAACATGTTACAGATGAGATGAGCGCTACCTCATGGACCTGAGCATGGCTTATACTTGTATGGAGATGGATTCTTGATCAAGTTGAGGATGTGACGGGATGTTCAGAGAAACAACTGATGGTGGCATGAGTATGTGCATTCTCATGGTTTGAGCATGACAGTTGGATTAGCTACCGCACAAGCTCAAGCTCCGAGGGCTAGCAGTGTGCAGAGATGTGTCAGCATTGTGTTGAAGTATCATGGCAGCAGTTCACATGAGGACGACACATGATGGGGTCAACACGATATGTTGCAGTGGGCATGTAGCTTGAGATGGAGGGGCCAGTCTTCCACGATGGGGACCAGCATGTAAATATTTGACAGGATGGTTGATGATCATGGATTGAGATGATTTTCGATGTATGACATCCCGATCGGGTGTATGCCTTCGTATGGTGATCTTGGTGATAGATGGTTGGCGGGATGAGATATTGTCGAGGACGACAATGACATCAAATGGGGGAGGATGTAAGGACCTGCGGTCCGGGCGACTCCACCATGCGAAGTACGTGCAAGGAGCTTGTGCGAAATGTGAAATAAAATGAACCTTGGATGAGTTCATAAGGTTTTGGGCGAACTGAGGGGGTGATCCCATGAGTTGGATGGGCCGACCCTCCTCCTCGGTGAGACAACACATTATGAACGAGACGGCTTGGGTGTTGGGCATGGGTCAGCCAGGTGACATAACCCACCGCCTGCCCGTATATATTGGAGGGTGTTTGGAGGCAAACGACCATCATTCGATCAACACAAGTTCGAGCAAGAAGTTCTGCGGTGCATGGATGAGCCCGCACAATAGGCGTAACTCGGGTGAAAAACCCGTTCAGAAAAGTCGGGTGAAAAAGTTGCATGAGAAACTCAGGCGAAAAACTCGTGCAGGAAACTTGTGCAAAAACTCGGACGAGGTCGTTCTTGGTCAAAGTTGTTTAGGCAAAAATTGGGCAAGGTCGTCAGGCAGAAAATGCAGGCGAGGTCGTCGGGCAGAAAACTCGGGTGAGGTCGTTCAAGCGAACCGGGCGAGGTCGTCAGGGGACCCGGGCGAAGTTGTTTGGGCGAGCCGGGTGTGGTGACATGGGTTAAGTCGTTCGGGCGAACTGGGTGAGGTCGTCGAGTGACCTGGGTTAAGTCGTGTGGTGACTCCGGTGAACGAGTTCGGGTGAATTATTTTGGGTGAATGGGTGGACGTGCGGACGGGTGGCCGGGTGAGGGCGTGCCGTGCACGACGAAACGAAGAATTGGACGGATGGGCGACTTGGGTAGGGCGCGCCATGCACAACGAAACCGTGGAAACGGTGAAGTGTTGGAGTTGTGAACGAAGGTGTGACTCACGCGGAGGCACCCGTGTCTGGCGACTTGGTTACGATGAAGCACACCCAAGCTGGGAAAACAACAAGATCATGCGACGAGGTGAACAAAATGTTGGTAAGTCGTGCGGCGATCATGTGGAGGTGCTGACGAGCTGGGCAACTGAGTTTGCCTAAGTTGGAAATTTGGCTAACTATAAATTTAGGGTTTCCCAAGATTTAACTTGTACTTATAAAAGAAGATTATATATATTGATTTGGGCAGACTCATATTGTAGGGAGTTTCCCCTCCCTTTATACTGTTGTGCAATTGTATATGTGTAAATTGTTGTTGATGATGAATATGTATGGGTTTCCATCTGTATAAAGGATAAAGATAATACTTGGTAATGAAAAATAAACTAAGTATGAATGGTTAGGCATAGTCCATGAACATAAGTATTGGTGAAAAGAAAGTGTTCGGTGGTGCCGAACCTCGCTATAAGTGGTTGAAAGACTACCGCAGATATAGGGGCGTGACAGGTACAACCGACATCAAGTATGAAAATTTTGTCGAATGCAGTGTGATCTGGATCGAACTCAACGATATCATTAATCCATTCAAATTTCTCACTCAATAAAATGGCAAAAGCCAACTGCGTGCAACTACACTACGCATGATACTCTTTCATGCTATCTTCCTCTTCCTCGACTAGCTCCAGCTGTCCAAGGCCATAGAGAACTAGTTGTAATTGTGAATGACAAGGGCATGTCGCTATCACCGTCTTTATTTCGGAAACCATTTCTGGGTTCTCCATTTTTTTCAGAGCTTCCTTAAAAAACAAATATGTCTCTAACTTTTCCTGATCAAGCCCTACTTTTTGGATTCTTTCAGCAACTTTTTTATCAGTTTCAAGTTTAGCAAGAGCCATCTCTATGGTGAAAGAAGCCTGGTCTATTAATTCCATGAAAAATTCCTTGGCCATTAATTACAACTAACTGCCCTTCCCACCGCTCCAACTACGCAATCAATAGGAAGCGAACAATAGTAATTTCCGTTGTCCCTCAATATTAGCTAGTCAATGAGTAAGAAAGGAAACTGCAGAATAACGCGTCCCATATATGAATACCTTATATATATATATATATATATATATATATATATATATATAGACACACACACAGAAGTTATGTTGAAGTGGCTAGCGGTGTGTCACTTAAATGGAATAGTTAATACATTCAAATATTATTTAATTTAGTTAGTACGTTTGGTTTCCAAATCTGTTATTCTACTAACTCTATATCCAATACTGGCTCTTCTTAATAATAATGTAATAATAGTGACTGCATGTTCAAATATTAATCCACTTTGGACCAATTATAGGTTATAATCATGTTTACGATATATCATGGGCATTATCTATGAAACATATTAATCCCTCTTTTAAGATAAATGAAAAATAATCACGTTGAACTATATATTAACTGGATTTTAATATTTATTTAATATAATTATGAACTTAAAATGAAATTTATTAAATGATAAATAGTATTATTTTAATAAATTATAATAATATTGATTAATTCATGTTAGGTTTCATGGGGTTTTGGATTGATGGTGAATGTGTACATTGTCAAGGCACTCCTTGCGATAGGTCACTAGTTCAAATCCCGCGTGTGTGCTTACCTACCAAAAAAAAAGATTAATTCATGTTAGGACACAATTATATCCAACTTAAAAGTCACTAAATTTTTTGATTCACTGATATTGATACTATGTAGATGATTATGTAATTTCATTTAAATTTTTAGCTACATTTTTATTGTCAATATGTTTTCTTTCCTAGAAGGATAAAGTACAACGCTTGTGGAAGAGTTGTTTCACTATATATATATATATAATGGTACAAATTTATTGATGGATCTCTTTCATGTCCGTATTGTCCCATCCAATTTTTTTTATTTTATTTTGCACGCTAGAATACAACACATATGGAATAATTATCTAGTTGAAGCGGAGGGGGAGGGAAGGCCTATTTCTTATGTTTTTGACATCTACATTCTTTTTGAGGATTATTCTACTAAGGATATTCCAATGGTTGGATCGAAATATGTAACAAAGAGGATGGATAATGTCACTTGGATATTGACCTTGGTTTTTCATAGACCAAGTATGTTTCTAGTCTCCTTTAGCTAATTAAGGACACTAGATCCATTATTTTTTGGTCCTAAAAGCAAAAAAAAAAAATTAATTGAATTACAGATATACATAAATTCCACAAGCTCCACAAAATTGAATGTCTAATTATTTTTAAGATTCCTATCCATATATCTAATGGAAAAATTGATTTATTCCTTCAAAATAAAAAAATATATATAAATCATATGTTTAATACATTTTTTTAATAGAAAAGAATACATTTTTAAGAAAAGGTATTTTAAATATTTTAAACCTTTCAAATCAAAACACTTAATAATTAAAAAAATACAACTTTTCTTTTTATTTTAAAAAAATCACTATTTCAAATTATAAATACAAATAAATATTTTAAATAACATTTTCCCTTTCTAATCAAATTACATAATTAATCTACATTTCTACACTTATTTTCACTTATCCAAACATAAAATATAAAATAATAACATAATAGGAAATTAATGGAAACCTAATTAGAAGTGCACTAATGTCCACATACTATGTTCTCTATATTACTAATTTTAACGTTACTATTAAAAAACACATTCGAAACATTCGATCTCTGGATTAAGTTGTACCTATACCTGAATGACCTAAAGGTGTTAAGAAGAAGTCACATATACTATCAAGGATAGTTGACACTTAAAGAACTCTTGTTATGGCAATTGAGCAATATTTTTTTTAAAATAATTTAAAATTATAATGATGTATATATGCTACATAGTCTCCAATTCTGGTATCAGAGCCAAAAGATTGCATTGTAATACGTCGAGTTTGTAACGAGCCAGAAATCTTTTGATATCTGAATAGTGTGAGTTTCGGCTTTCTCATTTTATTCTGGTCGATAAATGCGCTTACAGCCAATCTTTGTATTGATAATGCATCTATTGTAATATTTTCGATCAGTCAATAAAATTTGTGCCTTTTCATTCTGAGAGTTATATTTATTACTTGAGTAAGCATTCTAAGCCATATTAACTACTAGTATAGCAAGCGAGATGTGGTTAGTAGTGTGAAGACATTATACGAAATCCTGCTACAACAAAGATTGTTGGTGGACAGTGTCTCTAGATATTTGAAGCCAAGGGAATGCATTGTAATTCCGAGGGATTTCCATTTGTAAGGTGCATAGTATTTTACCATCACGTATTTCTTTTCCTTACACTACAACAAAACCAGCGATTAGCGTCCATTTTTACTTCTTTTTTTGCATCTAGAACCCATTTTTGGTGCTATTTGCATCCATTTATCAAATATGGTGCAAAACTTGACACAAAATTTGCATCAAGTTTTGCACCAAATCTTACACCAAGTTTAGCACCAGGTATTGCAATAGGTTTTGCACCACATTTTGCACCAAATTTTATGCCAAGTTTTATGTCATCCTTTGCACCAGGTTTTGTTCCAGGTTTTGCATCAATTTTGGCATCTATTTTTGTTTGACATACTTTTGCATCCTCATTTGCATCCACTTTTTGCACCTACACATGCATCAACTTTTGCATCCCTTTTTGCATCCTTTTTTAAATCATTTTTTGCATCCATTTTTTCATCCATTTGTGCATCACTTTTGCGCCACGTTTTACATCGAGTTTTGTGTCTAGTTTTGCATATAATTTTGCATCTACTTTTGTTGCATCCACTTTTCCGTCTTGTTTGGCATCCATATTTACATCCTCTTTTGCATCTATTATTGTACCCACTATTGCATCTAATATGTTTGTGCCACAATTGGCGCCTAGTTTGGCACCTCCTTTTGCACCCAATTTTGATTATAATTTTGCATCCATGTTTGCATCCTCATTTGCATCTAGGTTTTCATCAACTACTACATCTATTTTTGCATCCCTTTTTGTATCCAATTTTGGACCAGGATTTGCATCGGGTTTTGTGTCTCGTTTTGCATCTACTTTTGCATCGACTTCTATTGCATCCACTTTTGCATACAATTTTGCATCCACTGTTACACCCATTTTAAATTTCACTTTTTGCATCCCTTTTTACATCTTCATTTGCATCATACTTTGATTCTTTTTTTTCATCTATCATTACATCCACTTTTGTTATGCCATAATTTGCACCATGTTTTGCACTCACTATTGTATCCACGTTTGCTTCCAATTTTGCATCCATGTTCACATCCTCTTTTGCATCAAATATTGCATCTATTTTTGCATCCACTTTTGTGTCAGGTTTATGCATTGGGTTTTGCATCTCGTTTTGTATCTACTTTTGCATCTACTTCCATTGTATCCTTTTTTTTCATCCAATTTTGTTTAGCCTGTTGCATCAATGTTTTCTTCCACTTTTACATCCATTTTTGCATCTTATTTTGCATATTTTTTGTCTATTGTTACATCCACTTTTGTTGCACCATATCTTGCGCCTACCATTGCAACCACATTTGTTTCCACGTTTACATCCACATTTGCATCCTCTTTTGTGTTCAAGTTTGCATCAGATATTGTGTATGTTTTTGCATCCCCTATTGTATCCACTTTTGTTTCATCCATTTTGCATCTACTTTTGTGTCCGTTGTTGCATCCACATTTGTTTCACCACAGTTTGTGCCAAGTTTTACACCTACCATTGGACCCATGTTTGCTTCCACTTTTGCCTTCATGTTTGCATCCAAGTTTGCATTGACAACTGCATCTACTTTTGCATCCACTTTTGTGTTAGGTTTTTCATGTTGTTGTGCATCTACTTATGTTGTATCCACTTTCCATCCAATTTTACTTCTATTGTTGCCCCCATTTCTATGTTCGCTTTTGCATCCCTTTTCCAACACTCATCATATTTTCTGCATTGATGATATTCCTTATGGCATTGACAATTATGAACAATTGATGACAATGTCAATAATATTGACAATGATGAAAATGAAGATGATGGCGATGACATGAATTGTGATTATGATGATAAAGACGATAGTGGTTACAATGACATTAATGATGATGATGGCAATGATTATGATGATGACGACGCTAATGACCTTGGCGAATCTTCCCAATTTTAAATGTTGTCATTGTCATAATCATAAGCATTATCTTTGGTGTCATCATCATCATTTTCATCTAGGTCATCATCAAAAACAATAATGGCATGAATGATGATGATGATTACAACAATGTTGATAGAAATTACATTAATGATGATGATGGGGATGATAAAAATGATAATGACGATGATAATGGTGGTGATGATGATGATCATCGATCATCTCTCAAAAATAGAGTTGTTATTTCTCTTACGTATATCAATGTGTCCTAAACAACCCTTTTCTAGCACTGATCACATTTTTTGGGTTGATGATATTTCTTACAACGTCTATAATTATAAACAATTGCAAACAATGTCCATAATTATGATGATGATGGAGCTGATGATGATGGCATGAATGGTGATTATGATGATAATGTAATGATGGCAATAACGATGACAAGGATGATGGTGATGATGATGACAATGATTATGATAATGAGAATGAACAATTACTAGTTTCACTACCATCTTTTGGATACATATTACTATCATACTTTTTAAATTTTCTGTCTCTCTTGAGGTATCTTACTATAATGGTGCTGTCAACACTAGAAAGATATCTTGTTGTAATGGTGGTTCTAATGTTAGCACTAGCAAAGTTTTTGTTAAATTTTGGTTAAAAAAAATCGATTTATGCAATTATTTTGACAATCTATGTAAAAAAGTAAATAACATCCAACTATTTTGACTGTAGTCCCATTGATTATCATGAAGTCACCAGTCTGAAGACCATCTTCTACATACATATTATTATTAAACTTTTTGCATTATATCCCTCTTATATCTTGTTGTAATGGCAGTATTAGCACTAAAAAAACATCTTGTTGTAATGGTGATGTTAGTATTAGCACTAAAAAAATCACTAAATTTTGGTAAAAAAAAGTTTATCATTTATTTATTTTTAATTTGGGAAATTTTTGTTTTTATTTCTTTTGTTTTTAATTCTATTTTTATGCAGTAATATTTTTTTTGGTTGAATTTTGGTAGCAACTATTTTTTGGTCGAATCATATGTATTAACCATGTTCTTTATGCTACAAGTCTAATTGTTGGGACAAAATTGCTCTTTCAAATAAGTTGCAAAAGCTATTTTACATCCATTGTTGCACCCATGTTTACACCCACTTTTACATCCCTTTTTGCATCCTATTTTTCATCTTCATTTGCTTCTTTTTTTGCATCTATCATTACATCTACTTTTGTTGTGACAAAATTTGTTCCATGTTTTGCACATACTGTTGTTCCCACGTTTGCTTCCAATTTTGCATCCATCTTCGCATCCTCTTTTGCATAAAATATTTCATCTATTTTTGCATCCACTTTTGTGTTGGGTTTTGCATCTCATTTTGTATCTTCTTTTGCATGTACTTCCATTTCATCCATATTTTGCATCCAATTTTGTTTCTCATGTTGCACCCGTGTTTGCATCCACTTTTACATCCCTTATAGCATCTTGTCTTGCATCTAAGTTTGCATATTTTTTTGTGTCTATTATTACATCCACCTTTTTTGTGCTATTATTTGTGCCATATCTTATGCCTATCATTGCAACCCACATTTTCTTCCACTATTGCATCCATATTTGCATCCTCTTCTGTGTCCAAGTTTGCATCAAATATTGTTTATGTTTTTTGCATCCCATTTCGAATTTACTTTTACATCCACTTTTGATTTGTCTAGTTTTGCAACTAATTTTGTGTTCACCCATGTTTGGCCCATGTTTACATCCCTTTTTTCATCCAAGTTTTCCTCCTTTTTGCATTCAAGTTTGTGTCCCTTTTTTTTTACATTCATTGGAGTATCCACATTTGTTTCACCACAATTCATGCTAAGTTTTATGCCTACTATTGTGCCCATGTTTTCTTCCACTTTTTCATCTATGATTGAGTCCTATTTTGTGTTCAAGTTTGTATGAACTATTGCATCTACTTTTTCATCCACTTTTGTTCAATTTTTCTGTCTTGTTCTGCATCTACTTATGTTGTGTCCACTCTTCATCCAAATTTACGTCTATTTTTACCCCCATTTTTTTGTTTACTTTTGCATCCATTTTCCAACACACATCATATCTTTTGCATTGATTATATTTCTTATGACATTGAAAATTATGAACAACTGATGACAATGTAAATAATTATAACGATGATGATAATGAAGATGATGACGATGACATGAATTGCGATTGTTATGATAATGACAATGATGATAAAGACGATGGGAGTTACAATGACAATGATGATGATGCTAATGACCTTGGCCATTCCTCCCAATTTTTAAATGTTATCATGGTAAAAATCATAATAATTATCTTTGGCGTCATCTTCCAAGTCATCATCATCTCATCATCATTATCATTATTTTCATCTTGGTCATAATCAAGAAAAATAATGGCATGAATGATGATTATGATGTCATGATGAAGATGACAAAAATTATGATAAAACTTATATTAGTTATGATGATGGGGATGATGACAATTATAATGACGATGATAATGGTAGTGATGTTGATGATCATCAATCATTTCTAAAAAATAAAGTGGTTATTTTTCTTTCATATATCTTGTGTCCTAAGGTTGGTGATATTTCTTATGATACCTATAATTATGAACAATTGACGACAATATACAAAATCATGATGATGATCATGATCATGAAGAAGACATGAATGGTGATTATGATGATAATGAAATTATGACAATAATGATCACATTGATGGTGGTGATGATGGAAATAATGAAGATGATGACCCTCCCTCTAAACTAGCAAGGTACTCATAATGAGACAAAAAAGTACTCTCAAGTTGAAATATTCATATAAGAAGGGATCTAGATTGATAAGCATCAATGATGATTTACATCATCATAGCCAAAATTTTCAAAATAGTAAGGCCTTGAATAACAAGTTTATCTCTCCATTAGATCAGAGAACAATGTTGGGAGGCATAAATTTGGACACCACTGCCTTTCAAGGCACTTAACCCACCAAGATGTTTACCAGGTATGTCCTCACATGATCATTTCCTAATCCACTATCATAATATTTGACACCAGAAAATGTCAATCCTCATGACTATTCTTATCTTGGATTAATGTACTTGACTTATGGCGATTAGTCCTAGTCAATGTCCAAATTCTCAAAGAATATTGGTCCCAGATGTTTATCCAATCCACCATTATCCCTACTAGTTCCTTTACTAGGCTTACGATTGTTAATCCTAGCCATAGTACATGACACATGGATAACATGGTGTATACCCTCACTCCCTCTCAACCAGGGAGGAAACATCCACAAGCATAAGATTTTCTCAAGAATACCCATCATTTTCGTAGAGAATAACATCATTAATTTGTTTTCATCACATGACGACTTTATGATTAAGCATTCATAGATTTGTGGCAAAATATTTCCCCTTTTGTATTTGTGATGAAATACAATAAAAAAGTGAAAGCTAAAATCATTAAACATACACTATATTGATTGATCTAAGTCTAAACTCTAAGGTTGAAGTGAAAATTCATGTAAATCTTATATCTATGAGTTGTGCCAAACTTATGAAAACCTTATTCCCTAAGTCCTATATATAAGAAAATGAAAAAGAAATAAAAATAAGGGCCAATAAATGGTAACTCATGTATTCACTCCCTCTTTGGAAAATATATGAATATATACACTCCTAGTCGCACTTGATCACATGTATGTGATGTTTAAATCATGAATTCTTCTTTTCTCCTTGCATTTTCACTTCATCATTTAAGCACCTAATTGAGGATCTAAGGAATGTTTGTTTCCTAAGGCTTTCATGTCTACTCTTGGTTTACTTATGCCACACTATTGTCAATTTATGTGACAGAGTGAAATACATAAGTTTGTGGAGTTATTATAGAGGTGTATTGAGTTCGTAACCACACACACATGTATTACATCTCATTGATCCACATGTGTGGGTTGGAGACTCATTTCTTGACAATTTTAATGGAGACTAATTTGTGGCTTTAATGGTATAGCTTACAAAATATCTTGTTAAACATTTTGATTCATTCTTTCCTTTCCTCGAGACACTTATAATATTGAAGTCACTCCCAACAATCCATGGAGATGGGGAGTATAAATTACTTGTGCTAGACATAGAATTGAGAAATAGAGGTTTTCCATTTGCGATATTGGAGTCATAGACATTGGATACATGGTAGTAGTCGTCAATGTCAATTAACTAAAATTGTATTGTCATAATGCGAAAAGAGGAAAAGATATTGGTAACCTTGATGTCTTAATCATTTCAAATAATAACCATTCCACCCAAGTATCTCTAAGCATCAATCACTACTACTTGGAAATTCCTCCCCCATTTTCTAATTATATGAGGTTGAACCTCACTTAATATTTTTGCTTCTTATATCAACATTATTTATGGGTGCTTTGCATACCATTTTTCTTTTAGGAGTTTGTTTTTGCTTACTATTGACGCCCCTCATGTTCCAAGACTATTTTCATCAAAAGTTTACATAGAAAGAAAGTATAAAGTGACTAAAAAGAAACATGTCTCAAGATTTAAGTGCTTGGACAATTCCACTTCATGACTCCTATATTTCCTTAACCTGGGACCAAATGGTGAACTTGATGGCCTTAAGGGAAATTGATCAATGAAAATCTAAAAAAGAGGTGATTTTTGACTTTATCACATACAATTTAATATACTAAAAAAAATATCCATAACAATTTCATCAATCAATGAATCATTAAAAAAAATATCCAAAACAATTTCATCAAGCAAAGAATCATTGCATTATAAAATACAATCTATAAACATTTTGGGAAAGTTTTGCTAAAACATGCTTAAAAATCAGCATATTTAATATTAATATTTAACAATGATATGGAGAATAACACATTTTGATAAATTAAATAACATATTATCAAGCCTAAAAAATGTCACTAACTGAAAACTACAAAGCATGCAACTAATGGAAGTGACCACTCAAGGCCACCACAAGACAATTAATCTATTAAGACCAAGATTAATGGGGACAAAGATCTATAAAGGACAAAGGAAAACCTATTTTAACTTTATTGTTTTATTAGCCTGGTTCAAGATGAACATTTCAAGATATCATGAAGAACATAATTAGTTTTATTGCATTAAGAAAACCCAAGCACATTCTATAACTTAGCAAGAAAGAGATGTATAACACCCATCTCAGCAACACGACACATGACATTAAGTTACTTTACTATATATAATTTAAACTCCTATCATAAAATCACAAATTTAGCATGAATGGAATGTTTAAAATCCATTTTTATAAAAACAAAATATAATTTTTCTTATAGAAAAATATAGCAAAAACTAAATATATTTTTCTAGAAAAAAAAAATACTAAAACTAAATATATATTTAAAAAAAAAACTAAAACATAAGCAAACTAGAATTTGAATTTGACATTCTTGGTCACTTTCGGAAACATATGGTGCAATGTAATCTCTTTATCCTCATCTTTAGCTTTTTCCTAAAAAATAAAAGCATACAAAAGTGGGAAAGAACCATAAAGCATGGGGAAGCTTTTTCCTAAGCACAAAAGCATCTAAAAAGTGGAAAATTCCTTTTTTATATGAGGAAACATTATTCACCCAAAACATTTATCCCAAATTGAACTAATGAGGAATTTTGGAAATCTTCATAGCCTCCACTTTCCTATATATTAGAGGCTTGGCCATTGAAAAAATGATGGGAATTTTGTATTCTCACGCTCTTGAGATCTGTCTTGAGAGGGAGAGTTTTGGAGCTATGAGTTGGGGGAGGTGATGTTGCAACTATATCTGATTGTTGTAACTTTCCTTCAACTCCTTTATTCATATAGATCAGTTGTTCTTCCTTCCATATGTTTCTATTCATTCTTTACTTCTTCTATTTAACTAATGTATGCATGGGTTTTTGGTTTATATTTATTTATTCAATAATATTTATATGTTTTTTATAGTTTTGATTATTAAGATATTATGTTGTGAAGGTTGCTTTATTCTCTCTCTTATGTGTAGGACCAAGCTTTGGAGCTAGCTAGGAGCGCTTCTTGGCTATACGAAAAACTCCAAGAAGACCTGCATGCGAGGACTCACAAGAATTCATTCTCTTTTTCTTAATCTATACTCTACATCTTGATCTACTAAGAATCCTAAGCCTTAGAACAACCTTTCTCTTAATTGGTTTGTCCTAGGTTTCTGAGATAAACTGAGAGGGTTTTGTTTTCATCTAACCATGCATTAAATCCTACAGCAAAATGATATTTAGAAAATTTAATATATTTCACTATGTAAATAAACTTAGTAAAATGAACCCATAGAGGTGGTCATAAATGGAAATAAAAGTAAAACTCTAAACAAGAAGCCAAAAGTGGATTTAACCATGGATGAAAAATTGGGAGTAGAATTGGATGTTAAACTAGCCATCAAAACAATATGCAAACAATGACACAAAATGGTTTTTAAAGTAAAATTAAAAAAGGGTGCAACACTAGACACAAAGAAGGGAACAAAATAGGGCATATGAAAGGATACCGAATTGGGTGCAAACAAGGATGCAAAAATGGACACCAAAATGAGGATGCAAAGAATGGTGTAAAATTAGGATGCAAAAAGGATGTAAGAAAAGACACAAAACAAGATGCAAAATGGGACTAAAAAATGGTGAAACCAAGGATGTCAAAGATGATGCATAACTAGATGAAAATTCCAACTAAAATCTAGGTGCAAAATGAGATGAAAATGTGGACACAAAATGTGGCAGAAAAAAGGATGCAAATTTGGAAGCCAAAAAGGATGAAAAACTAGATACCAAAAAGGATGCAAATTTGGACATAAAAAATGGTGAAAAATTGGACACAAAAGAAGAAAAAATGGTGCAAAAATGGGCATAAAAATGGCTCAATTTTGGATGCAAATTGAGATGCAACATTGGATGTAAAATGATGCAACAAATCATTCAAAACTTGGTGCAAAAACAAATGCAAAAGTAGACGAAAAAATGGCTCAAAAGTGAACGTAACAATAGACACAAAATGGGATGCAAAGGTGGATGCAATATATGGTTCAACATAGGATGCAAATTTAGATGCTCAAAAGGATGAAAAATTGGATGCAAGAAATGGTGCTAAAAATGATGCTAAATTGGATGCAACAAATGATGCAAAATTAAATGCAAAATATGGTGCAAAATAGGATGAAAAAAAGGGAGATAAATAAAATGCAAAAGTGGATGCAAAAAATGGTGCAAAAATGCATGCGAAATTTGGCACTAAATCAGATTCAACATATGGTGCAAAATTGGATGGAAAAGATGGTGTAAAAAAAGGCAGAAAAATTGGCACAAAAATAGATGTAAAAATAAGTACAAACTTAGAAGCAAAAGATGGCATAAGACCAGATGCAAAAATTGGCACAAATTGGATGTAAAAAAAGGCGCTAAATAAGATGTCAAAGATGGTGTAAAAATCGATGCAAATTATGACACAAAAATAGAAGCAAAGAATTCCACAAAAGAGGAAGCAAAAAATGATGCAAAAATAGATGCAAAAAAAGGCACAAAACTAGAAGCAAAACCTGTTGTAAAACCAAATGAAAATCTTGGTGCAAAATATGATGCAGAAAATGATGGAAAATTTGGCGTAAAAAAGATGCAAAATTTGGTGCAAAAAAGGACGCTTTAAAATTTTTACAATAGAGCCAGATTTAGCGCCAGGTTGCTCATCCCAATTGAGAAAAAAATGCACTAGAATCTGGTGCTAAATCTGGCGCAAATTGCCTGTTTTGTTGTAGTGTTACCTGCTTGCGCAAGATTGAGTAGTGAATTGTAGTAAGAAATGGCCTCAAGTAGTATTGATTTCTCCGCTAATATGAAAACTTCAAAGAAAACTGGTTGGATTGGAATTTACTAGGGTAGTAATTCAGGAATTTACCCCTACTCCTAATTGGCAGCTTCCTCATATATCTCCTAACAAGATTTATGACCTTCTAATGTTTAAATTTCATGCTTCAAATGTGTTTTGCTTAGATTGTGTGATTGATTCATGCCATAATCAATTTACCGATGCCTTGTTAGGTGGTTTTGAGGCCCTATTACACAATGGTCCAATTTGGTCACCCATCATCCCACGATAACATGTTTCATTAGCCGATCCCCATATTAATGAACTACTCCAAGCTTACATGCATTTTTCTGGCTTTAATATGACTGAGTGGTTTGATATTGCCTAATTACGTTCCACTGTTTGTTTATGATTTGTCTCGACAACTATGTCAGCACTTGATCCTCGACTTACTCAGAGAGCCATATCAGAAGGAGTCGTGGTTGGACCTAGTAATGTCACTCCTATCACAATAGGGTTTTCTCAATTAAAAATCCATGATGAAGGGACTGTAGAATACCATCGATTGTCTCAAATGTATTTTTCGACTCTAGAACCTAAAATATTGTCTATTTCTATGTCGATTAGAGGAATATACATTAGACTAGGGAATGAAACCACATTACCCAAATGCCCTATTAGAAGTCACTCTCTCAGAATCCATGGTACTTCAGACCTCAGTAGGCATCTAGCCAAGCACAAGTATGGATCATCCTCTCAATGCAGGTTTTTTATTGCCTCTAGAAGTGCAAGTTCAGCTCATAAAAAATTTCAAGTCTTTCACAAACCTGAGTCCACCTTGAAAGAGGAACATTTGGGCCAACATATAGAAGGTTAGGAATGTTTACAAATTTGCTCTATGAGAGATATTAAGTTCATGAGATACACACTGCCTAGAGGTAAGGCAGGGGAATATTTAGAGAAGCTTCTACCCACAGAAATGAGCCTTGCTCCTAGAAATTTTGTGCAAAAATTCAAAGATGGGAATGTTGTAACTAATGTGGATTTCCTACATTATAGGAAAGTGATAGATGAAAAGCCTCAATAGATTATGATGATTCATAACTACAAGAATTATCAGCTAACATGTGTAGCACATAATTTAGATGACCTGTCACAAGAAGTGTTGAAAGTACAGTCCCATGTGTCAGGACTGCATTCTAGTTTAGATGATTTAAGTCAAAAGTCTTTTGAGCGTTTTTAAATGTTAAAAGATATAAATATGAGGTTAGATAATATTATGGAAGTAGTAGTAGAAATAAAGCGGCATATGGAAAAATAAAATCATGAGTTAGAAGAAGAACTTACTGCAACATAAGTTTATTTCCAGACATTTGATCTAGATTTAAACAGGAACACAACAAATTACAAAGTTAACCATAAACACAGAGACGCAGTGGAAATAATACTTCATTTCATTAATGTAAAATACTGAAATATGCTTTCAGATAGAAATGGAAATAAACTAGCTAAGGCAATGGCAGCTTATCTCTGAGAAGAGATTTGGTGGCTACATGCCTCTGAGATGTGTTACAATGAGGCTCGAAGGCCTATTTATTGTTGAGAAACAATGGAAAACCCTAAACATCCAAAAACCTAACCCTCGAAGATGAAATGCAAAACTTTGGGCGCCATTTGGGTAAATTGGTACATCAACATCCCGAGGTCGTAACTTTGGTATATGACTTCTGTTTGACACGCACAATATCTTGTTAGAAAGATCTGTCTGATAACTACAAATTTGGGAAGAGAAGAATCAATCCATGGACGCATGTTGCTCCTAGGTTTCCCCAAAAATGTCGTTTAGGGCTTCAAAAAGGCTCTGGAAGTTCAGGACCCGAAACACTGCTAAAAATAGTAAACTGTGCTACAATTAAGGAAACTAAGAAGCTCAAAGAAGCAATGGTGGGCGTCCAAGTGGACTTGGCGGGTGACCACCAATATCCACCTGGATCATTCCTCCCCCCTTAGGAAGTAGTGATCCCCATTGTGTTGAGTTCCTCCATGAGATGAGCAAACATTTGTTGGACTTGGTCCTTGGTGAAGGATTTGGCCTACTTTGACAACTCGATACAGTTGGATATTCTGCTGGAGAGTGTGCTTGATCTATGTGTCCATAATTCAATTAGTTGCAGCTTGTTCCATGCAATCTAGATTTAACTTTGTGGGTGTGAGCTATTCTGCAATGTCAGAGGTGTCTAGTAATGGTTGAAAGTATGGCCGAAGGAGGTCCACATTAAACATTGGGTGTAGGCCAAGGAACATGGAAATGTTGAGCTCAAGTGCATTGTCTCCCATAGCCTTGGTAATGGTGTAAGGACCATATAAGAGTGGTCTAAGTTTCCGATAGGCTCCGGTAAGGCGTTCCTTTTGCAAATGCAACCACGATTTATCGCCCACCTGAAACTTATGTGGCACTTGATGTTGATCATGTCGCTGCTTGTAATTGGCATCTGATTTCTCCAGAATTTCGTGGACTTCCTGGCGAATATGTTGGATGTTCTCAATGAAGCTGTTTGCCTTATCTGTTTTGAACTGGACATCAACCGAATCTCCATTAGTAGCTACAAATGGCATGGCCACACCAATGGGACATAGTAGCTCAAATCCCAAGCCCACCTGAAAAGGGTTATGACTACTTGAGCTGTGGAGAGCCAGATTGCAGCTGTGTTGAACACAGGGGAGGCTCTTGTCCCATGTGCGTGGATGCTTTGAGTTGTACATGTGCAGAATGTGTATGACCATCCTGTTGAAAACCTATGTGTGGAAATTAATTTGAGGATGGAAGGCTGTGGACTTAGTGAGTTTGGTGTCTAGCATCGACTAGAGACTGGACCAAAATGTACTGAGGAACCTACTGTCCTGATCTGAGATAATAGACTGTGGGATCCAAAGTGTACCCACACTCGTTCAAACAAGGGTTTAGTAGTGGCTCCTGCTATGATATTCTTCTTGCAGGCCACCATAATGGCCATCTTTGAGAACTTATCGATGACCACAAAAACACAGTCATTTCCATGCTTACTAGAAGGAAGGCTTGACATGTAATCGATGGAGATGGATTCCCAAGGTTGAGTAGGGTGTGGGCAGCGAGGTATAGAGGTATTGCTTCTTGATGGTCAATTTGGAAATGGCATAGGCAGTGCATGATTTGATGTAATTCCTGACATCATGTCGAAGA
The DNA here is from genome assembly GCA_031772625.1 of Pinus tabuliformis. Classification (NCBI taxonomy): domain Eukaryota; kingdom Viridiplantae; phylum Streptophyta; class Pinopsida; order Pinales; family Pinaceae; genus Pinus; species Pinus tabuliformis. The sequence continues at coordinate 588,698,612 of CM062813.1, forward strand.
TTTGACAAATAGAAATACTTCTGCAGTAATGCCACCATTTTCTCGACCCCGAAATGCCCAACAGCTCAACTATAGTGTGCACGCTCGCTTGAAGGAACACTAAGGTGACCCAAGTGGCATAATAGGGCATCCTAGAGGTAAAAATCTGAAACATGCTGACCCTCCAAGAGTGTTTGGTATGTGTGGCTGAATTATGGGTTGCTTTTGTAGAGAAGTGGCCAATGAGAAGTCTCGTGCCCACAAGAGTTGAGCACAATGGTTAATGCCATGATCAGTGGTCAACTGAGTTAGTCAACAACATTATTTGTTAGGCCCCTATACTACTAGTGTAACCCTTATTGTTATTAGTACAACCCCCTTATTATATTGTTGTACCCATGTAGTCCCAATAGATGCCCATTATTGTTATTATTGTGCCCCATAGAAGCCCACTATTTTTATATTGTGCCCTTACATTATTATTTTTATGTCGGCTCAGATTATATTATGACCCCTTAGACTCCTATATATAGAAAGGAGGTCTTGTCATTTGTATCATCTAAGAATTGTTCATTTGTGTAATGTAAATGAGGTTGCCCCCTCAAAGAGGCTTATATCTAAGGTGTTCATCTATCTTTTCTATGAGCTGGTTTATTAACATTTGGTATTAGAGCTTTGGATTCTAGGGTTTCACTGCTCCAAACAAGTCATCGTAGAATTTTTGCTATAACTTGTTTTATGTGCCATTTCAGAGGCTAAAGCCAAAACACATTTGAGAAGAAATCACATTGAAGCTTGGGTCCAAATTTCAGATCCTATCTCACTATATTTTCGGAGAAATAGTTTGAGGAAGTTAGGGTTTTTGCAGACCCCCGAATTACATTCCAAATAGGCCACCTTGGGAAAATTGTCATAAATTTCTCTTTGAGCATCATATTGAAATTTCGTAAGAAATTATAGAAATAGGACAGACTGTAGTTTTTTGTGTCTATTTTTCATATCTGAAGGTCAAAATAGTGACACGTGGCAAGTTATACAAGTTCACTATTCTTAAAAGGTATATAATCAGGTCATCTTGGGAGATTGTGAATAAATCTTTCTTCGAGAATCTAATTTTGATCATACTGGTGGCATTAGAAAGAGGACATAGAGGGCTACTGCAGGTCGCAATTTCAGAACTAGAAGAACTGAAATTACAGAGTTATAGTCATTTCAAGATCGAGCTCCTAAAATCAAGAAAAGGCGATATGAGGAAGTTTGATGACAAGGATTCGGTAAATTGGATATTTCAGATGGAGCAACATTTTGATCTACATGGTGTACCACTATCACAAAAGGCATGTATTGCATCTTCATATTTATAACTGGATCAATTTTTATGGTATAAAGGGCTTTGTTCTCGTAAACATCTTGTTACATGGTCAATTTTCATGAAGGAAATGAAAGCACATTATGAGGATACAAAGAGCAACAGATTCTTTCGAGCGACACCACAACAATTGGAAAGAGTAAAAGGGATTTGTTAAATAGTGGAAAGTAAAATTATGGCAACAAGTAAGTCTACCCCTCACAACTATAAAGATGGAAGTGTTGTTTCTCCTAGCCTTCCACAACCTACAAGGGTTACACCACAACAATTGGAAGAAAAAAGAGAAAAAAGGGCTTTGTTATAATTGTGATAGCAAATTCACTAAAGGTCATAAGTGTGCTGAGAAGAAATTATTTTACATAGAGTATGAAGAGGAGGAATAAAATGATCAAGAAACATCAAAAGAAGAGGATATACGCCAGGACCCAACCCGAGAGAAAGAAGAAATGAATCAGACCATATCTTGTACTGCAATGGCAAGAATTACCACTCCTCAAACTCTCAAGATAGAAGGAAATATCAAGAAGAAAATGGTTCAAGAAGTGAAATATCACATCGAGAAAGAAGAAATGAATCCAACCATATCTTGTAATACATTGTCCAGAATTTCCACTCCTCAAACTATCAAGATAGAAGGACATTACAAGAAGAAAAATGTTAAAGAAGTGAAAGGTCACATCAAGCATCAAGAAATGAATCCAACCATATCTTGTAAAGCATTGGAAAAAATTACCACTCTCCAAACTCTCAAGATAGAAGGACATATCAAGAATAAGAAGGTTCAAACAGTGAAATATCAGGAAGAAATGTATCAAGAAACATCAAAAGAAAGGGATAGTCACCAGGAACCATGTAATATCCCTCCCCTTAATAATAAAGAATAAATAATAAAAGTAACAAATAATAATATAATAATAAAAATAAATGATGTAAAAATAATAATTAATAATTTAATAAATAAATCACTTAATAATAAATAATAAAAATAATAAAGATAATAAATCATAAATGTTAAATAATAAATGATATTAAAAATATATACAAGAAAATAAATAAAAATAATAAAAAATAAAAATAGTAATAACCATACTAAAACTCTAAATAAGAATAAATAGAAATAAAACAAGAAAACTATCAAAAAGAAGGAAATAAAACAAGAAAGCTAAAAATCAAAAGAAAGTTGCATGTAGACACATGGAGTGTGTGCATGTGGTTCCCCTTCCAATGTTGTTCTATTTAATAGATGGTGAGGAAGATGAGAGGCATTCTTGCGTTCCATCTTTTCGAGATTCTGTCTTTCATTCTCTTGGGAGAATAGTATACTAAGACCTAGGAGTCACTGGCAGTAGTATGTTGATTGAGGGCTCGGGGGTGGCCAGTTGTAGCAAGACGTTGCACAATTGAGCCTACGGTTGGGTGGAGATTCGTCCCCAAAACCTTGTTGCGGTAAGCCTACTTCTACCACAGGTAAGTGCCACTCTGATTTAAATTTAATGCTAATTAGGACAGTTAATTAGATATTTATTTTTGGACTGTTACATATGGTATCAGAGCTTTGGCTCAACCCTTAAGACCTATGGGCATCTTAGAGAAAAAAAAAATTTATGTGTTGGAATTTTTAACTTGACTTATTTTAAAGTTACAGGTTGATTACTTCCAGGAAGCCGCATATTTTTCTACAAACCCTCACTATGCCATAAGTTTTCTTATTTCAACTTTTTATTGGCTTTGGTTATTATTTATAAGTGTTATGACTTAGAATACAAATGAAATACTATAACATGCTGATCTCACCTTTTAAAATATCGATGATAGATTTTGTTCTGTATCTTGTCTTTATTCAATATCATAAGGAAATTCCATAGTATTATCTTGAGGCAAGCTTTGGATTATGGTATGTACTTACCCTTGATTTTCCTCTGTTTCTTCCTTCTATTCGCATTTAAATTCAACTTTTCTACTAATAGTGAGAAGAGATTCTTTTCATGAAATTGAATAAAGCGAACACTATTGTATATAGGTGAACACTGGTACATGTTTATGGCAAATAACTTCCATGATAACTATTTTTCGCTTTGAAAGACAATCAGAATTAAAATTAGTTTATACAGTGATAAGGTTCACTAAAAGCCGATCATATGATATAGAAAGACAATCAAAATTAAAATTGGTATTATACAGTGAAAAGTTTCATTAAAATATGATAGAGAGAAAATCATAATTAAATATAGTTTATATGTTGTAAATATTGTTACAGGGAAAGAAATATGTGGTGAATATTATCGCCTGTCCCAAATTTTCTGAAAATGTGTTGTTTTGTAAACATTGGTTTTGGGTAAATAAGAATCGAGTTCACATATAGTCCAGGATTTGGTAGAAAAAAAAGAACCATCAGGAATATCGAAAAAAAAGACTCGAGAGTTCTTCGAAACGCTAGACAATGAGATTTAAATCTTGGTAAATATTTAGGATGCCGAGACCCTGAAAAATTCAAGAAAATCGAAATTATCAGAAGATATCAGAAATGTTTACAGTCAAAAGCAAACAGCAAAGAAAAGTATTGAGTAATAATTACCCTAATCATTTTCTTCCGAGCATGGAGCTCTTGGCGCACAGAGAAGTTTACTGTGCTCATCCTCGTTTGGTGAAACAGAGAAATTTATGCTCCTGAATTATTTCCTTCTTGGATACAGAACGACCTTTGAAAGGAAAGCTTGATTTTAGCAGATATCAGTAGGGTCAAAATAATCAGGTTCAATACTTCACTAATTTAAAAATCAGGGATCTAAGTTCTGATTTCTGTAAGCGTCGTTGCAGTTCTTTCGCTGCAATTAGTTGCTGATACTAGTATTTAACTAATGACTTCAATGACTTGTGGCTAACATCAACCTGTTACTTACGCAATAACGTTAAGAGGAAGAACACATAGGAAGAACTCTAGCAAAGGTGACCGAGCTAGGTCTCACATCTGCCAGTTTTATTTGTTGAGATATCTTCAAAGTCTCATCATAATACGCATTGCTTGAATACCCCGCGATAATAGAACTCGAAGACACTACACCCATTTTTGAGCTGCCAAACAGGAACATGTCGGAAAAACCGTGGCAATAGACGACCACAGGTATCAGGATCGGCATCACACCCAATTGCTCTATTCCAAATACTCCAAATGCTAGATGAATTGTTGTTTTCCTATTGATTCTCTGTACGATTTCTGTCTGTATAAATTTAATATTTAACACCCAAATCAGATAGAGTTGTTTTCCTCTATAAGCCCATCTGAATCCGGTCCAATTTTGCAGGGAAACTTCATCACTTTACCAATCTATGACTGACATAGATTGATATGAATTCAAAATATAAGGGGCAGCCAAATTCAATTGTCAAGCACTCGACGATTTTTATTCTTTCTGTCTGGCTTAAAAAAGCTCTCTAGGTATAGCAGTAAATGCACCTTGAATAGGGCACGACTATTGGGAATGACTATATGTATTTCATGATATAACTGTGCCATTTGATGATCTTTTAGGGTGGTTTTGGGTGTTTTAGATTCGCGTCCATAGGAGTAAGGATCGATATCAAAGCCATCTTCTCAAAACCCTAACGCTTGCAACATTCCGTTATTGGGTAATGCTTCTTCTCATGTTAGTAATTTGGTGTATCTATTGAGTGGCATGTCGTGTCATAGTTATTTGAACAATGCAACACTGTTGTTTGTAGTCTGCCTATACCCTTGATATGGTGACCGATCTATTTGTTATATTCTTGCAGCGATATGAATAATTCTTCTGTCACAACGCTGATTTGGTTTCATCATTACAATGTTTGATTTATTAGCAGCTTTGGATGCATTTAATACCCTTTGCATGCATTGATATACAATCTCATGGCATTGTTTATGATAATCTCTATGATTTTCCTCCTTTTGATATCATTTCCATACATTGTCTACTTTCGATATAATTTCCAATCACACAGTATTTTAATGCAATCCTTACTCGTTTTGATATAATATCAATCACAATATTGATACAATGTCATCACATGCAATTCATAATTAAATATATAACTCTGAGCATGTGGTTAATATACAACCTACACAACATTTAAAATATACGCCTTTTCAATGATTAATATACGGCCTTTGCAGTGCTGATATATACACATATATAGGCTCCCATCACAACGTTGTTTTAATACGACTTTTAGCCACCGTCGCTTTGAATATGATATTCATTGCATAATTTTATATAAGGTTTGACATATTATCTTCACAGAAATCTGCTTGCGCTGATTTATAATACTATCATAGTATAATAGGTAGCTCTGACAATTAGAAAATAGGTCCTCACACCGTAACAGTTTGACCATTCAATTATATTTACTTTATATCGATCCACATTCAATTTAGCTTTAGTATCAATGATTACACATAAGCTCTTGGCCTCGTAATCGATTTACTTTTAAAGGTTGCAAGGGTTTTAATGAATCTCCAGGCTATTCACTTTTAGTAAAGTTGTTGAGGACTCTTATAGCATTGTTCTCCCTTTGAATTTTTAATGATTTTATTCGACAGTGATCGATACTTGAAACATGAGAGTTATAGTTGTTTTGAATGGTTGGAATTTGTCTTTTCCTAGATTTTTACCATTGTCCTGGAGAAATTGGATTGAGTTATGGACTCGATTTCTGCCATTGATATTTTTTTGGTGATACTATCATACAAAGTATTTGTTTGGAGGTTATGGTGGTCAATACTCATTTAAATTGCCTTCATCACCGTAGACATCACGCTGACTTCCTTGCCACTAGCATACTTGAGAATGTTCTTGAAAGGAAGAATTGTTGCCTTTCCTTTGTGTAATTATCTGTTGCGAGAAATTCATTATACAAATAACTTGAAAAGGCGTTTTTCAGTGTCACCAGATTGGCCTTACGCACATCACTCACCAGTTTAGCCTAACTTATATGAAGAACCTTGAAGGCGATCTTGCTCTCTCATACAATTCTAACTGAAACAACTTGTTTGCCATATCGTCTGATGCAATTATTTGGAGCTTCTATACGACTTTGAAAACCAATTTGCCCAATTATTGCTCGACATACATCCTTAAAATTTGCATTATCAGCTGATCCATCAAGCAAACTGTATAATGAACTCATGAATTTTGCATACAAATTAGGAGGTGTTATATCTTTCACATTCTTCCAATTCTGCTCCGCAGTTAATGCATTCTTCTTTGCAGAGGGTATCTATTCATATAAAGTCTGATGCATCCTAGAAAGCACATAATAAGTATCATTGCCATAGAAAATAAATCCCTTCTCCCATATGTTGCTTGAAGTAGTAGAGTAGAAATGCTCTGACAGAAGCTTGGCCAGGGACAGAAAGCGATCCATCACCATCCATCACCATTTCCAGATTCACTTCCTGAGATATCTTCACCACCATCAGAAACATTCTCACTATCATCAACTGATTTGGGTGCACTCAGTTTAGAAGATCGTCTCAAATTTTGTTTTAGGGCATAATTCTCTTAATACTATTGTTTTGCGTCGGAAATTACAACCATACATATGTGACATTTTGTTTTAAAATTTGAAGGAGATGTTCTTATTTGGATGGTTGCCTGAATTGATTTATTTTATGCTAATATTTTCATAGTCTAAAATATATTCTAGTGGGTGGTTTAGTGATTTATGGGTAACTACTGAAGAATTCAAATGACTGGCGCTTTATTTAGGAGTCACTACTTTTCTTTGTCGACTATACAAAATTCTCAAGAAGAGAAAAAGGTAAAATAATATATTGGTTGACTTGGATAATTAATGCACTAAATAATGTAAATATTGTGTTATTGCATTTGTTTTATTTTATGCTCCACATTATTAACAATGATAAGGAAAAATCATGAGATGCAATTAAAAGTATGAAATAATCGATCAACTTTTGTTAAGCTCTCTATAAAAAGTCAATTTTCATAAATAACGTAGGAAAATATTGAAATTTCCTTAGTAGATGTATCATTGATGAATTATGTAATTGGATATGTCAAAGTATTGGGAGTGTCACAATTTTTATAGAACGTTGGTAAGGTTAGTAATAGCTTAATTAAAGGTTAAGGCTCTAGATGTTGAAACTTGCAAATAAATAGACTACATCAAAATTATAGCATACAAATTGTGTGATGAACTAATTAGGAGTGCTTACTTAGCTAAGAAAGTTACCTTTATGGACAATCTAAAAGCATGTTTTATTATTTAAACTTTATGATACATCTAAATCGTACACTATGATTTTAGTTTAGTTTAATTAACTGTTATGATGTTGAGTATAATGTTACATGAGGTTTTGTGATTCAAGATTAATTGCATATATTGGATAAAGTTGTCTAAGGAGAAACGGAAAGGAGAAACTTGCAAATTTTCTAATGATGATAACTAATGATAGCTCATGTGATTATAGTCAACTTGGATCAGATGAACAAAAAAAAAAAAAGGTGCTAGATAAGGTAATTAAGGTGGTTGAGAGGAAGTGTAACAACAAGGGTAAGAAATCAATAAGAAGAGGCAACCTATTTTAGAACATAATGTAAGAGTTTGGAATAATCATAACTTGGTACTCTAAAGGTATCACTATAAGGTCTATCTAAGGATGATGCACATAAAGAAGAAAATATTGGCAATCAACTAATGAAGTTGAATAATCATGGTCATAATGAAGGTCATTTTGAAGGAACCTTGAAGGTATGATGACATAGATTAAAGAAGTAAATCCATAATAAAATTGATCAATTGGAGGAGATAAGTTGTGTGCATGACAACATCTATAATAGTTTTTCCCTCTAATGGGAGAGTCACATTGTAAATTTTTCCACAGGTGACTAACTATATGCATGAGTTATGGATAACAAGATGTATGATTAGGCAATTTTATTATGTTGATGTCTTAAAACAGGAATAGTAACAACATTTCCAAAGTGTATCAATGCTATGCTTCTAAGAGAGGAGGAAAAGAAACCACAATGATTGGAGGTGAGAAATTAAAGTCAATTTAATAAAATAGAATGAAGTGAAGAAGTTTCCATTTTTGAAGCTAGTAGACATGGAATATTAGGAAATTAAGAATAGGAGAAAAATAAAAATATATCATAGAATATCAGGTAGGAGGAAATGAAGGGATGTTCTATCAAGAAGAAAGTTCTTTTAAGAGCATTGATGAGTGGACCGAGAAACATGATTGGTAATGGTCATAGTGATGATCTACAAAGTTTAAAAATGTGAAGAAGTTTTGTTCTCATAGCATTAAAAGAGGTTATAAAACACCACACATTTAAATGTTTCATGGACAATGATGGTAGTAGTGTTTCCAACTGTTTCAAAATCTAAAATAAAGATACTATTTAATGAGCAAGAATCTCTTGTCGAACTTGAAGGGTGAATTTTCAATAAAGCAATCAAATGGTATTGAGATAGTAACTTGACAAGATAAGAGAATTTTTTTTTTGAATGAAAATGATAATTGTTAAGTGATATATGTAGAAGTCAACATGGATCAACAAACCCTCATGCAAGTAAATTAAGCATGATATAAAATTAAATCATGATGACCTAGTGTTTATATGCAATTGCATATAGCGATATTGGAATTGGTAAAACAGATTAAATGGATGTAAAACCAAGGGACTTTAATTTTGAGATAGATGATTTAAATAATGATTGTATAACTAGTAATATCTTAACAATCAATTTCACCAGAATTTCCTTGGGGAAGGAAGAAAATATGACGAGAGATTAAGACTCAAGGTGATGAGGCTCATGTGAAATTTAACAATGTATTTAGATAATTATACCTATGGTGTAAATGGTCAACTTCTTAGTTGAAAGAAGTGGAAATGATTATTGAGAAACTAATTGGTGTCTTGATGAAAACATCACACTAATAACATTGATGAAATAACATAAATCCTAGATGGATGCTGAATAATCTTAGTTCATAGTTGAATGTTTGTAAAGTAAATGAAATTCATTTTTCTGATGAATCATGATAAGAATGCTTATAGAGTATTATTCTATATTTGATAAGTATTGAGATGTTTCTCATATTGATGATGTTTCATAATATGATGGTATGAGGGTGATCATGCCCACGTGGTTCATATTTATATACTGGTTACAATAGTGATGATGTATACTTATGATGAGGCATTATGATGTTATGTCAAGGTAAATTGACATATTCATTTACTACGTGATGATAGGTATTTAATGTTGAAAACTCATGATGGATATGATATGCATAACGTGGCATAGGAATTATGATGCTTATTGACATGTGGTTCATTTATTATGTGAAAGTCATGATATATTTTTATTGCAAATATGTTGATGGTATTTCATGAGGTGAAGCATGTGATAGTTCCGTAAAAATTTATGACATGCATGAGCATGTAGTTCGTTATTATTCATAATGTTACGATTAACAATGATGAATGTTACATGATGACATGCAAGACTTGGCATGTGGATTATTTTCTATGATACTATGATGGTATAGCTAATGCATTGGTTGCATGTTGAGGTGTGATGATTCACAGGACTCCACAAATGGGCCGAGAGGGTCGGTTTATTTGATGATCTTGTGCGAGCCCATACGCACGAGGGAGAATAAGTAACACCATATGGGCTGGGGACAAACTCAATCAACACTACATATGCCAGTGGTTCCTTTGTCTTGTGTATAGCTCTTGATGGATAGCTCTAGAAGAGCTATGGGACCATCTTGAGGAGGCCAAGTGCCTGATGTTCTAGGCTTGGTGCCTGTTATTAGATTGGGATGCCGAAGTGTGGAAGGGATGTAAAGGACTTCGATGCTTGGAGCTTTGCGCCTTAGTAGTTGTGGAGGGAGTGGGCCAGCCTTGCCAGATGCCCGGGGTCATTGAGTACCGGAACGGATGCCTGCCTTGGGGCAAATGAGGTCTGAGTCAGGCATGAGCCTTGGGGCCAGCCTTGGACTAGGATACAGACCGCGTCAGGCTTAGCCTGGTGCCGAAAGTGGGAAAAGGGACAGAGATTCCTTGAGATTCCCAGGGTGTTGTGGACTTTCGATGCCTGCTGGTTATACTAGTTCAGAGGAGGGTGTTGGCAACATGAAGTTAATAAATAATAAATAATAAATAAAAATAATAATAAATAATAAATAATTCCACTTAACTTCGGGACGAAGTTCCTTAAAGTGGGAGAGTATGTAAGATCCCTCCCCTTAATAATAAATAATAAATAATAAAAATAAAAAATAGTAATATAATAATAAAAATAAATAATGCAAAAATAATAATTAATAATAATAAATAAATCACTTAATAATAAATAATAAAAATAATAAAGATAATAAATCATAAATGTTAAATAATAAATGATATTAAAAATATATACAAGAAAATAAATAAAAATAATAAAAAATAAAAATAGTAATAACCATACTAAAACTCTAAATAAGAATAAATAGAAATAAAACAAGAAAACTATCAAAAAGAAGGAAATAAAACAAGAAAGCTAAAAATCAAAAGAAAAGTAAATAAATAAAACAAGAAAGCTAAAAATCAAAAGAAAGTTGCATGTAGACACATGGAGTGTGTGCATGTGGTTCCCCTTCCAATGTTGTTCTATTTAATAGATGGTGAGGAAGATGAGAGGCATTCTTGCATTCCATCTTTCCGAGATTCTGTCTTTCATTCTCTTGGGAGAATGCTATACTAAGACCTAGGAGTCACTGGCAGTAGTACGTTGATTGAGGGCTCGGGGGTGGCCAGTTGTAGCAAGACGTTGCACAATTGAGCCTACGGTTGGGTGGAGAGTCGTCCCCAAAACCTTGTTGCGGTAAGCCTAGTTCTACCACAGGTAAGTTCCACTCTGATTTAAATTTAATGGTAATTAGGACAATTAATTAGATATTTATTTTTGGACTCTTACAAACCAACCCTAGAGAAAGAAGAAATTAATCCGACCATATCTTGTAATGCATTCGTCGAAATTACCACTCCTCAGACTATGAAGATGGAAGGACATATCAAGAAGAAAAAGGTAATATTTTTGATTGATTTAGGTAGTACCCATAATTTTATTAATTGTAAGATAGCCAAGGACTTGAATTGCTTCCTAGATCAAGCACGAGAGTGTCAAGTGATGGTTGTAAGTGGAGGAACCATAAATTGCTCTTGAAAGTGCAATAATATCAAGCTATCCATGGGAGAATATTTATTGAATAGCCCAATGTTTTCCACTCCAATGGGTGGTGTTGATGTTGTACTACGAGGGCAATGGCTACAATCCTTGGGTACAACTGTTTTTAATTTTCAAGAACCTTTTATGAAATTTTCTTCGGAAGGAAAGGAAGTTGAATTAAGGGGTATCAAAGGGAAACCAGGAAATATAATCAACTTTGACAGAATTACAAAGCTTCTAAAGAAATAAAAACGAGCCGTAATTGCACAATTATGTTTGCTAACTGTTCGCACATCGAAATCATCTATTTCTCCAGATCTCCAAAAAGTCTTGGAGAATCATTACAAGGTATTTGAGACACCCAAAGGTCTCCCACGTATTCTTGATCATGATCATGCTATTCATTTTATTCCAGGATGTGTTCCTCTAAATGTTAGGCCTTATAGATATACATATGCGCAAATTGAACGTATGGTTGCAGAAACGGTATAGGTTGGTACAATTATCCAACCAAATTTGATAAAAAAAGGAAGGTATGAATGGAAGAATGGTGAAGCAGGGTGGGAACTCATTCAAAAGTTTCCAAATATCCTAGTTCCAACAATATTGCCAGAACTTGACAAGGAAGGAAAAAGTATATTGGAGCCTGAAGCATTTACAGAACCAAGAAGTTGACAACTACGAAATTGATCAATTTCAGAGCATCTCATCAAGTGGAAGAACTTAATTATTGAAGATTTGACATGGAAGGACAAGAATTTTATACAGAAGCATCAAGAACTACTCAAGCATTGAGGACAACACTTTTTCAAGGAGAGGGGCATGTTAGGCCCCTATACTACTAGTGTAACCCCTTATTGTTATTAGTACAACCTCCTTATTATATTTTTGTGCCCATGTAATCCCCATAGATGCCTACTATTATTATTATTATGCCCCCTAGAAGCCCACTATTGTTATTATTGTGCCCTTACATTATTATTGTTATGTTGGCCCTGATTGTATTATGACCCCTTAGACTCGTATATATAGAAAGGAGGTCTTATCATTTGTATCATCTAAGAATTGCTCATTTATGTAATGTAAAGGAGGTTGCCCCCTCGAAGAGGTTTATTTCTGATGAGCCCCAATTTTTGGTACAATTTGGGCTCATATTGGCCTACTTACCTTGTTCAACCATTCATCTTTTACCACTTATGCATTCATTTCTTAGTATATTCGTGTTGTTTGTAGGAAGAAGGGCAGGCATTATATCTATGTGACTAATACATGATGATTTTAGGTTCTTGGCATTAAAGAGAGCAAAAGACCACGCAAAAGGAGACAAGGAGATAGCAAAGGTTCTTGGCATTAAAGAGAGCAAAAGACCACGCAAAAGGAGACAAGGAGACAGCAAAGGTGACATTGCGGGTTCATAGGGAGGTTGTCCATAGTCTTGATGACCCTCCTCGGGATTTTCACCTTAACTCCGAGCTCTAACAGCTCTCCCCACCGAGCTTAAAGGCAGCCAACACGTTCTACAGGATCAGCAGTTTTACAACAGTTTGACTTTCAGTTGGACAGCCAAGCTCCACGAATGGAGGAAGCCAGCTTGATCTTCATTTTCTATAAATATGAAGGGCATAGCCTTTTTTAGGAGCTTTTTGAACTTTTGGACTGATATTGTAATTCTTGAGCATAGCTCGGTGTTTGTTTTTGTACGCCAGTTTTGGCATGACATTAGACTTTGGATTATGAATAAAGGCAAGCAGATTTGGATCTAATTCTGAGCTTTTAAGGGAGCTATAGCTCTCAGGTTAGGGCCCAACCTGAGAGCAATAGATCTCCTCTTCTTGTAGTGTTATTTACCTTTCTTTCCAGCATTTTGTTTCCTTGTTTTGATATGCATTTCAAAGAACACATGCTGCTGATCTGATTTCTTTAATAAGATTGAGTAGGATTAGCTTATGGTTAAATTACTTTCAGCTGCTTAGATTAGGATAGGAGGTTTGTAATCCACTGGAGCTCCAAGAAAAGGTTGTTAGTGCCTCCACTGCCATCTCTGTTTAGGGATCGGGGTGCAGTCTATACCAACCACCAAAAAAACGCAGTCTTTTCTACTTTCATGCAAGCTGCAACACAGTCGTTCTAATCGTGGATCCTTCCATGCATTTTGCTCTTGAGCCATACTTCGTCATTACAATTCCATGCACGAATTTTCTTCATGATTTACATCGTTGTTCATTGGTTTAATAGCACAGGTAGCACTGGTAATGAATTCTCGTTTTGGTGCAAGACATAAGTAATTTGTTTTATTTACACTGCTCCATATCATTCTACTTCCTTCTTCTTCTTCTTAACCTCTCCTCAAGCCACCTACTCGACCTCTGTTCAGCTCGTTTACCTCCCAACTCATCCATTGCCACGTAGCTTCATCTTTTTGACCTTTCGTTGTTGCCATCCTTCTATCCACCAACCAACTCCGTGCACTCTTTCTCCATCCTGTTTCTCTGCCCCCGAGTCATCACAAGCTCCATCTCCACCTTACCTATCCACCCATACCGTTCCATCACTTCACCATCACCCAAAACTTCCACTTACAGCACATCCTGTAGAAGTTAGCAGACTTCCTGTAGAATTTCTTAGTTTCCTGTAGGATCCCCTGCAGACATCCTGTAGAAGCCTGCAAACTTGGTTTCCGAGCATCCGAACGTTGTAGACCTCTGTGGACTAATGCTAGGGACCCCCTGGGACCTCTCCTAGCCCTCCTGACCTTTCCCAAGCTTTCTCTCCCTTCGCACCACCTCTGCACAGCCAAACCCTAATAAGAAACAAATTCATAATCACTCCCTCCACTTAAGAAAAAATACAAAAACAATGTTCTTTTTCATAGAAGTAGTTTGAGTTCATGCATTTCACATCATTAGAAGTAATGGCATCATTTTTAGACATTTGCACTTTCACTATTGCATCATAGAGGTCAAACTAGTCAGATTAGGGTTTACTAGGGTTTCATGTTTTGGTTGGCTTTCAGTTCATTTTTGCAAAGTAGATTGATTTCCTCTGAGATAGCCTTCGTCCATCATTTAGAAAGCTTCTTCTGAGAGCATATAGAAGTTGGCTTGAGCCCTAGCGGACTTGTGCCAGCTGACCAAGTGACAGCTGCGACAAGAGCTAGTACTTGTGCATACAGCACCGTCGCTTCCAAGTTTGTACGAACTACCGGGTTGATAAAATTAGAGATAGGAAGCCCCAGGAGTTGTAGCATTATTGCCACAATACTGGAGCCCACCATATTTTTGGCGTCGTTGTCGGGGAAGCGTCAGAGTATTAGTAATTGTTGCTTTTCTTCTATTTTCTTACTCTTGCCTTCTGCTAAGTAGTTTATTTCATTTCCATTCTGCAAAAGTAGCATAGACATTTCCTGCTTTCATAGATTAACATTTCCTGCTTTCATAGATTAGCATTTCCTGCTTTCATAGATTAGCATTTCCTGCTTTCATAGATTAGCCTTTCATTTCTGCAAGCGTAGACTAGCATTTCCATTCCTGCAATTTCATTTGAGCAAAGTAGATTAGTTCTTTCCTGCTTTCAGTTTAATTCTGCATCTTTATAGTTAGTTGTAGATCAATCTGTTTCAGTTTTGCAGGTACAAAAGAAAAAAAAAGCAAAAACAATCAAAAAAGAAAGTCTTTTCCATTTCATGCCTCGTAGGAACCGAGATAAATCAGGCAAATTCCTACCCAACACCCCCACCACATCATTGAGTCACCCTTCTCTCTTCTTTGGTGACAGTGACCCAGAAGAACCTATAGGTGAACATCCCGAGATATAAAAAGATCCTATAGTAGAAGAAGAGTTAGAGACCACTCCATCTGAAGCTATGGCTGACAATAGAAGAGAAGATGAGAGAATAGAAGGTGCCTTCCCCATCCGAGAGACTAATGGAGAGATGAAAATGAAGAACATTAGCCCCTCCGCCTTACCTCACTTCCTTGGACTGACTACTGAAGCTCCTGATACCTTCCTGTTTGATTTTGCTGTCCTTTGTAGAACCTATGACTATACTGAAGATGAGCAAAAGCTGAAACTCTTCCCTTCAACTCTTAAGGATGCAGCATTACGCTGGTTCATGGGCTTAGCTGGGAATAGTATCACCACTTGGGCTCAGATGCAGCAAGCTTTCAATACCAAGTACAGGGATTATTGTAGGTCTAAGGAAACCAAGGGATAAATCTTTTGGATGACCATGGGAAATGATGAGTCCTTAGAGGATTATGAGGAGAGGTTCCAACTTAGCTATAAGCGGGCCAGGTGCACACTTGACCTTGAATCCCTCAAGTTGGTCCTGCTCCGAGGAGTCCCTGAAGACCTCTTAGATACCCTTCACATGTTAGCTGGGGGGGACATTTACCAACTACCTTATGAGGACATCAAGACTGTGTTTCGAAACCACTCCAGGGTAGCTCGGAAACGAGGTAGTGGAAACCTCCTCTCAACTAGTGTCCCTTTATCAAAACACGATCTTACAAATCAATTAGAAGATCTCAAGAGTGAGGTGAGACAGACCATTGCCATGCAGCTGGACACATTCAAAATCCAGCAGAAGAAAGAAGAAGCTGAGAGAGCCTTGGCTGTCTTCTGCCCTAGGTGCACAAGGAGACACCCTAAGAATGAATGCCCATTGCATTCGGTTGAAGTATGTTTCGTTTGTGAGGAGGACCATCCCACAAATCAGTGTCCAACCTTACCTGGGTTTAAAGCCATGTACCAAGGGACAGAAGCTCCCATTGAACCTCTCTATTACCTCAACCAAAGGAGGCCATAAGGATCCAGACCTTATCAGCAGGGGATGCAAGGGGCACCTCAAGCTTATTACAGCCCCAACCAATCGACTCCTATGCTTTCCTGGGGTCCCCCTGCTCATCCTTCCTAGTCCATGCCTCCTCCATGGTCTTATCCACCTTAGTACCCTACTCAACCTACATCTCATTCATATCATTCACATGCCTAGCCACAGCCTCAGTGGAATGCACCTCAGTCGGGGTGGAGGCCCCAATACAATACTCCTCCCGCCATTTTGCCTCCACCACCGGTTCAACCTCAGCCATTACCTCCTGCTCCTCCAAGGCAACCTCAAATGCCTGCTCAACCGAACGCAAACCCCAACAATAGACAGGCCCAACAGGTATACACTAGGGAAACCTCATGCCCTACCTATGTTGTGGAGATCCAGGAGATCAATCTTCGATCTAGAAAGACTGTACCAGATCGCCAACCTCCTCCCCCAGAAGATGAGGAAGATAAACAGGAAAGTGAACCAAAGGCTATTCCACCCTTTCCTGAGAGACTAACAGCCACCACACAACCCAACCCAGAGGAGGATGAGCTTCTGGGTGAGCTCAAGCAGTTATGTGTAAAAATACCACTTCTCCAACCCATCAAGGATGTGCCAATATACAACAAACTGGTTAAGGAAAAGTGTTTCAAACACCCAGGCAGGCGGAAGAAAGATGCTTCAACCATCAATGTCATAGGACAACTGTCTGACCTTATGTTAGGATAAGTCATCTGCCTAAAGTACCTAGATCCTGGAAGTCCTGTAGTAGATGTCCACATCAATGGCACCATCATACCTCACACCTTGATTGATCTGGGGGCTGCCATTAATGTGATGACCAGGGATACCATGCTCAAACTCAATCTTCAGGGTTCCTTGAGGAAAACCTCGACAGTACTGCAATTAGCAGATCGCTCCACTGTGACTCCCGAAGGGATTGTGGAGGATGTCTTGGTCTCTATCGACTCTTGGGAATACCCTGCAGATTTCTTGGTTCTGCAACCCAAGGCAAAGCTTACTGGATATCCTCTCATTTTGGGAAGGCCTTTGTTAGCCACTGCAGATGCTTACATAAGTTTCCGTGCAGGAAATATGACCATCAAAAATGGTCCTATGTCCAAACATCTAGTCCTATACCCTCCTGCCCAACCCTCCTTAGAGCATGACTTACCACTCTGGTTAGAAGAAGGAGAGGAAGACGAGGTGTACTCAGCACCTCTGTGCACCCTAGATACCACCAGAAGAGACCCCCCAACCGAGGATGACTTGATTGAGACCTTGATCCGGAATCCACCTTCCAGTGCACTATCCTTAGAGAAATTGGTGGAGGATGCCCAAGCCAGCACCTTAGTGGATCTTTCTACAACCAACCCTGTCACTCCCAGAGTCAAGAATGTGGAGTTCGGCCCTGAGAAAATGTTGAAGATCAGCTCCTCCCTATCTCCTTCCCAGGAAAAGGAGCTGTGTAGCCTATTGGCCAGTCACCTAGATGCTTTTGCTTGGAGCTATAAGGAGATGAAAGGAGTCCATCCTTCGGTTTGTACCCATCACATATACATCAAAGAGGATTGTAAGCCGGTTAGGCAACCCCAGAGGAGAATGAATCCAGCTCTGAAGGACATTGTCAAGGAAGAATTGCAAAAACTGTTGGATGCCGGATTCATCTACCCCATCTCAGATAGTGAATGGGTGTCCCCTCTGGTCTTGGTTCCCAAGAAAAATGGGAAATGGAGAATCTGTGTGGACTACCGAGAACTGAACAAAGCTACCAAGAAAGACCATTTCCCTCTACCTTTCATAGATCAAGTGTTGGATGGACTAGCAGGAAAGAAGTTCTTCTCTTTCCTGGATGGGTTTAGCGGGTACAACCAAATCCAAATCAGCCCGGAAGACCAAGATAAGACCACCTTCACTTGTCCTTGGGCAACCTTTGCCTACCGAGTCCTTCTCTTTGGGCTATGCAATGCTCCTGCTACTTTCCAGAGAGCTGTCTTAAGCATCTTCTCGGAGCTGGTCCATGATGCAGTGGAGATCTATATGGATGACTTTACTCCTTATGGGGCCAACTTCCAGGAAGCATTGTCCAACCTGGGAAAAGTCCTAACCAAATGCATTGAGATGAACTTGTCCCTTAGTCCTGAAAAATGTGAATTCCTAATGACTCAAGGGACCGTGCTACGCCATACCATTTCTTGCCAAGGGTTGCAGGTGGATCCTAACAAAATTGCTCTCATCAAGAAGGTTCCACCTCCTCAAAAGGTAAGGGATGTTCGAAGTTTCTTGGGATTAGCAGGATACTACCGGAGATTCATTAAAGATTTCAGCAAGCTAGCCTCGCCATTGTTTGGCCTGTTGGCAAAAGATGTGGAGTTTAAATGGACTGACGATTGTCAAACGGCTTTAAATGAATTGAAGGACAAGTTGGTGTCAGCCCCAATCCTGAGAGGTCCAAACTGGGCCCTACCTTTCCACATCCACACTGATGCCTCGAACAAAGCCATAGGTGCAGCTTTAGGACAAGTTGAGCAAAAACTTCCATATGCCATTTACTTTGTTAGCAAAAACTTGTCCAAAGCTGAGCTGAATTACACTGTAACCGAGAAAGAATTCTTGGCTGTGGTCCATGCACTGAACAAGTTCTGACATGATATTACTGGCTTTCAAACCTTTGTACATACAGACCATGCTGCAATTAGATATTTAATGAATAAACCAGATGTGAATGCTCGTATTATTATATGGTTACTTTTATTGCAGCAGTTTGATTTGACCATTGTTGACAAACCAGGTAGAGAAAATGTTGTTGCTGACTTTTTATCTAGATTGGATTTGTCTACAGATGAGGATGGAACGGTGGATGACCAGATGCCTGATGAACATCTGTTTTCTATTTCAGTACTCTCTCCATGGTTTGCTGATATAGAAAACTACCTTGTTTCAGCACAGTTCCCTCTGCACCTATCTTCCAGAGAGAAGAGCAGAATCATAAAAAAGTGCCTCATTTACTTGGATCGGGGGCAATCTGTTCAAGCCTGGCCCCGATCAGATCTTAAGGCGTTGTATAAGGGAGGAGGAAGTCTTTGATATCCTCCTCACTTGTCATGATGGGCCTTGTGGAGGACATTTTGCAGCAAAGAGAACTGCCTTCAAGATCCTGCAGGCAGGCTACTATTGGCCCACACTTCATCAAGATGTCAGAAGATATGTCAGCCAGTGTGACCAATGCCAAAGAATGGGGAAACCGACCCAAAGGGATGAGATGCCTCTCCAACCTTAGGTGACTCTTGAGCCATTTGAGAAGTGGAGTATGGAATTTGTGGGCCCAATCAACCCTCCTTCGAGGCAAAGGTCTTACATCATTGTGTGCACTGACTACCTGACAAAGTGGGCAGAGACCAAAGCAATCAAAGCAGCAACAGAAGAAAAGGTGGCCGAGTTCCTAAGAGAAAACATCTTCTATAAGTTTGGCTATCCAAGAGAACTGGTCACCGATCAAGGGAGCCAGTTCACCTCCAACCTGGTTGAAGATCTACTAGCTCATCACAAGATCAAGCATAGGACTTCCACCCCCTATCACCCTCAAGCAAATGGGCAGGTGGAAGTCACCAATAGAGCATTAGAAGGGATCTTGACTAAGGTGGTGAGCAGCAGCAGAAAGGACTGGGCAGATTGCCTGGTTGAAGCCACATGGGCTTACAACACCACTTGGAAGACCACCACCGGCTTCACACCTTATGAGCTGGTCTATGGGAAGAAAGCTTTGTTGTCCATTGAGTTTGAATACAACACTTTGAGGATGGCAGCTCAGCTGGACCTAGATCTCAGCCATGCACAACAAGAAAGGCTATTGCAGCTGAATGGACTGGATGAGCACCGAATGCAAGCCCTCTTTCACTCAGAAGTGGTTCAACTTCAGACAAAGGTGTGGCATGACCAACATCTCCATGACAAGCAATTTCAGCCGGGAGATTGGGATTTGTTGTATGACTCCAGATACGAAGATTTCAAGGGGAAGCTGAGAACCAGATGGCTAGGGCCATATTCAGTGGAAAAATGTCATGACAATGGATCTGTTCTTATTCGGACCATTGATGAGGAAGCCATCCCCATGCTTGTCAATGGGCATCGATTGAAGATCTACAGGAAGCCTCCCTCAAGACAAGAGTTCATCAAAACTATGGAGAAGGCAGTGTTGGTCATAGAGAAGGGTTCTGCCTCTGCTTTGGGCATACCCTAAAGAATCTAAAAAAAAAAAAAAATAATAATAATAATAAAGATCCTTGGGTGAAAACCTTTCTGAGGCGCCCAAGGCAGGTGGTAGGGGTGAAAACCTCATGGAGGCGCCCCTATTGTCTTTTCAAAAAAAAAAAAAAAGAGATTGGAAAAAGATCCTTGAGTGAAAACCTCTTTGAGGCGCTTAAGGCAGATGGCAAGGGTGAAAACCTCAATGAGGCGCCCCTGTTATCTTTCAAAAAAAAAAAAAAAAAAAAAAAAAACACAAGAAAAAACAAGGTCAGCAGATGCATTATGTAAGATTGCATGCAGGTGTTCTATGGAGGAGAGGAAGCCTCTCAACTCAAAGCCAAGGGTCCTCATCATGCAGTCAGGACACCTCACCATCACCTCCTCCAAGGTATGTGCAATTTTATTACAGCTTGAGTCTTCTACAGGAAGACGCAGATTTTCTACAGGAAAATGCAGAGTTTCTACAGGAAGATGCAGATCTTCTACAGGAAGGTGCAGACTCTCTACAGGAACGCATCCCTTCTACAGGAAGCGCTGTGTTTCTACAGGAAGCTTCCTGTAGAAGCTCAGAACGGGCCAGAATTCATTTCATGAGGAGATCTAACGGCTAAGGATCGGTTTGGATGCATGCACGCCATTGTTGTCAACCATGCACATTACTGTTATCTTGTTCCACCATCCTTGTCGACATGCAACAAAGTACCTGCACCAGCAAAGCAGATCGATGAGTCTCGAGAAAAAGAAAATTGTAAATGGAAAAAGCGTTAGAGATCTCACACCATATTCATCACAGTCAGCCAGAAGCTCCGAGAGCATGATCGTGAGGCCATCCATCGTCGTGCAGCATGCACCCAAGGAGGAAGAATTGTTCCAAGACATCCCGCGGGAGTCCTGTAACAGTTAAGCCTACTAGAGTGGATACCATTCACAGCGCAGTCCATATGAAGTGAAACGTGGGCGCATGCAACCAAAGCATTCCATCCATCGTCGGCAGCTCGTGAACATGGACCTCCGGGCCTGTGTAAGTTCACCAACAGCAGGTAAATCGGCTCATCAGCGTCTAAAGAGCCGAAACATCGTGTGCAGCCACGCAGGTAAGTGTCTCGACCCTTCCTTCCATCAGATTGCATGAATGTTACTTTGATTGATTGCTTAAGTGTAAAGGTGAATGGGTTGAGCGGCCGTATGGCCATTTGGCCGGCCACGTCGGCCAGTTAATGGTCTAGTTGGATGAGAGGGTGGCGGCCATGACAAAAAGAATAGCAGCACGCACGTGAGAGCAATCCCGTCGAAAAAAAACCGAGTTTAACCGAAGAGGCGGCGGCAGATCTGCGGGAATTGATGCGGCAGCAAGTGAACGCACAGTTGAATGATGGGGTGACATCACCCAACGGTCCGGCGGGGACAGCTCAACCCTGCGCCACGGATTCCGCCGAATTCAAAATCTAATCGGTTAGATTGCATTCATGCATTTATCAACCACCGGTTTGAACTCGAGCGGCTATCCTGATCCTTCTGCAGTGTGATACGCAGAGCCTTTGGCTATCAGAACGACTGAGAAGCACACCCAAGGTGCATACCGACTGCAGTCTCTCCCGAAAATCGCGCGCTGCATTCTACAGGAACGCTGTCATTCTACAGGAACGCTGCATTCTACAGGAACGCTGTCATCCTACAGGAACGCAGTTTTCTACAGGAAAGCGGGTGCCTCACGTAAAAAGGTGGCCAATTAAAGAGGTAACCCTGAACTCTTCATGCAACTGGTTATTAAAGGTGGCAGAATTGTCGTCCACAGTCTGGTCATAGAAAAACGGTGAAATTGTTGTCTGTTGTGCCTATACTGTCATTCTACAGGATGTCGAGTAATTAAACTGTGTTAAGTTCCTCAGGGATAAGTTTTGTGGGTTATGTGCATGACATTCTACGCTCTGTCTCAGTAAACTAAAATCTCTTCCACAATCACCACCTCTGGTTAAGAAAACTGTTTTATCATGCCGGGTGGGTTTATAAGACGAGAACCCGCTGATTCAACCAAATTAAGGGAAAACCAGGAAGTGGTAGAGCTCTTCACACGGGTTCAATGGATATATTTTTGTGACAAGTTGCAGGCTCTGAAGCCGAAATCCAAGACACTGGCCACAGTGAACTTCAGAGGTCTAAGCCTCAAGCTCACCCCGCAATATATCAGTCGGATTATTGAACTTCCGATGGGTTTGCCATGGGATAAGGAAGAAAGGAAGTTGAGCCAGCAAGCCAAGGAAGAATTCTTTCCACCTGAGGAGGAATTCTCGGAGGACAAAAATGGGGTGCGAAGAACTAGCTTGCTGCCACCATGGAATGAAGTTAGCTTGCAAATCATGAAATATATAACCTGTGAAGGCCGTTTTAGCATCGTGTACGCATATCACTTTCGGTTGCTCACTGAATTGAGGCACCGAGTTGATCTTCCTGTAGAACAAAAACTGAGCATTCCTTATTTCCTGTTACAGTCTCTAATTGAGTGTGCCACAAAGCTAAAAGAGGGCATACCAGATCAGGTAGCCCACCATGGGTTGATCAAACTCCTTGTGGAGGATGCGCTTCATTCATATAAGGTTCCCCTCTCATGGGAATCATTCAGGAATTTGACAAGAAATGGAGATATAAAAATGTTGATTGAAGAAACGGGTTCCTCTAGCAGCGAGGAACAAGAAGCAGTGGCCGAGGGAAAGAGAGAAAAAGGCCAGAAGACCCCGACCACAGTGCAGAAGAAAGAACAAAAGAAGAAGCATGAGGAAAAGGATGACAAAGAGAAAGGTGGCACACCCATCTTGTCAGCAAGAGAAAAGAGGTTGAAGAGCAGAACAGACAAAGCTGAGGTGGTCCACATCAGCCCAAGTACCTCGTCAGCACCTGCAACCAAAACAAAAAGAAAAACCCATGCAGCAAAGCAAGAAAAGGTGGTGACACCCGTGTCTACAGGAAAGCTGAAACAGGCTTCTACAGGAAGCCCGAAAACAGAGACAGGGGCTTCTACAGGAAGCCCGAAATTGGCAAAAGGGGCTTCTACAGGAAGCCCGAAAATCATTGAAAAAGAGGCTTCTACAGGAAGCCCGAAAATTACCAAAGCAGGGGCTTCTACAGGAAGCCTGAGAGTGGCTAAAACAGGGTCTTCTACAGGAAGCCCAAAATTGGTAAAGAAAGGATCTTCTACAGAAGGCCCGGAAGTGGGTAAAGTAGGGTCTTCTACAGGAAGCCCGAAATCTGAAAAGAAGGGACCCTCTACAAGGAGCCTTGAGAAAGAAAAACGCAAGAGAGAGAAGGCTGGTATTCTCGAAAAGGAGGGAGCAGCTGTGTTGGATGCCCTCAGTACACCTCCAAAGCTGAAGGAGAAGAGAGAGAGGGAGATCCGTCTACCTTTTGAAGCCAGGAGAAGTAAGAGAATAAACACAGGCAAGCCGCAGCCTCCACCCAGCAACCAAACCATTTCAGGGGGTGTCCCTACTTCACCCAGTAAAAGATCCCCCTCTAAAACATCGGCCACCCCCGAGAGGGGAAGCCCAAAAATAACTTCCTGGACACGAAGGATAGGCCAATCGGCTTCCGAAGCCCGGCTCAAGGAAACAGGAAAGGGGGAGGAAGCGCCACCCTCGTCACCGCCAGGGGCAGAAAAGGCAGGACCACCAAGAACAGGAAAGGAAGAGCATGCTCCGGGCCCTAGTTCTCGGCCAAGGACAAGGAGCTGGAGCAAAGTTGCTCAAGGATGAGCAAATAGTTTAGCTGGGGGGTGATGATGAGCCCCAATTTTTGGTACAATTTGGGCTCATATTGGCCTACTTACCTTGTTCAACCATTCATCTTTTACCACTTATGCATTCATTTCTTAGTATATTCATGTTGTTTGTAGGAAGAAGGGCAGGCATTATATCTATGTGACTAATACATGATGATTTTAGGTTCTTGGCATTAAAGAGAGCAAAAGACCACGCAAAAGGAGACAAGGAGACAACAAAGGTTCTTGGCATTAAAGAGAGAAAAAGACCACGCAAAAGGAGACAAGGAGACAGCAAAGGTGACATTGCGGGTTCATAGGGAGGTTGTCCACAGTCTTGATGACCCTCCTCGTGATTTTCACCTTAACTCCGAGCTCTAACAGCTCTCCCCACCGAGCTTAAAGGCAGCCAACACGTTCTACAGGATCATCAGTTTTACAGCAGTTTGACTTTCAGTTGGACAGCCAAGCTCCACGAATGGAGGAAGCCAGCTTGATCTTCATTTTGTATAAATATGAAGGCCGTAGCCTTTGTTAGGAGCTTTTTGAACTTTTGGACTGATATTGTAATTCTTGAGCATAGCTCGGTGTTTGTTTTTGTAAGCCAGTTTTGGCATGACATTAGACTTTGGATTATGAATAAAGGCAAGCAAATTTGGATCTAATTCTGAGCTTTTAAGGGAGCTATAGCTCTCAGGTTAGGGCCCAACCTGAGAGCAATAGATCTCCTCTTCTTGTAGTGTTATTTACCTTTCTTTCCAGCATTTTGTTTCCTTGTTTTGATATTCATTTCAAAGAACACAGGTTGCTGATTTGATTTCTTTAATAAGATTGAGTAGGATTAGCTTATGGTTAAATTATTTTCAGTTGCTTAGATTAGGATAGGAGGTTTGTAATCCACTGGAGCTCCAAGAAAAGGTTGTTAGTGCCTCCACTTCCATCTCTGTTTAGGGATCGGGGTGTAGTCTATACCAACCACCAAAAAAACACAGTCTTTTCTACTTTCATGCAAGCTGCAACACAGTCATTCTAATCGTGGATCCTTCCATGCATTTTGCTCTTGAGCCATACTTCGTCATTACAATTCCATGCACGACTTTTCTTCATGATTTACATCGTTGTTCATTGGTTTAATAGCACAGGTAGCACTGGGTAATGAATTCTCATTTTGGTGCAAGACATAAGTAATTTGTTTTATTTACACTGCTCCATATCATTCTACTTCCTTCTTCTCCTTCTTAACCTCTCCTCAAGCCACCTACTCGACCTCTGTTCAGCTCGTTTACCTCCCAACTCATCCATTGCCACGTAGCTTCATCTTTTTGACCTTTCGTTGCTCCCATCCTTCTATCCACCAACCAACTCCGTGCACTCTTTCTCCATCCTGTTTCTCTGCCCCTGAGTCATCACAAGCTCCATCTCCACCTTACCTATCCACCCATACCGTTCCATCACTTCACCATCACCCAAAACTTCCACTTACAGCACATCCTGTAGAAGTTAGCAGACTTCCTGTAGAATTTCTTAGTTTCCTGTAGGATCCCCTGCAGACATCCTGTAGAAGCCTGCAAACTTGGTTGCCGAGCATCCGAACGTTGTAGACCTCTGTGGACTAATGCTAGGGACCCCCTGGGATCTCTCATAGCCCTCCTGACCTTTCCCAAGCTTTCTCTCCCTTCGCACCATCTCTGCACAGCCAAACCCTAATAAGAAACAAATTCATAATCACTCCCTCCACTTAAGCAAAAATACAAAAACAATGTTCTTTTCCATAGAAGTAGTTTGACTTCATGCATTTCACATCATTAGAAGTAATGGCATCATTTTTAGACATTTGCACTTTCACTATTGCATCATAGAGGTCAAACTAGTCAGATTAGGGTTTACTAGGGTTTCATGTTTTGGTTGGCTTTCAGTTCATTTTTGCAAAGTAGATTGATTTCCTCTGAGATAGCCTTCGTCCATCATTTAGAAAGCTTCTTCTGAGAGCATATAGAAGTTGGCTTGAGCCCTAGCGGACTTGTGCCAGCTGACCAAGTGACAGCTGCGACAAGAGCTAGTACCTGTGCATACAACCCCGTCGCTTCCAAGTTTGTACGAACTACCGGGTTGATAAAATTAGAGATAGGAAGCCCCAGGAGTTGTAGCATTATTGCTACAATACTGGAGCCCACCAATTTCTATGGCATTGATCTATCTTTTCTATCTTTTTGTGATTTGATTTCATAACATTATTGGCGTTGCCCTTCTTATACATGATATTCAAATGGAACTGTTGCAGGTATGTGGACCACTTCTGATGGTGATAATTCTGCAATTTCCCTTGGGTTTGTATGAACTATAGGGGTCAATGCTCTGTGTGGATGAACGTTTCCTTCCCCAAAATTTAATTCTTCCATTGTTGGCAGGCCTGCACAATGGAATACATCTCTTTGTCATAAGTGGGATACTTCCGGATAGTGTCTAAAAGTGTCTCACTATGATATGCCATTGGATGCCCGTGTTGAGTAAGGACTGCCCCAATAGCATAGTCAGAGGCATCTATATCGACCTCAAATGGTTGTTGCAAGTCTGGTAATGTGAGCACTAGTGCCAGGCAAAGGCGATCTTTGAACTATGTGAATGCCTTCTATTGAGATTCAGACCAAAATAATTTTTCTTTCGCTCCTCCTTGGTGACATGACTCAAGGGCCAAGTGATATGAGAAAATCCCAACACGAACCTGCGGTAGAAGTTGGAAAGACCTAGAAAGGTGTGGAGCTCTATTAGAGTGGTTGGAGATGAACAATCCCGAATGACTTGGATCTTGGCTGGATCCACATGCACCCCATGTTCATCAATAATGTATCACAGATACTAAACTTGGGTCATTCCAAAAGTTCATTTCTCCAAATTGGCACATAACTTGTGTTGTCGCAGTGTTTGGAGAACCTGCCGGATGTGGTGGAGGTGCTCTTCCCAACTCTGGCTGAAGATTAGGATGTCATCCAAGTATACCACTACAAATGAGTTGGTAAATGGCTGCAAGATGTCATCCATTAGCCTTATATACCACCTATGACTCAGTCATCTCTGTCTAACATGTGTCCTCGATGAGACCTGCTACCATATGCGCCATTAGTGTTTTCCTTCTTTCCATAATTGGTTTGTAGTTACCTTTGTCACTACAAATATGATAATCTCTAAAGAATTAATACGTTGACCTTTTCTTTCTTTTCTTATGTACTGGAAAGTATTTCCTATGACTGGATGATCTTGTCATTATATACCTTGCAACTTCTAATATCTTCCTTTAAACATCTCAAGGTGTGTGCTATGTCAGGATAGTACTCATCTCTTCACTACTTATCTAATATACAAGAAGATTCATGTGAACTGTAATCCACAATTTTTGCTTGTCATCTCTAATCTTCTACTTCTTGAAAACATACCATGTCAGATAAACTAAATATAAAAATAATCAACATGCCATAGTGAAGTTTAGGGGAGGTTATCTCATCTACACTGTCAATATGAATTATCACAACATATGTATTTATAAAGAAATCAACATATCAATTGTCTCAACATCAACATCATAATGACACAAGACCACAACAATTACCATCACAATTCATACATAAAAAACACATCAATAACTAGCATGCATGCATAAAAGTCACATCTTTTTCATTTAGTCCAACTATTTCAACATGGGAACTTTGACACCACTTTGTGATGACCCCTCCCACATTTACCTAATTTAACAAGCCTTCCAGGGTAAACATGAGACAAAGAGTTACTATGAAACGACCCAACATCCAAGGTCCATTTATGGAAGTGGGGCCCAAAAACTAATAACTAACAACACTCATCAGGATTACATGACACTCAGGTGCTAGAAGGACCGCTCATGGTGACTATTCCCTAAGTTGACACAACATTTACAAAATATTAAGGCCCAACTGCATGCATGACAAGGCTTGTGTATGATTATAGGCCTGTAACCACATGAAAAACACTACCTCCATGCACTTATGACCTAACTTTCTTAGTTCAAAGGTTGTGGTCCTAGGATTTGAGCCACCATTTCAACCTAACCTCTAGACCACTACCCATAATTTTCGGAATCATTATTGACATGGTGAGAAAGATATTCATTCAATCTCAAATCAAAAAATTGACTGAGACTACCTAGAACACACTAGACATTTCGTGAAAGACATGGTAGACATGTAAGTTACAAGTTATGTGCATATATGACCATATTAGTCTGATATTCACATGAGAATCACCAATAAAGCTTTATTCCCTATCCACATAACTGCAAGAATTCATATTATTCCATATATTCATGAACCAATCAATAACTAAATAATTCATGACAAGAGCCATAGATGGTAAATATCATATAATGATAAAATAACCCACATATAAGAAATGGTAACTCCACGAGAATATCACCAATATAATCAATAAAAATTCTCGTAGATCACAATAGGAAAAATTTTCATATTAAGATATGAAATTACGACCAAGTCCTCGACTTCCATATACCACCTGACCATAGACTAGGTTGAACCAAATCTCTCTTTCATCCAACCAGCGCCACACCATATTCCAGGCATGAATGTGGGACTTCATAGAATAAACCAAAAGAAATCCAAACCAACAATTACAATGGCCAAACCACCTCAACCCTCAACTAAAATGATACCACCTCCACGATTGGACATCACTCACACCAACTAGATCAGTCTCTACCCAAGTCTTCTAGGGCTTTAGGGACTAGTAACTCAACTCACAACCTTCTAGGGCTCTAGACCGTTTGTCAAACCTAGCTCTGGGGATAAGTAAATCAACCCACCAAGGGCTCAAGAGCATTTCTCCCAACTTAGGTTCCAATACTAGTAACTAAACCCAAGTTGTTACAAGACTTCCAGAGAATTTGTTCCAACCCACAACCATAAGTAACCAGAGCACCAATCACAAAAAAAGAAAAGGAAAAACGCGCAACACCATGACTATCCAGGAAATGGAAAGGAAAGGCTAAAACCATTGTCAATTGAGGAAAATATCCATCCCAATGACAACACATAACCAAAAAATCACATGCATATAGCATGTATCCATAAACCAACTAGGAAATCACATATGCAACTTGTTACCTGTGAAGAAATCCAACTATAGTTGTTGATCCAACTGTTCCCTTTATATTTTCTTCTTTATTTACCTTCTTTGGCAAATCCAATGCATGCCGAAGTGCTCCAAGAATGCTCTACGAGTACTGTAAGTGTGCAAGAGTATCAGAGGTTGAGAGAATAAAAGAGAGCTCCACAACTAAACTGACAAAAAAGTTGTGAACTGATCCTCAAAAGCCTTTTTATTATTAAGGCCTCTATTTTCTTCATTTTCCTTCATTTTCCCTTCAATTTCACCCTCATGCGAATCAATGTCTCTTCACATTCTTATCAATAATAAAATGGAACAAAGACCATTTATTTTTCTTGTCTTTTTATGAGAGAATGCAACTAATGCATTTTTGTACTAAATAACACTAAACTACTTTTATCATAATTCAAATGTTACATACTCATTATTCTTGCATGAGTAGAGTTTAAGATAACTTCATTTTCTTTTCATATTCGAGATAACCATGTTGTTGTCTACTTTGTCCAAGTAAACTTATTTATGCCAATCATGGGATGCTTTGCTATTTTCTTTAGCACCCACCAAGGGTCCACTTTGAAGTATTCCTTAAATTTTAGCATCTTTATCTCACTGTATTGTAGGCTGTTGATGAAATTTATCCATAATTTTACTTCCATATACAATCATGGTGTTTCTCCCTCTTATGCTCATACGTGTATTGATTGTATCATACTCATGACGTTATTTTTATTTTTTTGTTTATTTTGGTTCCCTATACATTGGAACAAACCCTATTATCCACCTCACAAATTATTTTACTACATTTGAAATTTAAGGTCTAGTGGAATGTTAATAGACAATAATTCTATTCCAACCTGGGAATAATTTCTTATCATATGATATGGTATCACAGAAATCATATTTGTTATCGTCAAAAGGAACGTTTCCTTACCTTTCTCCCATTATGGCTTGCAAGCAATGATATACTCTGTAAGTACCATCATACCTTCATGATATCAACAATGAAACAACAAAACATTACCAAGTTCTAGGATAATTACTTCACCTTACAACTTTCATAGTAAATGTCATATTTTCCTTTGTTCAGGTGGACTCAATCATGTCCATGTTATTTATATGTTGGATGTTTCATGCAAAAATCAGGGTTCTATCATTTATTTAGTTTTCTTTGTTGGATCCTTTTCCTTTTTATCTCTCCCCAATAATGCGGGCATGCTTAAAATATACAAAATATAACTAGAAAATTACATTACTAAACCTTACCATCATATCTTTCCAACATGCCTCACCTATGAGTCTTCTCAACTCTTTTCTTGGGGTTTCCATCCCTCTCTATTCCACAAATTATTTGTTAAAGTGCTTAGTGGTGACACATGCTTCCCCTTATTGTTGAAGGTCAATCAGTTATAGGCTTCTCCCCCCTTACATCCTCATCACATTATGCTAGTGTGGTCATATTGACATAAGATTTTGTAAGAATATGTTCATTCTAATCGACATCTTGATCAAACATCACTTGTCTCTATAAAAGTACTATTAAATTCCATTCAGTACATATCTACGGTGACATTGAATGGTGACATGCTATCCTTTCCATGTCATCGGGCATAGGTAACATTTCTACCAATAGACTACTAGCATTTTATCATAGATTCAAGTTCTCCTTTAAATTATATCCCACATTACCTTACTCAATCATCTACCTCTTCCTAATATTTTTTCTTACCATCAACCCTTCGAGTTTCACTAGGACCATACAATCCTCAAAATATTTAATATACACATCTACTGTTGTGTGTATCTAACACGTGCAGACACACGCAAGCACACACATATACATATTCTCGCATGTTGTCCTCTTCACATGATAAAATAACCTTTTAATGAATCATTATATGATCTAGTATTATGAAGATGTAATTCCAAAAATTCATAAGCCCACCAGCTGGATTACTTTTCTATATTTTAGGGGCCATTGCACTCTTTCTTTAATATTTTTTTTTTTTTAATATTTTTGAAAATGACTTTAGTCCTAGTCACTTGATATTCACTTAATTGGAAGTAAGTGGATATCTTTCTAGATATCAACAACATTTTTCGGATGTGTTTCCATATGTATTCAATTTCGAGAGTAGCCCAAATATAGTTACCACAGTACATAGAACTCAAAATTCTCAATGATATTCTTTATTTGTGAGACTTCCCCCCATCATTTTATCACAACTTATCTCCATTTCGCTGCTACTTGATTAGATATTTTATTCAACAATTCTACTATTACTTAATAGAAATGCCACTGCGACTTATTTATCAACATTTTTTTATTTTTTAATATTTTATAGTTGTGCCATTTCTTATTGGATCACATTGATTCTGGGTTGTTTCTATACTAAATTATGTATTTTTCTTTACACTTTTCCCCATACACTGGTCGTGAGGGCCATATTTACTTTCTAGACTGCGCTTATGGACAAAAATACATTTTTATCCTTTACCATCCCTTATAGTTGTCACTTCAAAATTCATTTTATGGTTATACACTGATAATTATATATATATATATCCTAGGTTAAGGTTACACCTATAAAAATTATTGTATACCAAATTTGGGAAACCAACTTGGCCTTTTTGGTAACTTGGACTCAAAATTTATATACCTCTACAATTAATTTCTATCAACCTTCCATTGGGACAATAAAAAATATTTATACAAATTATTACACGGACAAAATCCACCCACAATGGCCTCATTTTATACATATATTTTGTACACATAATTATTATACATCCTCAATACATCATGTATTTTGACCACTTTATTTCCCTTTCTAAATTCTATACACTTTATTGTGTTCATATTCCCTGTTTTTTGATATTTGTATTTTTTTTAACATATAATGCACTTATAATGGTGAGGTTTTCACAATGTTTCTATAGTTTCTTCCTCTTTCGGCTTGCTATTCATAAAGGTAATATTACTCTTTGTTAGGATTTGAAAATTTATTTTGATTACTAAATATTTTCTCATTCACTCTCTCATCTAAGACTTAATACTAAGTAATACTAATAAAAAGAAAATGGTAACAAAGTATTTTGTGTTCCCTATTGTAAGAGATGACAATAAACCATAAATGAGAAGTGAAGGGAAAGATCTATCACAAATAAACAAAGTTAAAATAAACATATTACTAATTGAATTATCATAAGTAAGAAGTTAAAAACCTAGCAGAAAAAACAGTTGTTTGGATGACTTAATTATTGGCACATGCTAAGTAGCAAATTATATCCCCTAGACTATGGCGACAATGAAGTAATACTTTATTACTCCATAAACATAAACATAGAATTACGGTGTATATATTCGGTGAACTGAAGAGTTCATAAATAAAGAAAATAGTACAAGTTACATGTAAGGCGAAAATAGCGGTTAAGATTCGCTTCTTCCGTCGCCAACCTGGTCGATACTACAAAGGCTGAAGCAGTTGTCTTGGCCTTGCCATTAACGGAAAATTCACAAAGTAGACATTAGCTGCAAATTTATCATAGTTACCCAGTATGCGAATTGGATTCGTTACTTTAATAGGAGTGTTTTTTGGCCATATATCTCTTACATATATTCAAATATATCATTTTTTAAATATTTTAAATCATTGAAATTTATAATTTAAAATATTGAAAATGACACAAAATGTTTTGAAATTGTTTCAATTATAAATATTACACATAAAATTATATTTCTGACCAATTAGCTTAGCTTTACATTTAGAATAGCTAGTAAGATAATAAGTTTGGTTTTGAGAATTTTTATATCCATTTATCCATTTACACCATAAATTATATGATACTTAATATACAATGAATTTCCAAAAAATTCCATATTACAAGGAACCATCTAAATTCCACACTACCAAATATTTTAGGTTCATAATAAAATAATATATTTAATATTTACAAAAATTCTTTAAAAATATAAAAGTATATCATTAATTACTCATTACTTATTTATCAAACCATTCACATCTATAATTTATAACATATAGAAATAACGTCTATTAATATAAGATGTTGAATATAATACAAAATATTAAACGGTGTAATTTAATATTTAAGCAAAATCCCAATGGAAAAAGTCTTAAGAAAAAACAAAATTTCCTATTTACTAGGAATTATCTTAATTTTTCTCCTAGATTTAAATTTGATAAATCTACACATTATAAATTTATAAATTATACGATTTTTACTTAGCTTTCCAAATTATAAATTTATAAATTCTATAATTTTTTACTTTAGTTGCCAAAGACATAATTATCAGAGATTTCTACGTATTTCATTTGCTGTAAATTTCCAATGCATAAAACTACTTCCATCCACCATTATCATTTATTAACGTATGCCATTCACAGTAAATGAATGGTCGAATCTGTAATTATGATTAAAAAGCTCCGAAGAATCTAATATCGTGAACTTTAATATCCAGTGCATCGTTCCTGAGCCGAACCCGAATTGCCGTTTTAATTCGCAAATCGAATCGAACCGTCGAATTTACGAATTTTTTTCAGCAATACGGCCGAATTTGGTAACTATGAAATTTAGAGTTGGTAGCTTTCAAATCCCGTTCACATTCTTATCGACGAAGAATTGCCAACTTAGAAGATGAAATGCACCATTAATCACTGGATCGGGATCCAATTCTTTCTGTTTCAACCGAATATTGCGATCCCCAGCTTGAGGAATATCAGTTAATTGATCTGATGCCCGCAGTGGAAATTCACGTTGTATATGAGTGCTGTTGAAGATGCTCACAATTATGTCGCTGAAAAAAGTTGGAATTATTCTGCTGAGACTGTTACCTAATATGATAATCTTATTTAAATTGTCAGGCGTGCTGTTCGCATTCAAAACATTCACTGTTAGCCAATATGGTAAGTGAGGCATGAAAAATAGCGTTGGTCTATCGACTGTGCGTTTGCAATATTCGTCAACAAGGAGAGAGGTACAGCCGAGGTCATGCATGGCAATTTTGTCGAATGAAGTGTGAACTGGATCGAACACAACGATATCATCAATCCATTCAAAATGCTCTCTCAATAAAATGGCAAAAGCTAACTGCATGCAACTACACTTTGCGGGATACTCTCTCATGCTATCTTCCTCTGCCTCGACTGGCTCCAGCTGTCCAAGGCCATAGAGAACTAGTTGTAATTGTGAATGATGGGGGATGTGGTTATCACACTCCTTATTTGGGCAACCATTTGTGGGGTCTCCATTTGTTTGAGAGCTTCCCTGTAAAACAAAGATTTCTCTAACTTTTCAGGAGCAAGCCCTACTTTTTGGATTCTTTCATAAACCTTTTTTTAGTTTCAATGGCCTCGTCACGAGGCCTAAAAAAATCCTCGGCCATTACTTTCAACCATAGTTACCAAATTTGCCAAATTCGATTCGTTTCTCGGGTTTAATTGATAAAGATTACATAGTTTACTCAGACGGACGATTGTTCATTCAATAAGAACTATCAGCAGGTTGAGATCATGGATGCTCATTCAATAAGAACTATCAGGGTTGACATCATGGATGCACGGAGGAGGTGTCTGAGATACTGCATGGCTTTGACCTCATGGATGCTCATTCAATAAGAACTATCAGGGTTGACATCATGGATGCACGGAGGAGGTGTCTGAGATACTGCATGGCTTTGACCTCAGATCCATCCTAAAGAAAATGCTTCTGAGATACTGCATGGCTTTGACCTCAGATCCCGGATTTCCTGAAGAAATGATTTTGGAGAGATGCTTTCGGAGAGATTCAGAAAAGAGGTGGACTAGTGCAGTGCTTTCTCCCATTCTGTCACTCAGCGTACCAAGCTCAATAGGGGAATGCACTCAGCGTACCAAGTGTCAGGCCAGGGTAACTCCACATTGAGCCAGAGAAAACACTCATTGATTGATTTATTCATTAGCCAGCACTTTATTTATACACATATAAAACGGATCAGTTCATCTTCTAGATGACTGTCCGACTTCACCTCATCCATTTCGGATTAGGTGTCAACATTCCCCCCCTTAATCTGAAGGGATGTTGGTGAGTCCAAGCATCATTCTGAATCTTTCAAGCTTTTCTCTTCCAAGCGCTTTGGTGAAGATGTCTGCAATTTGCTCGTTTGTGGAACAATGACGAAGATGGATTGTTTTGGCCTCAACATGATGTCGGATCAGATGATATTTAGTATTGATGTGCTTAGTACGATCATGGAACTTTGGGTTCTTGGCCAACTTTATTGCAGATGTGTTATCAATCATGAGTGGAGTTGATTGTATTTGTTTTACCTGCAAATCTTCAAGAATTTTCCTGAGCCACACAATTTCTTTGGTTGCTTCAGCTGCTGCCACGTATTCTGCTTCTGTTGTGGAATCTGCTGGTACTGATTGTTTGCGTGATCTCCAGGAGATAGCTCCTGATCCAAGACTCATAGCATATCCTGAAGTAGATACCCCAGTTTCTTTGTCTCCATCGAAGTCTGAATCAGAGTATCCAATCAAGTTGAAGTCGTTCACCTGTGTATACTTGATTCCAAGGTCTTGAGTTCCCTTCAAGTACCTTAGAACTCTTTTTGCAGCAGACCAATGTCCCTCACAAGGCCTTTGCATAAACCTGGAGAGGATTCCAACAGCAAATGAAATGTCTGGTCTGGTAGTAGTGAGGTAGATGAGACTTCCTACAAGCTGTCTATACTTTGTTGCATCCTCAAATTCCTTTCCTTCAGTAGATGTGAGCTTCAAGTTTTGTTCCATTGGAGTGGAGAGGGGATTGCACTCTGTCATGCCAAATCTGTATAACAAATCTCCAATGTATTTCTTTTGAGAAAGAAATATGGACTTTGGATGTTGGGTTACTTCAATTCCAAGATAGTAATGAACATAGTCCAAATCAGTCATTTCAAAAAAAATTCCTAATTCTTTCTTTATGGATGCAATATAGCTTTCATTGTTCCCTGTCATTAAAAGATCATCTACATATACCACAAGATATACAACTGTTTTGCCAACTTTCTTGACAAATAAAGTTGCATCATCAAGATCAAAATGTTTGAAGTTGAGTTTCAGAAGATGCTCAGTTAGTTTTTCATACCAGGCTCGTGGTGCTTGTTTGAGGCCATACAAGGACTTCACAAGTTTGCATACTTTGTGTTCATGTCCTTTCACAGCAAATCCTTCAGGCTGGGACATAAAAACATTCTCTTTTAGATCTCCATTCAAGAATGCAGTTTTTACATCCATTTGATGGACTTTCCAACCGTTCTGAGCAGCTAGTGCAAAGAGTGTCCGGATGGTGGCCCATTTTGCTGTGGGAGCAAAAGTTTCCTCATAATCGACCCCTTCCTTCTGTGCAAAACCTTTTGCCACAAGCCTAGCTTTGTGCTTGTCAAGTGAGCCATCAGCTTTGTACTTGTTCTTGTAGACCCACTTGCAGCCAATTGGTTTGGTTCCAAATGGAGGATCAACCAGCTTCCAAGTGCCATTCTTTATGAGGGCATCATACTCCTTCTGCATCGCTTCTTTCCATTCATCATGAGAAGCAGCTTCTTTGAAGGAAGTTGGTTCAAAATATGTAGACAAGTTCAATTCACAATCATAAGTAACATCCATATCAACAGGTGAATTAGAGTTATGTACATCACCTCCATCTTGTCGGTTTGAGTTTTTGGTTCCTGTTTTTCCAATTTCATCAGGATGAACACTTTCAAGTGTCTTTGTCAGCCACTTTGGAGGACCTTTCTGAGATGGTCCAGGCTGTTCTGTTGATGGAGTTGGGTCTGAATCAAGATTGAGTCTCCCAATTCTATCAATTACATCACTTAAAGCATCATCCGTTGTTGGAGTGTCATGTAGGGGAGATTGTTCTTCAGAAGAAGATTCCACATGTTGATCTAGTATAGGAATCCCCCCTTCAAGATGTGGAATCTGATTATCAAACTCTTGAAATGATTTCGGTTTTGTGAATCTATCCAAGCGATCAAGTTGCCGCTCAACAACACTGTCAGATTTGGATGATTCAAGAAAAATTACATCTCTAGATAAAACAAACTTTTTATTTACTTCATCATAAAGGCGGTATGCTTTAGATGTGTTTGAATACCCCAAGAAGATACACTTACGACTTCTAGCACCAAGTTTGTTTCTATGTACCTTTGGTATTAAAGCATAACAGGTGGAACCAAATATCCTGAGATGTTTTACCGAAGGAACATGTCCATACCACAATTCATAAGGAGTCTTGTTTCTTATAGCACTAGATGGACATCTATTCTTTATATATGCAGCACATAGAACAGCATCAGCCCAAAACATTGTCTTTACATTTTTGAAGAAAAGCATGGATCGTACCATATTCAAAATTGTTCTGTTCATTCTTTCAGCTACACCATTCTGTTGAGGATTATAAGGCACAGTTGTTTGATGTTTAATCCCATGTTGGCGAAGATAGTGTTCAAATTCATTTGATGTATATTCTTTTCCATTATCAGTGCGAATAGACCCAATATGAGATTGTGCATCATTTTCAATCCACTTATGAAAATTCTTAAATGTTTGAAAAGCATCAGATTTGTTCTTCAATAAGTAAACCCAACACATTCTGGTGTAATCATCAATAAATGTCATGATATATTTATTTCCATTTGCAGAAGAAACAGGCATTGGACCACATAAATCTGAATGAATAAGTTCAAGCTTCCTATGTGCTCTTGAATGTGAATCATGAAAAGACTGTTTTCTGTGCTTTCCTAGAATGCAAGCATCACATTGTTTATGTTTTCTAGGAATTGTAGGCAAACCAGCAACACCATTTTTCTTCAATAAGCGGAGACTATCATAGTTTAAATGTCCAAATCTAGCATGCCATAATAAACTTGATGGAAGTGCACCTTCTTCATGATGAGAAATATATGAGAAATGTTGTGCATGAGCAGAGGTTCCTTGCAGTTTAAGGAGTCTTTCTTCTTCTATACCCCTCATGACAAGTGAGTGGTCAGATGCCTTTCTTACCTCAAGCTTGCCATCAAACATGTGAATGGAGTGACCCTGCTGGCGGATGTGGACCAGGGACAGCAAGTTTCTCTTCAGCTGTGGGAGATATAGAACATGATCCAGAAGAAAGTCTGGAAGACCAGGCAGTTTAAGCCTGATTGTGCCAAGCCCTGATGGCTTGATTTTTGACTGATCTGCAAAGTATACTGCTCCATCAACATTGTTAGTGAAATCTTCAAAGAAATCTCTCCTATGAGTCATATGACAGGTTGCTCCTGAATCAAGCAACCAGTCATTTTTCGAAGGAGCAAGTGAAGCATTAAACAAGTCTTCATTTACTCCAATGTTACATTGTGCCTCAATATAGTGAGCGGATTCAGGTGCTTTACCTTTGTCTGTGTCATCAGTTTTACCTTTCTGCTGATTTCTTCTCTGCTCAACTTTGTCCCATGGTAGCTTGCATGTAGAAGCATCATGTGATCCATTTCGTTTGCAGCGAATGCAATGCAGATCTGCCTTTTCTGCTTGAGGATGTCTGCCCCCCCTGCCTCTGAAGTATCTTCCTCTTCCTCTTCGTCCACCTCTTCCTCTTGTAGAATCTTGAGCAGGATGCTTTTCTTTATGAGCAAGGCAAACAGTTTCTTCAGAAGATTCAGGGACTGTTTTCTTTCCAAAGGCTTTCTCTCTTTCAACAAACTTTTTCACAAGAGTGTCAAAGGTTATATCTTTAAGATTTCCATTTGCTTGTAAAGACTCAAGATAGTTAGAGTAGGTAGGATAGAGTGCTTTGAGAAAGGCAATAAGAGAGATATCCAGCTCAACTTTAGTGGATTTAATATCATGCACTATAGACTTTATTTCAGAAGCAAGAGTAAGAGGATCATTATTTTTCAGTGCAAGGGTGAAGAGTTTAATCATGAGCTGAACAACTTCAAGTGCAGAATGTGTATCATAGAGTTCTTTCAGCTTTTGTAAAGCTTCAAAGGCAGTGGAATAGGATGAAATATGACGACTTACTTCCTCATTTACAGATGCTGTGATCAATGCAAAGGCTTTGCTGTTCTTGTTTTCCCAAATGGCGAGTTCTTTGTCTGTTGTGGGCTGCACAGGGTCTCTGTCTTCTTCTCCGACACACACACCTTTCCACAGCTCATTGTAGATGAGGGTGTGTTTCACCATCCGAGACCATTCAGGATAGTTCTCCTTGCCAGTGAGAACTATTCCGACCATTGAAATGATTGAATGCATTCTGTAAAAAAAATTATCTCTGCCAAAAAAATTCTGTTGATAGAAAACTTCTGCTGGGAAAAAAAAATCCTTATGTCACAGCAAGACTTCTGCTGGAAAAAAAAATCTTATATATATATTAGTGTTCAACAGAGAAAAAGAAAGCGCTCATATGTATCTTCAACATATATCACTGTTCAATAGAGAAAAAGGAGAGTGCTGTATCTTCAACATATATCACTGTTCAATAGAGAAAAAGGAAAGCGCTGTATCTTCAACATATATCACTGTCTCAATGAAAAATCAAGGGCGCTCACTGCTTATATCTCGCATCAATATATTCAACAACTCATATATTAATATCACTGTTCAATATATATTCAGGGCGCTCACTGCTTATATCAATATCTCATAACAAAAAAAAACAAGGCGCATCAATATATTCAACAACTCATATATTAATATATCACAACAACTCATATATTAATATAGCGGGCACGCTTTCCTCTGAGCCTTACGCGGTCTCCTACTCCTCCTCAGGCACCGTCTTTCCATTCATCATACCATGTCAGCTCTTACCACCTTTACAAATAATGCACCATTAAACGCAGGCTTATAAAACGATACCACTGTTTTATTCAAAACTATACCGCAGTTTTATACCATGTCAGTTTCATTAAAAACGATACCATGTCAGGTTCATTAAAAACGATACCATTGTTTTATGAAAAAAAACGATACCAATGTTTTATATGAAAACGATGCCACTGTTTCAAAAAACGATGCCGCTGTTTCAAAAAATGATGCCGCAGTTCTTACAGCGCAGGTAGAAGAGCTTCTGAAGTGATCGGCCCGGCTATGGTATCACCATTCTGTAGCTTCTTTCGGAGGCTTCGGTGGATGAACAGGCAGCCGCAGTGAACATATTAGAACAGTCTCTTTAAAAACGCAGCGTTACCAATGTCTTCAACGCGGTCACTCACCATATCACCGCACCAGGTCGAGAGATCACCTTCTCACACCACCACAGTCTCGGCTGCAGCAGAAGACAGAAGGTCTCATGGTCGTTTTTTTTTTGCAAGATGGTATTCACAGTGATGGTCGCCAGTTACTCGAATGCAGAAGGGAATGAGAGCAATCAGAGATAGAAACGCTCAACAAGAAAACGCTCACATTCAGCAGCCCATTCCACGCTCACCGCTCAGGTATGTCAGAGGCAGCGCAAAGAGGGGCAGCGAATTGCCTGAATAAAACGCATGACAGAGGCAGACTATTCAGGTCAGAGAGCGCAGAGACAGAGGCAGGAGTTACAGCGAATTTAAGGGACCTGAGCTCTGATACCATGTCAGGCCAGGGTAACTCCACATTGAGCCAGAGAAAACACTGATTGATTGATTTATTCATTAGCCAGCACTTTATTTATACACATATAAAACGGATCAGTTCATCTTCTAGATGACTGTCCAACTTCACCTCATCCGTTTCGGATTAGGTGTCAACACCAAGCCCAATAAGCCCAATAGGGGAATGCACTAGGGAGGTGAATAGGTCAGTTAGGCAATGCTCAAGACCTCCCAGGGACAGAGTGATGACACTGGCCATAACTTGTAAATTTGAAGATGTTGTTAACAGTCTGATTGGATCACAAGCCCACATGATGAGGGGATTGTTGTGAGATTTTCCAGAAGTAAATCTCCACCTTCATATAAACCTTTGCTAAAATCAGAAAGACTCTGCATCATTACTTGTTTTTCGAAGGCTGTGGCATCCGATTTAATTTATGAAGCTTGGGACTTGTATGGCGTCCACGCCTAAGGAAAGAACATTAAAAAGCATATTGAAATGGGAAATTTACAAGTTTAAAATTCAATCAGGAATGGGAAAATCTAGAAATCATAGTAAAATGTGAAAGTTTATCAATTTACCACTTAAGAGTCTAGAAAATAGGTAAAGAAAGAATTTGTTACACTCAAAAAAAAGAATGATAAATTTTGTAGGTTATTATATATTTGTTAAATGTATTTGTATTTATTATTATCAATATTTTAGATAAATAACTGTTTGAATTAAGAATATATTTTAAAGATAAGGCTGAAAGATATAGAAGTTTTGTGTGATTTTTAATTTAAAATAAATTCAGAAAAGAATGAATAAAAATATTATTTAAAAAAAAAAAAATTAAAAAATGTATTGTCGAATTTTTTTCGAATTAAATATTTTTGATTCGAATTATTAGAATTCGAACTTGGTAACTATTGGAAGTAATTTCCCTTCCCACCGGTTCAACTACGCGATAAATAGGAAGCAAACAGTAGTAATTTCGGTTGCCCCTCAAAGCTAGCTAGTGAATAGCCCCCTTCATAGGTGTATATATACATATATTTCTACATAAGTTACGTTGAAGTGGCTGGCGGTGCGTCACTCAAATGGAATAGTGCGAACCCATCATTCTTCCCGAGATGCACCAGGCACGTTCTTTGACTTATAGGATTTCCAAATCTGTTATTCGACTAACGCTATATGCAGTACTGGCTCTTCTTAATAATAAGATAATGTAACAACACTCACTGCATATTCAAATATTAATCACCTTTGGACGAATTATAAGTTATAAGCATGTTTAGGTTGTAACTTGGCATCGTTGGGTTGGATAGACCAGACTTAAATATTTTTATTATATCTATGGGCCTTCTTTATGAAACATAGTAATCCCTCTTTTAAGGTAATGAAAAATACTGAATTTGAATTTTATATTAACTAATTTTTATTTTTAGATGGATGTAACAGGCATAGAAAATTACTAGGTAAGTTATTCAGTACCACTACCAAATGACTACCACTGCGAAATGATGTAATGTGAATACATTTTTTATTTTTCATCTTTGCTTAATTAAGTTGATAAGCATGTTTATTTTGTAATAGGGCGTCTATAATTTTATTATGCTTATGGACATATCTATCTTGGAACACGACTTCCATAAGTTTAATTTAATTACCAACTGTTATTGAGTGAAGGGATGTGATTTAACCTTCAGAGAATATTCTAGAATATTATTAGTAATATTCACAAATCAAAAATTTAGATTTATTTTTAAAGTAGTTATATTATTTTTTGCATTCAATTAAATTTATTAATTAAAAACAAAATCATATAGAGTAATCTAAATAGTTGATGTTTTTGCCCCTTTCCTATCAACTATTTCAATTATCTTTGGCACAAGAAAATTTTTGAATCTTAAGTTTCAATGTAGTAATATGCAAAAATCAATGATGTTGAATCAATTTATATGCTCAAAGACAGATTTTAAACAACTTAAGTTCGTGATGTTACAAAAAATTCTATCACTGGATTTTAGGGAAAAAGTGAAAAATTGTTAGACTACTCCATATCATATGAACATGTGTCATGTGAAATGAAATATGGTTTTGGGGGTTGTGGTGTTGACAAGCCATTGTATAAGGCTATGCACTGCAACATAGAGAGGATTTAAGACAATATTTAAAACAATTTTATGGTAATTTGTCTTAATTTCAAAAAGAATGAAAATAAAACTTGTGTATTGTCTTGAATATTATCCTTAAGAGAGTGTCACAAATTATTGTCTTAAAAAAATTGTGTATATAAACAAAATATATAACAGAAACATTATTGTCTCTTAAGAGACATTCATTTTTGTCTTTCAAGAAATAATACTTGGGATTAAAGGCATATTGTCTTTATAGAGAAAACATGACTTTAATTCTAGTTATTGTCTCTCTAGAGACAATAAAAAAAATGTATTTAAAAACACACTATCTCAGCATTGAAATAAATCAATATAAAAATATTTAATTAAAAAAACTACAATATCACTGATTAATTCATGTTAGGGTGCAATTGAATCAAACCTAAAAGTCACAAAAAAATATATTCACTAATGTTCGTTACTATGTCGGTGATTATCTAATTTCATTTGAATTTTTAACTAGATTTTCATTGTCAATCTCTTTTCTTTCTTGGAGGGATAATGTACAACACTTGTGGAAGAGCTGTCTAGCTGAGAAGTAGAGGAAATAAATATTCCTAGACATAAATATAATGGGTACAAAAATATGGATCTATCTCTTCCACGTCCCTATTGTCCCATCCAATTTTTTATTTTAGCTTAGAGGCTAACATACAACACATATGAAAGAATCATCTAGTTGAGGGGGAGGGAGAAGCAATGCCTATTTCTTATGCTTTCAACGTATCCATTATTTTTTAGGATAATTCTACTAGGGACATTCCAATAGAGATTTGGAAGGAAATATGTAACAAGGAGGATGGATAAAGCCACTTGGATATTAACTTTGCTTTTTCATAGACCACACATGTTACCTAAAACTAGGGGTGAGTGTAGTTCATACCTCATTCAAATACCATCAGTGTTTCTACTCTCTTCTCGCGAATAAGAAACACTAGTTCCACAATATTTCCACAAATCCCAAAACATTGAGTATCTAATTATTTTCAAAATTCCTATTTATACCTCTAGTAAAAAAATATATATATATATAAATCCCCAAAAATATATATAAATCATATATTCCATTCAAATCTCCCAACAAAAAAACTTTTCATTTAAAAAAAATCTTATAAATCTTTTAAACCATTAAAATTAAAAAAATGTGACTTCTCTTTTCTTTTAAGAAAAAAAATCCACGTATAAATAAATTACATTCATTTCTATTGAAATGCGCCTACTTAATACATAAAATAAGAATAATTTGAATAAAAAATATTTTGAATAAAATTTCTCCCCTTTCTAATCAAAATACTTACATGATCTACGTCTGTACATTTATTTTTACGTATCCAAACATAAAATATAAAATGAAAATATAATAGGAAATTAATGGAAACGTAATTAGAGGTGCAAAAATGTCTACTTACTATGTTCTCTCTATTATTGAATTTAACGTTACTATTAAAATCAAAGACATTTGAAACATTGGATCTCTCGATTAAGCTGTACCCATACCTAACTGATGTAAAGGAATTAGA
This sequence comes from Pinus tabuliformis, assembly GCA_031772625.1. Taxonomy (NCBI): domain Eukaryota; kingdom Viridiplantae; phylum Streptophyta; class Pinopsida; order Pinales; family Pinaceae; genus Pinus; species Pinus tabuliformis. The sequence continues at coordinate 588,743,426 of CM062813.1, forward strand.
ATAAATCACATATACTCTCAAGGATGCTCGACACTTAAAAAATCCCATTATTGCAATAGAACAATAATATTTAATTTAATAATTCAATTTTTTTTCATATATATAGATAAAAGAGAAGACCTAGGATAACATGATGAGGAGAATACTTTAGTTATATTGGCCATGTATTTCTTTTTTTTTTAATAGTATTTTTATTGTGTGAGCATAACTTTCATGTATGAGTTTAGTTTTTTTCTATTGAATAAATTTAATTTTTTTATCATTTTAAATAGTAGAGAAGATATTTTTTTATCATTTTAAATAGCAGAGAAGATCTAAAAGAAATAAAAGAATGATTGTAAGGAGGGTGGCAGAAATATTATTAGACGTGGTAGAAATATTATTAGATTATCTTCATCTTTTATGGTGTCCCTCTAAAGTCGTAACGTTGTCCTTTTGAATAAAATGAGTATAACTTACTTCCACTTTTTTATTGTAAATATGTTTTTGCCTCCTTTCTGGTTCTTCACATTCCTGTCTATTTCTATTCTATATTGCAAATTTACTTTGTTAATGCATTAATGTTATTCTACAATATTCTATCCCAAGGATACAACATTTTTTTCTTTCCTCACCTCATTGTAGAATACACATCAATTGATTGACAACTCCATTAATCTATTCACATAGAAATTCCCATTCATTTGCTACTTAATATTTCATCTCCCACATGTTCTCCTCAGTAGGTTTGGCCTAATTACTACTTTTAGTCATACATGAATATGATTTATTTGGTGATTAATGAAATATAAATAAATCCATATGGAGCCCCAATTCTTTAGCCCTGACATTTGTACAACCATTTGCCAAAGAGCCATGTGGATTGTTTGGTTTGTAAAACTTTCTAGCTTTTAATTTCTTAAGTTTAGTCAAGTAGTATACTATATTATTTTTTCATTGTATAGCATGCAAAGTCCATCTAAACTCTTTACCAAATATTCAAAGGATGGCATACCTTACTAGGTGGTCAAAAAGAATATATTTTGTTTACTTACTATGTGGACTATTATCTAATTTCATTTGACTTTTTAGCTACATTTCATTTGAAACTTTCATTCTTGGAGGGCTAATATGCAACACTTGTGGAAGAATTATTTAGCTGAAAAGTAGAGGAATGAAATATTCCTAGACCTAGATATAAGGGGTACATATTTATGGAGGATCTCATTATTTTTCCTCTTGTCCTATATAAATTTCTTTGTTTTGGAGGTTACCTTACAAGGCTTATGGAAGAATTATTTCATTGAGAGTGGGGAGAAAGCGATTACTATTTCTTAGCCTTTAATTGTATCCATTGTTCTGGAAGATTATTACACTTAGGACACTGAATTGGAGGTTTGGATTAGAATGTGTAACAATTAGGATGGATAGCATCAGTGGATATTGACTTTGGTTTTTCATGGACCAATTAGGCTGGCTAGTACTAAGGATGCATGTTGTTTATACCCCATTCAAATAACATAGGAGCTTCTAGTGTCATTTCCCTGATGAGGAACACTATATCCACACTATATTTTTCCCAATGATATGTATTTTTTGGTCCCAAAAGCAAAGGGAATTTGTTAATTGCATATGTGTGTACATAGATTCCATAATCCCCACAACATTGAATGTGCAACTATTTTTAGGATTACTCTTTGTGCCTCTTGTTGGATGTAATCATTCCATGTATGTCAAGTGTGTTATAGATTGTCAGTGAGAGTTCTGACATGTTATTATAGAAGTAGATTTTTCCCATGTGCATGAGTTGTAGTCGCATCATGTACGAAGTTTAGATCCACTTTATTAGGAACCAAATTTATTGAATTCACTAATTTATATTCCTATATATGAAAACTTTATGAGATGAATAAAAAGAGTCTATGATTTGTGTTGTTAGCAATTGTTCTCTCTCACTCTCTTCAAATTTCTAATATGGTATCAGATGGCGTTATGGATTTATTTCCTATGGAAAAGGCCAGGAAAATGGGCGAGAGCCTTGAGTGTTATTGATCCTCTGTAAATATATTACGATAGGAGATAGTGTTGTATGGAGTATTTGTGTGCGCAATTTTTTTTTGTGTGTAGATTTGTTCACTATGTATATGACTGCATGTGGAAAGAATTGTTGTGTTGAGTGTCAAAACTCCTCATCTCTTGTTTACCCTTTTCACCACCTACGGTCAAAAATTTATTTATTGTTGCTTTATTAGATTATTATTAAAAGAATTGCAAATGGAGCATTTGATTCATTTTCAAATGATTTGTTTTACAAACCATATGATGATAGGAAATATGCAAGTAAAATTTTATGTCTTTTAGGAAATGGATCACTTTGCAATAGCACATAAAATAATGGTTTCAAATTAATCAGTTTGTGGCATAAAAATAGACAGAAATATACCATGTACATTTATAAAATACAACAAAATAGCAAAGGAGTTCACCACTCATGGTCTACATCTCCTCATCCATCCTCCGATGTTCGACATACTTCATTAAGTGCTCAAATCTTTTATTATGTTTGTCTAAAATGCTCATAATATAAAAATAATGTCTCCAATGGCTCTGGAACAGTCAAAAACCCCAATTTGGGCTCTTGTTTTGATCAATTTGGCCAAAACCTGAACAAGTTATGCTCTAGAGAAGTTTTGCTGCTAACATCTCTACAAACTGGACTCTGCCTCTAACTGTTTTACGAATTCCACCTTTTCAGGATCCACTAAACAACATTTTCACCTGGTTCCAACAAGATTCATGTTGCTTTAGATGTAATTTATTTCTTGATTTAATTGAGCCATGACCCCTATAACCAAAAAAATTTAGCCACATGGGTCATATGCCCAGGGGCTGTGGCTAGCCGCCCACCACTCTCGGCATAGCTCCCATGTTCTTGGCTGAAGTTTCCAAGGTTACATAAAACCTCAGTCTAGCCACTGAATTCCCATTTTAGACTGGTTGGCACCTTATCTTCTCCATGCTCATGGTTTTTACGACCGCATATGACCTGAGCAAGGGCTAACCCTTAACCACACATATTTGAGTGCTTCAGCGACTCCATTATCGATCGCATGATGACTCATGAGACCATGACTTGAGGTTTATCCCAAGCCCACACTGCCTGCAGCTCTATTCCCTCGGGGCTAGGTCTAATGAATTTCCATGTGACCAAGGATTAGGTCCTATCACTATTCCCCCTTCTATAGGTGTTAGTATCTTCCTCCACTGGGATTATGTGCTCGGTATCATGACCTTGGGTTGGGGATAATCCCCAAGCCCTTAGATCCTCTTCTTATGGTTCTTTCTGTGCGAGGTGGCTGAGGTGCATGGCTTAGCCCCAACCCCGTTTCCCATTGTTGATCTACTGAAAGTTAAAATAGGTTTTGGCGCCTATATACATAACAAGAACCACTCATATCCTGTTGGTAAGGCTCTCCCCTATCCACTTGAAGGTCATGAGTTCTAACCTTATGGAGGCTAATGTAGGCCATAATAGAAAAAATTAATCAATCTTAGGATGCCACATGGTATCCTATGATTAGGCCACATGGCACCCATTAATTGGTCCATCCAAAACCATCCAAACCAATCATCAACCTCCAATTCGATCCAATCTAGTGAGGCCACTTGCAAGCCTATCATTGGACCGAGAAAGACAATCATCTTATCCAATTAGCCTATCGAGTCACCATACGAACTGCCCATTCATCAATCATGCACCCAACTTGCAAAAAATTTATATGTTTTGGAAAATTATCAGAACACAATATCAAAGGAATATGATATCGGTTTTGAGTGATTCGGGTTGCATTGGATTCGAGCTAGTGAGATTTACATTTTGGCACTAGTTTCGAAAACTTTTGAACAGTTTCATTTTTTATCACTTTACTGATCCCTTGGATCACTCCTCCCAATTTGAGGCTTTTGGACCTCCAAAAGGATATTTTCAATCTAGAAACAGATGAGGTTAAACTTTCCTGACGCTTCTAATCTTAATCCATTTGGATTTCCTTGGATTTTGACCTTTGAAGCCCACACAAATGTACTCCACTTTCTGTCTCCTTTAAGTTCTTATTTCTTCTGTGAAGGGTAGTATCTTTCTACAATTATTCAAGAAATATGAGAGATAAATATTCTATTGAAGGAATATGAACATTCTCTCCTTTATATTCAATCAAATAAGGCTCACATAATCTCAAATTCTCAACATTAACAACTTCATAAACTTTCATATATGGAGGAAAATCCAACCAGAAGGCTTTATTACCAATCTTTTCTAAAATATTAAAAGGTCCATATTTGATTGGTCTCACTTTTTTACCTTCTCTTTGAAGCCTTTCCTTGATAATGTAAATCCAAGCTTCATCTCCATCCTAAAAACTTTGATCAACATGATTCTTATCATGTCTTCTCTTGTACTTGGCTTGACTATTTTCTAATAGTTCTTGAACCATATGATGCACCAATTGAACCTTTTCAATGAATATCTTGGCCTTGTCTATGTCGCTATGTCCATCAATAGAAACATCTTTCCCAAAGATAATGTCTAAAGGAGATTTTGGTAAGTCTCCCAAGTATGCCTCAAATGGAGATTTTTGAGTCGATGAATGCTTTGCTCAGTTGTAAGCATGTTCAATGTAGTGTAAGTTTTCATTCCAAATCTTAAGATGTTTGTTACAATAACCACAAAGAATATGTACTATTGTTCTATTCACCACTTTTCTCTGACCATTGGTGGACCAAATTTTGTGCTCTTCTTCAACTTGATTCCCATGAGTATCGATAATCTTGACCAAAATTTCCCCACAAATCAACAATATCAATCAGAAATAATAGATTTTGGCAACCCAAAATCCACCCATACATTTTGAAAGAACATTTGTGTAGTTTGTTCAACTATAGCCTGCTTCTTACAAGGCATCAAAATATAAGTTTCTTTTAAACAATCCACTACAACATAAAGATAATCATGATTTTTCCTAGACATAGGCAACCCTCCGACAAAGTCCATAGAAACAATTTCTCAAGCATGGAAAGGAACTAGAGGTGGAGTATACTATCCTAACTTTCTATTGCTAGGCTTACTTGTAACAGACAAAGAACACCATCTTACATATTGTAACAGACTTTCATTCATACGAGGACAATAACAATGCCTTTGTAATTGTGCCATCGTATCACCTAAACCAAAATGGCAACCAATAAGAGAAGTATGTGATTCCCTTATGATGCTTCCTCTTCCACTCTATGGAATGCATAAATTTCCAAGATAATACATTAATTTATCATGAACATGGTAATCTAATTCCTCTACTTGGTTTCGTTGACACAAAGCTGCATGTAAATCCTTAAAAGCTTCATCTAAAGCATATTGATAAACATAACTCTCATGCATGATAGAATTATGCTTAAGAATAACAGATGCACTAACAATTGGTCTAGATAAAACATACACAACTTTGTTATAGATACTTTCTTATACCTTATCACCAAGTGGAATTGTTGCAAGAAACCCATCCATTTGAAATGCCTTGCTTGTTGTAGCTTGGTTTGTGATTGTAAGTATTGTAATGGTTTTTGATCAATGTGAATGATAGTTTCATTTCCAATCAAATAGTGTTTCCGTTTTTTCACACTTTTCACGAAAGCATACAATTCTTTGCCATATGTTGGATACGTTACTATTACGCCATTAAGAGTTCTAGAATTATAAAAAATAGGCTTACCATGTTGCATGAAGACCACTGCCATAGCATGGTCACTTTCATCAACTTGTAAATAAAATGGATTCCTTAAATAAGGAAGTGCAAGAATTGGTGTTGTATTGATTCTCTCTTTCAATGCATTGAAGGCTTTGTGTTTCTTGCCTCCCCACTGAAAAATGTGTTACACATTTGTAAAAGCATTTAATGGAGTTTCAATTGATGAGAAGTTAGAAATTAACTTTCTCCAATATTGGGTTGCTCCCAAAACGCTTCTAACCTCTTTAACATCATTGGGTTTAGCCAATTCAAAATGACTTCAACCTTTGAGGGATCAATCTTCAATTTGCCCCCTCCAACAATATAGCTAAAATATACTAACAACAGTTTTCTAAATTCACATTTAGACACATTTAAAAACAACTTTTCTTCCTTTAAGACATTTACAACTTGCCTAACATGTTTTACATGATTTTCACGATTCTTGCTGAAAATGAATATGTCATCTAAGTATACAATCATAAAGTCATCAAGAAAAGGTCTTAAGACATCATTCATAACCCTCATGAATGTTACAAGAGCATTATAAAGCCCAAATGGCATAGCCAACCATTCAAACAGACATTGCTTTGTTTTGGGGGTTGTCTTCCATATATCTCCTTCAACTGTCCTAATCTGATGTGACCACTTCTCAAGTCCAACTTAGTGAAATACACAACATCATTCAACTGGTCAATTAAATTATCTATTTGAGGAAGAATGTAATGATTCTTTACCATGATGTTATCGAAGGCTCTAAAATCCACACACATGCACCACACACTATCTTTCTCTGGTACTAAAACAATTAGAGACACACATGGTGATGTGCGTGGTGTCATGACCCCTTTATCAAGAAACTCTTGGATTTGTTTCTTAATCTCTGAATTCTCAATGACTCACATCCTGTACATGCCAATGTTTGGAAGAGGACAATCCTGTTGTAATTGGATCTCATGTTGGATTCCTCTTTTAGGAGGCAATCCTTCATGTTCTTGAAACATGTTATCATAGGTGTTAACAACCTTGGAAACCTCAATAAAATCATGTTTTAAATTTGCATCACATCCTTGGAAGGCTTCATTCTCAGCATTCTCTTTGGGTTTGATCATCAAGAGTACAAAATTATTACTAGCATTAACAAGCCTCCTGGTTTGTACAACATTCACAAGAGATAAATTCAACTTCTTATTGTGTGCTCTAACAATATGCTCAATCCCATTTTTAAACAAATTATACTTGTTCTCATGGTGATGAAAGATGGCTCTCCTATTATATAAATATTGGTTTCCAAAAACAATACCCCAAATTTCAAGTGGAATTACATCAAGATCTACCTCATCTATAAAGTCTGTAGTCATGGCAAATTTTCATTTACATCTTTTTGTCACATGAAATTTTGCATTTTCATATATCCAACCTAATGGATAAGGTTAAGCATGAGGAATGGTTTCCAAGTTTAATTTCTTAACAATTTCTTCTGAGATAAGGTTTGCTTGTGAACCACTATCAAAAAAAGTATCTACCTTGGTATATTTTGAGATGACTCTAATTTGGAAAATCTTTATCCCTTCTTTTTCATGCTGAGTTTTATTAAGGTTTCTACAATAACTAGTGCTTGCAATAGAGTCCTTACCTTAAAATCCCATGGTTATTTCTTTCTTCCATCCCTGCAATTAGATCCTAAATCATGTGGTGTATTTGCAACAATATTTTGTTTCCCTTTATCATTAAAATTTTTCAGTCTCATCTCAAGATGAAGTTTCCAACAATTTTCTTCATCATCGCCTTTTTTTTAACATTGTTTGCATGTGTTTTTATCCCTCCTTATTGACTAAAGCATTCTTATTCCCTTTACCTTTGAAGTTCCCCTTCCTTTCTCTCCACACTTGAATGGATTTTTTTTGCCCTCTTGGGGAACATTCTTCCCTCTTGCTTCTAAATGAGCTACCTGTATACATACTTCATCTACTTTTGTAGCATTAAACATGAGAATTGTGTGTTAGAGATAAATATGTAAACCTCTAATGTATTTTAGTAGAGTTTCTTGAGAGGATAAATCTATACCCAAAATCAAATCTCTTTTCATAGCTTATTGAGTACAAATTTGCACACTTTGACCCTTAGCTTACCATAAATTTTTCACAATGCATTATAGGTTATTTCATGTAGGCTAATGGATAAAATTTTCTTCTTAGTGCAACAAAAAAATTATTCCAATAGTATAAAACCTTACCAATTTTCTTCATGTCTTCTTGAGTTTTGGCCTCCCATCAAATGAGTGCTTCACTTTCCAAACTAAGAGAAGGAAGTTGAATTCTAGTTGAATCATCCTTGGTTCTTTGTATCCTACAATACACTTCAATTCAACAAACCTAATTATCTAATTTCAAAGCATTTATCTCTCCATTGTACATCAGAAATTCAAACTTTATGTCAAGATCTATGAAAGGAGTTTTACCATGTCCCTATAGATAATGTGGAGGTGTTTGTGAAGGGGTTGAGGTAGAAGAAGATGAGGGTGAGGATGGAGGTGAAGGTGGTGTCTAGTCACCATCCCCTCCATTTGATTTTGGAGGTTTATCTCCATTTCCTCCATTTCCTTTTGGAGATTTTGAGTTCTCTCCTTGCAACCTTGAGTTCCTCTCCTCATAAAGAACTTTCACCATTTCACCATTTCAAAGAAATCTTTTCTGAAATTTCTCTTTTCTTCATACATCCCTTCATGACATTCTTCATGTGCCATGACTGGTGAATCTTGAGATATGTGTGACTTCCTTGCACCCACTTGAGGATTTGGCTCTACAAGCACTCTTACTCCTCGTTTCATCTTCAACCTTATAATCATTAGAAAACACTTGAAAAAAAATCAAACCTTCAAAATAACCTTGAGCTCTTATACCAAGCTAATTTGTTTTACAAACTTGATCATGATAGGAAATACGAAGTAAAATTTAATGTCTTTTAGGAAATGGATCACATTGCAAAAGAATATAAAATAATTGTTTTAAAACTCAATTTCTAGGATAATAACAAAGACAAATTTCCATACACAGTAACATGAGAAAAAAACATGGTAAAGGAGTTCAACCCGGAGTTCAACCCTCTTCGGCTACATCTCCTCGTCTAAATTCCAATGGTGGGCCTCTTTCATTACGTGCTCAAATTTATGATTACATGAATTTATAGTGTTTAGAATCTAAAATTAATGTTTGGAATGACTCCAAAATAGACAAAAAACCCAAGTTTGCCCCTCGTTGGGTTAAACTTCGCAAAAAAATTGATGAATTTATGCTCTATAGAAGTTTTGTTACTAACTGCTCTAAAACTGGACTCCCCTACTAACCTTTCTACAAATTCCTCCTTTCCTGGATCCACCAAGTGACATTTTCACCCAACACCAACGGGATTCATGACATTTTTGGTGTATTTTGTCACCTTGTTTAATTGCGCCATGAACCCTAGGGGCATAAAAATTAGGCCACATGGGGCATACACCTAGAGGTTGGGGCTAACCACCCACCCTTGTCAACATAGCCCCCATGTTCTCAAGGCACGTTTCCAAGGTTACATAGAAACTAGGGTTGGTCGTCGAATTCCCACACCAGACCACTTGGCACCTTATCTACTATGGTTAGCCCCCCAATTCCCACTCATACGACGTAGGCTAGGGCTAACCCTTAACCCCTCATCTACCGATGCTTCTGAGCCTCCTCTATCAGTACTATGGTCACTCATGCGACCAAAAACTAGGTCTTATCCTAAGCCCCCTCTGCCACCCACTCTGTTCCCTTGGGGTTAGATCCTGTCAATGCCCATGGGACCAAGGCTTCAGGCCTAACCCTACCCCCCTTCTCTGAACACTAGAATATACCTCGGCCTTGGTTATGTTCTTTGTCTCGTGACATTAAGTCGATGCTAAGCCCCAAGCCCTTGGCTCCTCTGGATTTGTTTCTGTGCGTGTGAGGTGACCAGGGGCCTGGGCTTAGCCCCAACCCCATTCCCCATCTCTCATTTGTCAAAAGTTCAAATAAGATTTTGTGCCTATACATAATAACAACCACCCCTAAACTGTTGCTAAGTATCTCATTTGTCTGCTCCTAGATCACAAGTTTGACAATTGTGGATTCCTATTCAAGCCATGAATGAAATTTTAATCAACCCCAAGTTGCCACATCGTAGCCTAGGATTGGGCCCGGTGGCGCCCATTCATTGGTTCATCCAAAACCATCCAAAAATAAATCATAAACTGTCAGTTCAAGTCAATCTGATGAGGCCACTTAGCAGCCTTACATTAGCCTAAGAAACACAGTCATCCTATCGAGTGAGTCTGCCCAGTCAGATGGACTGCTCACTCAACAGTCCTACACCCAACTTGGAATTTTTTCACATGTTTGGGAAAATGATTAGAACGTGATATCAAGATTATATGATATCCATTTTGAGCAATTGAAGTTGTGTTGGATTTAGGTTAGTTAGATATACATTGTGATACTGGTTGCAAGCACTTTTGAAAACATTCATTTTTTAGAAGTTTATTGATCCCTTGGATCATCAACTCCATTAACAAAGTTTATTCTAGAAATATTAAAGGAAATATGTATAGATTAATGCTAGCTGGAGCATGAGGCATGTCAAGGGAGAATATCTTCAATTATTATAGGAGTGTAGATCTACATGACTGACTTGGATAAGGTCAATGGTTGGGATACAATCACTATGATATTAGCCCTTCAATGCCATTTTTAGTGAATGCCACTGAATCCCATATAATCGCGCAAGCATTCATGAAATGCATGAGGACAATGGGTAGCCGTAAGCATTCCATATTCAGAATAACCAAGAACAAACTACTTCACATTTTATATGTTATAGCTGACAAGAAACTAGGTGCGGGTTATTACACATCTCTACAGAAGACAGTCCATGTCATGCCTCTGATAAACTTGCTCCATGTAGTTATTTTCATCAATCACTGTCTATATAGTGAAAAAGTGGACATCTAAATAATGAATTAATTGATCACATTTCAAGGCGTAGGGGTAGAGAAAATGATGATCTAATGGGGAGATAATCTTAGGAATCAAGAATCCAATGGTCGCCTCATGGCCACTTACTTCTCTACAATGTTTGCAGGAAATTCTCCTTACTTGCTTGCCAAACACTTAACTCTACAAGAATGCAACCCTAAGGAGAGTGTGTGATTGTGAATATCTTAGTAGGTGCTTGAATGGCTTATGACTGAAGAATTTTGGAAATACGAATATTTTAATGTTCAAGTCTTGGGTCGCAATCAATAAGAGAAAAACATGAAACTTTGTTCTCTTCTAATCAATTTTTATGTCATCCTTTGTATTTGTTCGGGCGTACAAGTTTTGGGTGTGAGTTGAAGTTGTAGTATGTTATCATATTGTGTAAAAATCAAATGATGTAGAACCACAAAGAACAAACCAACTATTGAATAGACTAATGTGACCTGTCCTGCTCCAAAAGTATTAGTTATAGGTAGTTCTTAATAAATTCAAGATGGTGTGACCCGTCATGCTCCGAGAGCATAAAAACATGTTATTTTATACAAGGTCAAGTTGTATAATTTTCTTCTAAATGAATTATGTACCCATAATGCTATCCTAGATAACTCATGAATACTATGGAGGGCCATGGATTCAATAGATAGTGGGAGTCGCATAGGATGGTTCAGCATTGATACTAACAGGACATGCTTCGGGAGGTTAGGAAGCATCAATTCTGCAAAGTATATCAACGATGGTGAGAAGCGGTTATGTCTTAAATGGATCAAGTGGGAATCTCTAAAGTGTGGTGAAGAAAAGAGCGAAAACCATGATATTTTTAGAGTGGATGTAAATGATAATGAAGGCTAGTTAGACAAAGATCATTCTTGTTTTTGTAACATTTGTTTTCAATATTGATTACATGTAAGCATTAAGGGAGGGTGTTTGAGTACTGTTTCCATGTGTGTCATGTGTATTACAGGTTGTCCATGAGAGTTCTGAGGTGTTATTCAAGAAATGGTTGTTTCCCACGAGTTTGAGTTGTACTTGTGTCATATCTCATCATAGATCCACTTTCCTAGGATATAGATTTGTCGAAGTCAGTAATTTATATTGTTCCATATATAACCTTTGTTAGATAAAATAAACGTATATTTGACTTATGTTCTATGCAATCATTCTACCTCACTCGCTTCAAATTTCTATTACCTATACAGGAAATTTGGATAGTTCTCTTTTTAGTTTTAGTTTTTAAATTATAAAAAATAGTAAATCATAATTTTATATACATCTCCCAACATAATATAATAATTAAAAATCATTCATTAAAATTTTTAAAATCAAAACATTTAATAATTAATAAAAAGTTTATTTTTTAAGCAATTCTATTTCAAATCAAAAATGCCTGTAAATAAATCAATAAATTATACTCATTCTATTTTAAATCAGAAATATATATAGATATTTAAAATAAATTTTTTAAAATAAGATTTCCCTGATCAAAGTATTTATAAATAAATAAAATATATACATTTATTTTTTCAACTATCCAAACATAAACTATAGAATGAAATATAATACAGAAATAGTGGGACAGTACTTAGAAGTTTAGAAATATACATTAACTATGTCCTACTATGTTCTGTATATTATTGAATTAAAAATCATTTGTTAAAAAGACACATTTGAAACTGGTATAAATCTGATCTCCCGATTAAGTTGTGTTTATATCTTAACTATTTAAAAGTGTTAAGGTGTTAAAATAGCCACATACACTATCAGGGATAGTTGACGGCTAAAAGAGCTAAAATTATTACCATTGAGTTATAAATTTTTAAAAATAATTTTAAATTAAAAAATTATTTGTATATGTTTCTATAAATAAAATTATTTGTTTAGTTATAAAATAAATTATTTATTTTTATAGTTAATTTTTATTTTAGAAAAATGATGTATCAATTTATCTATATTCAATATGGAATTGATATGTTTCCATGGAAAGAAAAACAAATATTTAATAAATACAATTTAATGTTTACTTGCAAAATTAGCCATATTAATAAAAAAAATTAATTAATATAACAATTACAAAGATAAGAATATTGATTGTTTAATGTTTTAGTTGTGCTCATAGTAAATACAAGGTTGAATAAGGGATTTAGTTGTTTGGCACTATATGGATCAGTGCACACATTTTTTTTTTTGTCTTTCTTTAACCGTATGAGTTCTAGAATGTGAAATCCAGATGCTAGGAGTCCAACGTTGGGTTCACAAAAGTGTCCATTACATTGAACATAATGGACGTCTCACATATATATATATTTGGCTTGGAATGCTAAATAGTAGTATCTATAATAGTAGTAATGGGCAGTTCAATATTAGTTAAAAGGCGAAAAACCTTGATATTTATCGTCCTTTGACAATTTTAATTTCTCGTCCCACTGCGCTACTTTCACGCATGTCAAAAATAAAACTAACACGCGGCACCACGAATTAGCAATAGTTGTACTTAATTACCTATCATCATGCCATTGGACCTTAAGCATGCCATTACAAAATGTGTCTTTGTGATTACATTAGGTCTCTTCAAAGTTCATTGTTCTCATGCTCATATATAGCTAGGATGTCACTTTGCAAGTAGTTCACATCATTTGAGTTTTTAATGGAATTTATTCATAAATAATATACATTTATTACATTATACACAAAGTGATATCTCACGGAGATACAAAAAGTGTCATAGAAAGTAGTCAAAGTTCTAGGCGAGAAAAATTCTAATACCATCAGGTTCTCAGCTACGTGCATTACAAAAACAAATCTAAATACTTCTTCTTGGTATAATATGCATAAACTTCTTGAGGACGCAATTGAAGCAAGTTTAGAAGAAATGAAACTAGAGGATCGCATTTTAGACACCTCTTTGGGTGACATTGCAAAATCAACACTCAATAAAATTGCTACATGACCGTAAATTATTCCATACAAAAACATGATTCGTTGGGTTATAAATCATGTAGACGTGGATATGTGCTCCATATGCACTTCTAGAGGCATAATTATGGGCTCTTTTCATCCTGAAAATCTTCGGTTCATGTATAAATTTATTCAGTAAGAACTCTAGTACAATGCACAATTTGTACATAAATTCAGAATGCATTCAGTTTAAAAGGAATATGTATAAATTGATTAAACCCTTAAGGACCAGTGAAGAAAGATTTAAGGAAGAATATTCAAAAGGATATGCCATTACCCCTCTAAATACAACAAAATCCTTTGTGACTCCTTGCCTTGTAGGATTTTCGATATAAAAGTATTTACACAATTTCCTTTAGAATGGGTTCCATTTAGTTGGAGAGTTTCAAAGGGATATTCTTTCAATTGAGAAACTATCATGTCTGACAAGATATGAAAGCACATTAAGCATTTCAAAGCTAAAAACCGTAAATCCAATTCTCACTTTTACATGTCATCCTATAATACGCATACCATTTTATTTTTCACCTCTTTTCCTTCCATGGGATGGAAAAAGATTCCTTATGAGCCACTCCCACATAATATTTACCATGAAAATATTTGGGAAGACAATTATGGTGGCCACTTCTATCCAATCTTTGATTTTCTTAGAATTCCCCAATCTCTAGGTATAACACTATATTTTGTAGCTTCACAAAATCCTCTAAGAACCATCACGAAAACCATCCTTCACAATTCTCCGAAAGGGCATAAAGATTACGAATTATCACATAAACAATGATAATCATGGTACAAACAAAGGATCATGGCCTTTCACTTCACACTATAATGTTGCAGCATAGTCTTAATACTTTTGTGTATTTATAATTTTAGGGTTCCAGATCCCTCGGGTTGAGCCCATGAAGGTTGTTTCCCCATTTTTTAGAATCATATATAAATAGGTCATGGTTGTAACCATGTGATATATATGGGTTACATTAATACACAACAATGTTGGGTTATAACCCAAAATAAAATTTTGTTCTAACCAACGTATTAACCCCTTTGCGTATATACATAAAATTCCATTAATAGAATTTGACCATGTGTTTTCAATTTCAATGAGTTGTTGGTAGTCATGCAGAGATCTTAGTTATCTACAAGTTTGCAGTGTCAATCCCCTAACCTACGCCCCATTCTTGGCGATCATTCATAATGAAAACCTAAAATAGTAATACGTGTATTATGTTACAATGAATAGATTGTATATCATTTGTGGTGTCTTTGGAAACTTTCCTAGAGTTCCCCTATTGGAACCTTGAAAGGGTCATTTTATTGAACCCATCCTAAATTTTGTTGTTTTGAGGTGCCACATGGTGCCCTGTCATTGGACCATGTGGCGTGACACCATTCTACTATGCCATGTACCCTGTCATCATCATGACAACCTTTTCCTACGGCAATAGTGTCGAAGCATTCCCACTCATTGACTTCACCCTATGCCACATCATCTTCCATATCCCACATCACTCTATGCAAACCACCACGTGTTATGACAGGTTCAATTTTTTACATGGTTGTCAAAATATTCAAATTGCCATATCTTCTTCATATCGAATCCATTTGATGTGATTGAAATTATGTTGGAAGCATGTCATCAAACTCTTTGACATGGTGCTAGTTACATAAAATTTTAGGCCTTTCTAGATACTCATAGATCAATCCTCCCAATAGGGAAGCTTTTGGACCACCAAAAGTTCAGTTACTCAACAAATAGGTAAGGTAATTTCTCCAACTTCCCTATCTCTATCCACTGTTATTTTCATGGATTGATTCCCTTCAGGCCCACTAAAATATATCCCACATTTCCTCAACATGAATTTCTTGTCTTCTTATCAAGAATGACAACTTCCTGCAACTTAGTTAGATACTTAAGAGAAAAATAATAAACGAAATGATCTTGATTATACTAATCCTAATCTATGATTATTTGTGTCTCATACAATTTCAAGTTCTCCATACCGACAACTCAATAGCCCTACATATATAGTGGTAGATATAACTGGAAAGCATTAGTGTTAGTCTTCTCCAAAACAGTAAATGTACCATATTGTATTGACTTTAGCTTCTTACCTTCCCCTGTTAACCTATCTTTACTAATGAGTAACCAACATAAATCACCAACGTGGAAATGATGATCCATATTATGCTTATCATGCTATACTTGTATTGGGCTTAGCTCTTCTCCAACTGTTCTTGCACCGCTTGATGCACCATTTGGACCTTTTGTATGAGATTTCATTATTTATCTTCATCTCTCTACTCATGTGTGTCAACATGTTTCCCAAAAACAAAATCCAATGGAGACTTTGGTAGGTGTCCAAAACAAGTTCCAAATGGAGACCTCTTTGTAGATCAATGAAATGCTTAGTTGTAGCCATGTTGCACATAATGTGGTTGCTCATCTCAAAGCATAGGATTCTTGCTGCAATATCCTTGGAGTAAATGTACCACAGTCTAGTTAAACATATTTTTTTATCCATCCATATATGGATGAAAAGTAATTTCCTTTAGCATGGCATCCATCTAACTCCACAAGCTTGACCAAAATTCTCCCAGAAACTAGTAATCTCAATCTAATAGAAGCTGGCAATCCAAATTGAACCAAAACAAGTTGAAAAATAGTTGTGCAGTCTATTGAGTTGTCACCTTCTTCTTACAATGCATTAAAATACACATATTTTTGAATTTATCCATAACTACATCTGAGTAATAATTACCTCTTTTGTACATAGGAAAGCCTCAATGGAAATCCATAGGGATACTTTCCCACAAATTAGAAGGAAGTAGAAGAGGTTATACAAACACAATTTTCTATAAATGTATTTACTAGTAGCACATGATAAACACTGTTTTATATTTATGAATATTATTTCTCTCATTCGAGGCCAATGAAAAAAACTCTGAAAATGAGATATATTATTTCGTATACAAAATGACCTAAAATATGAGATATATGCACTTATCTAATCATGTGCATTCTTTCATCTTCTAGAATATGTAATTTATTAATATCATAGAGTAACATTCCTTGAAAATGGTAATTATCCTCCTGTGAACCATGAGTTAAGTTCTCGTACACGTCCATGATGTCCACATTCCTAGCATATTGTTCAACATAAATGTAAAGTGCTAAAAAATCAGTATACAAGACAACAAATTCATTTATCAAAGGTCTAGATAGAATATCACCAACGTTGATACTTACACCCTTCTTGTACTTGATGACCAATGAAACTACTACAAAAAAACCATCCACTTGCAATCTCTAGATTGTTGTAGCTTCATCTGCAACTATAAATACTATAATGATCATGATTGGTATGTATTATCGTTTACTTTCCCATTAAGTAAAGCTTATATTTCTTCACACTTTGTACTAAAGCATCCAACTCTTTACCATATGTAGGATAATTAATCACATATTTGGAAAATTTATCAAAGTGTTAGCAGATTGGCTTACAATACTAAATCAAAGTTCTTCCCATGGCATATGCATTTGGATTGGTATTTATGTCAAATGACCATTGCAATTCTAGAAATTCTAATACTATTGTTGTACTAATGATTTCTCCCAATGTATCAAAGGATTTATACTACTTTCCTCCCACTAAAAGGCCCATTTCACACTAGTCAAGGCATGTAAAGGAGATGCAACAAATGAAAAGTTATCAACAAATTTCCCCTAGTACTGGACGACTCCCAGGAATATTCTAACTTCCCTTATTGAAGTAGGATTGATCTACTTCACAATCAATTCAAACATAAAGGGATCAATCTTCAATTCACCAACCCTTATGATGTAACACAAGTATATGAATGATGTCTTGCAAAATTTACACTTCAATAATTTCACATATAACTTCTCTTTTTTCAAAGTGTTAAATACTTTCCTCACATGCTTGACACACACATCAAAATTTCTACTAATACCAAAATATCATATAAATAGGAAATCACAAATTCGTGAATGAATTGTCGAAAAACATTGTTCATCACATGCATAATAGTTTTCAAGGCATTGCAAAGCCAAAAAGGCTTCACTAATCATTCAAACAAACTCTTAATTGTCTTAAAAGTAATTTTCCAAACATCAATTTCTGCAATTTGAATCTTATGATAAGAACTTCATAAGTCTGTCACAGTAAAGGAAACTACATATTTCTACCTATCTAACAAATATTCAATATGAGGAATATGGCATCGATTATTTACTATGACCTTATTTATTGCATGAATGTCAATGCATTCCCTACATTCAATCCGTCTTCGATACCATTACACTAGAAGATCTACATTGATAGGAACTAGGCCTAATGACTCCCATTTCAAGAAATTATTAGACTTTCTTCTTAATCTCTGCATTCTTAATCACTAACATCATATACATACCAATATTAGGAAGAGGAGAACTTTCTTGTAGCTAAATCTCATGTTGAATCTCACTCTTAGGAGCTAATCTTTCAGGTTCCTAAAAATCCGCATCATAATTAGAAATTAGTTCGACTAAAGCATCTTTATGATATGGATCACAACAATTAAAAGCATCATATTGTTTGATATCCTTTTCATTCACAGCCAAAAGTACAAAATCATTGCTATAATTTATGAGCATCTTCATTTTTTCTACATTAACAAGTGATAAATTAGTCTTCATTTATGCGCTCTTACAAAAAACTCAACCCCATCTTTAGTGAGGTGATATTTTTTCTCATGTCTGAAAAATATTGCTTTCCAATGATACAAGTAAGGGCTTCCCAAAATAAATCCACAAATATCAAAAGGAACCACAACTAACTCAACCTCATCAACAAATTTCAAAGTGATAACAAATCTAGGTTGACATTACTTCGCTACTTGCAATTTTACATTATCACAAACCCAACCAAGAGGATAGGGTCTCTCATGAGGTTTTGTTTCTAAGCCCAACTTCATGTCAAGTTCACATGGGAACTAGTAGAGAAGAAATTATGAACTTTCATATGCTTAATAATCACCCTAAAATGAAAAATATCACTTCTTTTACTTTCAACAATAGGAGATGGCATAAAAGAACTAGAACTAGTATGAGAAGATATATTACCTTGCATTCCAACAACTATGACTTGTGTTTCATCCCCTTAATTAGATCCTAGTTCTTATTGCATTGTCACAAGAGTATTTTTCTTTCCTTTGCCTCCCAAGCTCTTAAGACTTAGTTCAATACGAAACTTCCAATATTGAGTATTTTCACACCCTTCATTCTTACAATGATAGAATGTAATCTTCACCTCCTCTTTCTTCGCCATCTCAAATTTCTTTCTTTTCCTCTCTCCTTTCAATTTTCCTTTAATGAACTTCAATGATTTCTTCTTCACGAAATCATTCTACACATTCTTTCCCCTAGGCTCAAGACGAGTAATTTGGACACATACTTCATCCAAATTAATGGGATTAAATAAAAAAGAGTATGGAGAAGACAAATATGCAATGCACCAACATATTTCAAAACCATCTTTGGAGAATATAATGGAATATTAAAGATTATTAATTCCTCCTCAATTATTTACTAAAAATTTTCACACTTTTTCCTTTTCCTTCTCTCAAATTTTTCCATTTCATAATTGCTTTCTAAGTATAAGCTAACGGATAAAAATTCTTCTTCAGCGCATTAGTGAATTTTGACAATGAAGAAAGGTTATTACCATTATTTTTAGTACCTTGTCAAAGTTTACTTTCCCACCAAAAAAGAGCTATAACCTCATGCCAAACAGAGGCCAACTGAATCTTTACCTATTCTTCAACAAATGTTGAATATTAAAATAAAATTATATCTATTGAATCCAATTGTCTAATCACTCAACATTAATCTTTCCATTACATAGTGGTAAGTGGAACTTAGCATATGACTTCAACATAGGCTTCTTTGAAGAAATATTCTTATCAGGAGATGGCAATTGAGAATTAGATGAAGAAAAATGAGGTAAGGGATGAGGAGGAGGAGAGAGGTCTCGAAGGAGGAGGATATAATAGACGAAGATGGGGTTTATGACCCTCATTTTTTATTTGTCTATTTCCACATCTTTTATGAAATTCTCTTTCCCGATAAAGTTCTTCCACCTTTCAATACAACATAGCAAATGCCCTGAGAAAATTTTATTCATATTTAAAAAGATTCTCTCTTCTTTGTAAAGACATCTCTCATCTTTAAGTGAAGATCCTCGAAACAACTTCATGATTATAAAATTCAATTTCACCATCTCCCTACTTAAACTTAGACTTGGTAATCATTCTAAAAACCAAATCAAACTAAGTCATTTAAGCACTCATAGTACACTTTGTCATGATATTTTTCCACGAGCCTATGATTTATGGAGTTTTAAACCAAATGCAAGATACAAAATCTATTAAAAATACTATAATAATATTAAAATATCTAATCATAAATTAAAATAACACAACATGATTAGTAATAAGGTTCACCAAGTATTTGAGCCATTTTCACTTCAAGAGAACTATCAAATCCAGAACCTTTGTAGGTTCACCCAAGACCTCCAAGTCCCAACCAACTACAGTCTAGGGCCTTTAGTCTGAGCAAGTAGGCATCATACAGAGTTCCAATGGCCAACCATCTCATGAAATCTATGTCCTAACAACATCCTTCCAGAGGGCTTAGTTTTATAGTCTCTTCTCATCAAGGTTGCCTCATGTTTTCCTCCTTGTCCCCTCTTGGCTCCCACATTCCATCGTTCTATAAGATAATTCAATGCTTTCTTAAGGAACACAAGCCTGGTTGATTGAGGGAGCTCTCCCAATATTTTTGTAAAAAAAATATAATTGTGCCTTCTACCATTTGGTATGAAGGTGATAGTGTTATTATGTCATTCAAATTCACATGTTTCCCTCTTACAATAAAAATAAAATATTTTGATGTCCATATGATTGAATATAATTTCATATAAATTTAAAAAAAAAAAGCAATTAGAAGTGAAAAAAAAAACAGAGTAAAATGTTTAACCTTGTAGTTTTAAAAATATTTCAATTCGGGATTTGAATATACGGATCTATCTTAACTAATTTATGTTGATATTAACTTCATATTTATATATATAAACAAAATGTTAAAAGAAAATATTTTAATGTTGTATATAACAAAGTATTCAATATCCAAAAATAAAAGTAACTAAAGTCAAAAAATAAATAAAAAATAGCAAGTGCCTCCTAATAAGACTATTTGAGGATCTATGTTAACTAATTTATGTTGATATCAAGTTCATATATTTATATATAAAAACAAAATATTAAAAGAAAATATTTTAATGTTGTATATAACAAAGTATTCAATATCCAAAAATAAAAATAAGTAAAATAAAAAATAAAAATAAAAATATCAACTACATCCTAATAAGAATAATGAACCTAGATTCATCTGCACTTAGGATCTACTAATTGCAGAGAAGGAACAAATCTCTTTTGACCCTTATATAAGTTTGCATCTCAAAAATTCTATCCGTCCTGAAATTTGGTAAGTCCTAAGCTAAAATGATCTAAAACTTACAATAATTTAAAATTGAATTATAATCTAATTACTTTTATATTTTTTAATTAATATTTATTTTTAACCATATATATAATAAAACATTTTAATTCTTATTATAAATTAATTCATATTCCTAATAAAAACACATATCAATATAACTATCTAAAATCCCCAATCTAAAGTTGTATATATAGTATCTAATTCTAAGAAAGTCACATATACATTTATAAATAGTTCACAGATTTAAAAGCACCTCTGTTAAGTGAAAACTGTATTGTTAATTTTTTTCTTTGTTTCAAGGAAAAAAAATACGTGCTTGCCTTTAAAACGGAGTTATAAAGCTTTATTGAGATTTTCAGGAAAAAAATTAATCGGATGAAAAATAATTAATTTTAATTTTAAATTTTAAATATAATAAAAATAAATCTGGGTAAAAATTTTCATATTGACCCAATAAAATTGATAATTCTTAATTTGATATTTTCAAAATCATGATAGTATGTTTTCTTTTATATTTCAAGTCAGCATATATAGCTCATCTATATCTTAATAATAAATTATTTGCTAGTTCAAAAAATCCATAAAAAAAAAAACATAATAGGATAATATCAAATCAAAATTACAGAAAGCTTAAGTAAAGGTTCCACCTCACACACAGATAGATGTATACAATTTAAACAAGCGTACATCTTTTTTTTATGCATCTGAGGTTCTCGCTATTTCTGAATACTGGGTTTTCCTTCTATAATTTTCATACCCTTACGGTTCTCATTTGACTCCCTAAGGGTTTTGTGTTCTTACTGAGTAACCATGGGATTACTTGGCCTTACCATTTCCTTAATAGATAAGCTATTAAGCCCTTCAAGGCTAAGCAATTCAACTGTATTGCACATTTCTTTCATAGTTTATGGTTTCGACAGTCTTGGGTATTTTGGTCTATAAACAATGGCTAGTATATTTTACTGTTTTGGTCTAATACATATATTTGAGTTGCTTAATTTTCCCTTTGAGACTTGTATGGTGTATTTTTGGCTTTTTCGTACAAGCACATGTAATGACAATATTTACTTGACACATGTAATGACAATATTTACTTGACACTGTTATGAGGTTAAATTTATTATAAAACATTATGGGCTTTACTAAATTTGCCGGTTTTCTATTCTTTTGCGTGCGTAGCAAGGTTTGTAAACAATATTAAATTGTATTTTATTGGTCTTGAAACTTCCATTTATGTAATGGGATCCATTCTTTTCAAATTATTTCATTACCACAGTGATGAGTTTAGATCGACCACAATTTCTTGTTTATACATACATGTGCCGTTCTTTACGAACCTTTCCCTTGCCTAATTTCAGAGGTTATATAGTATTCTATTTTACTGCAATGATGTATGCCATAATCTATCTTTCCCTATAAATTACAAGTTGGAAATAATTAATTCCTACTTGTTTATGGTTGTAATTTTCTATTTGAGGAGTTTGTTCCTACATAATAGGAATAAGCTAGAATATAGTTTCTCCTACTTTAGTGTGTGGTTGAGAGAATCTCTCAACCACACTACTGTACGTCTAAGATAACATTCCTATCTTAAGACTATTGATTGTATAAATATGTGTGTAATTTCTTCATTCAACAATTAATAGAATATATTATTGTTGTGTGCTATTTTATCTTGGTATCAGAGCCTGAGGGCCTAGCCCCTTGTGGGCTTGGCTACTCCTGGGCTGAAGAGAATAAAAGTTTTGTGAATATTTGTTTGTCCATCATCCTCTGTCCATTAGCTAGGGAAGCGGTAGTTGTGGCGACCAAAGCTAGTGGGAGCGCGTTTTTTTCTATGAAGAATACGAAGCAGTGAACGGTCTGCGAAAGAGACTCAGGAGATCCGTTCAGTGCGGGATTCGAACAGCCATGGCACTCACACCGCCTCCACCCCCAGAGGATGATTCATTGACACAGCCAACACGTTGGGGTACACGAAGGGAACCACGAAAGGAATAGCACTAGAGGCACATATTTCAGTCTGCAAGGTTTGTTGGGACTCTCGTTGGATGGAATTAGACATACTCTCTCCTTTCGATAAGGCGGTAGATGACGGAGTAGACTTTCTTTCTCTGTCGATCGGAGGACCCGGCCGTCCTTATAACCAAGATGGCTTTGCGATTGGCACCTTCCAGGTGGGGAAGCAGGGGTTGTTCATTTCTCCGTCAGTGGGAAACGATGGCCCGAGTGCTCCGACAGTGTTAAAAGTTGCCCCTTGGATCACCACAGTAGGGGCCGACACTCTCGATCGTGAATTCCGATGTCCGCCAGGGTAGTCATTAGTGGCTTGTCGTTGTACAGTGGAAAGGGCTTGAACACATGATGTCAAGTGCTTCTTATGTATGGTGGGGATGCTGCTACAGAGGGCAGTGGTAAAAAATCATCATTTGCTTTGTGCACGGGGGGGTCATTGGATCCCAAGGTCGTTAAAGGCAAGATCGTGTTGTGCTGGTGGAATAAGGGTGTCGACCAGCGCGGATTCATGAGGAAAGGGCACACTGCTATGCCTAACACTTCAGAATTTTTTTTCTTTTAAATTCCCTAGCGCAGCCTATCGGTGCAAATTTTCTCATTGGTTAGGCACTGGGCCCATTGACGAAGCACGTGAGGCGTTGAGTTGTTGATGGGATGTTGCAGAAGGTAGATCGAGCTGTTGTGGGACCTGAATCTACCAGTGAGCTTTGTTATCCGTGGAGATTGTTGGTGGATCTGATGTGAGCGACCATAATTTTGTTGGCAGTGCCTTGTTTGCAGCAAAGGAATTGGATACCCGTGGTTGAGGTGTTGTTCAGTGCCTGCAAAATGCCGACTATGGCGGAGGAGGAGCTTGCGTGGTTAGTGGATCTAATTCTAAATACCACCTTGGTTGGTAGCTCGAATCGTGGTGGCAGCTGCGTTGATCTGATATGAGGACAAGAATCACTGTAATATTCGGATCTGGAGCAGAAAGGTGGAGAGTGCCTGCTCAGTAGTGGTTTGGTGGATCGTTTGAGTATGACCGGAGACCGCTGGAGGCCGAGCGAAGGAGTGTGTGGTCAAGGAGCCCAAACGATCTGCTACATTGCTCGTTCTTCATCTGGAGGAAGTGGCACCTGCCCAACAACTACTGGCAAGTGACTGTTGTGGAGTCCACACTGGAGCAGTTTCTGGTCTTTCTACAGTGGTGAATCAAATTTCTCTTGTTATGGAGAAGATTCCTCACTTTTGATGGAGCGGATAAATTCGCAAGAGAACAAGGCATTGATATCTGCGAAATCGCTGAGTCTATAGTGGCAGTGCTTGTAGCTGTAGATTGACCCTAGACTCGGTGGATTCATGGTGTGTCTCCTAGCTGTGGTATCATAGAAACGCCATAGGAACCTATTGATGATTCAGAGGAACCCCTCGACGCTGATATTGTACACAAGGCCCAATTTAGATATTTCTTTGTTACCTTCTCGGGAGTCGATGGGATCTTTTTCTAACTAGTACAGTGGCCAACCCTCTGCATCGCCGCAGTAGGATTCGATTTCGCTGGATGCAATTTTTTTTAATAAGTTTGAGAAATCACATCCCTTCCAGTTTGATAGATTTTGTATTAAGGTCTCCCACGCCGAGTGCTGAGTAGCTACCTTGCTCCCACCTCACGATTTTCTACAGGGGGAAAGCGAACGTTTACAATGTCTCTTCAAACAAGGAACTCTTGTCTCTAGCAAAAAATTGATTGCATATAACGCTGGTGTTGAAGGTGCCGTTGTGGTGGAGAAAATTTTGTCTTCCAGCTGGGAGAGCCTATTCACGGGAAGGAGTATCAGGTGCTGTTGAAGGCCCAAGAAGCGGCGATTAATGTGAGCGCTGCTTATAAGGCCACGGTGGAAGTTTTTCATGGCGAACTACAAAACGGAGAGTGGAGAAAGTCAGCCAAGAGAGGTGCCTATTGTGGAGCACTGCATACTCGTTGACACGATTCTGGTGAGGTCGCTTGGAGTCTGTCGAAGGGCGTGGACCGTCTGAACTGGACAGAGAGCTTTGTTTGAAGAGCTACTGGATTTATGCGACACAGACGAGAGAGAGTTGGCTGTGTGCCTATGTCTGGATCATCAGTGTTTGAATGCACTGCATTCAGTCTAGGTGAAAAGTCCGTCAATATGGTTCTTTATCCGTAGACCCCTCACAGCTATCGTTGGTGAAAAATGGCTTCTGTTATGTTTGGAAAATAATCGTCTATGGGCAGAGATAGAGAAATTAAACCTGAAGAATTTATGCTTTATTTAGTTTCTTGAAATCATGTTTAAAGTTATTGAGCCTTGTTGAGCCTAGCTAACTCAATGTAGGTAAAGTTATTTTGTTAGAATTCGTGACTCTAACGAATGACAGATTAAGCATGGAGTTCCAAGTCTTTGTTTCACAAAGATGCCAAAGATGTGAACTATGAAAAGATGGGATAAAGAAGCAACAACAATGTTTATGGTGGACAACAAAGTAGATGTTTGTTTGAGTTAGTGTGGCTTGTGGAATAGACTCCCTAGCATGTTACTGTAATAGTCATTGTATGTACCCAGAAACTCCAAAATGCGGAATCAGATGTAAGATTTTTAAAGGCATCTGAAAGTTCGTGGTGATCTTAAAACCACTTTGCAATGGTTTATGGCCAGCCTGAAACCATCTTTTATCACTTGAAAGTGAGGGTTGGTGTTGAGCCAGAAACCATCTATATGGTCTTTGTGACTGAAGTGCCTTTGTGGCCAGCTCGCCTTTGTGGCTGAATCTCCTATGTGGATTGAGGTGCCTTTGTGGCTGGAATGGTGGATGTCAATGCATTGTTTGACAAGGTTGCCTTTGTGGTTGTGTGTACACGAGAGCTTTGTGCTCAATTGAGCAGGTGGACTGCAGAACACCTGGCTCGGACTTAGATGATTTTTTTCTGAGTAGAAGGGGATTGGCATGTTTTTGTTAGTCCATTAATCATGCCAATAGGCCCAGGTTTTTCGTTCAGGATCGTGCCAATTCACCTTCAAGGGGATCCGTGGGATCAAAGAAGTTGTGGATCTGTCCGAGGGCGGCAGATTGTGTTTTTGGAGGTTCTGTACATGCAATTCGCCCGATGGTGGTGGATTTGACTATCGTGACAAGTAGTAATTAAGGGCGGAAGTTGGAAATAATTAATTCATACTTGTCTATGGTTGTAATTTTCTATTTGAGGAGTTTGTTCCTACATAATAGGAATAAGCTAGAATATAGTTTCTCCTAGTTTAGTGTGTGGTTGAGAGAATCTCTCAACCACACTACTGTACGTCTAAGATAGCATTCCTATCTTAAGACTATTGATTGTATAAATATGTGTGTAATTTCCTCATTCAACAATTAATAGAATATATTATTGCTGTGTGCTATGTTATCTTGATATCAGAGCCTGAGGGCCTAGCCCCTTGTGGGCTGCTCCTGCATTTATTTATTGTAATGTTTGCCTAATTTCAGAGGGTATATAGTATTCTATTTCACTGCAATGATGTATGCCATAATCTATTTTTCACTTTAAGCTACACTGCAACTTATTTATTGTAATGGTTGGGTATATTGATCGTAAACTTATATTGAATAATAATAGCAAGTCTATAAAATCTAAATCTACTATATTTTTTTTTCTTCCTTTCGTATAACTCTTTCTTTTCACCGTGGAATTTTTAGATGAGTTGTAGCCCCAAGACATTCAAGTATACCTTTTTAATTTAGTTCTACTCTCATAGGTTTCTAGTTGTCTAACTTGGCCTCAAGACTAACCTAGATTTCAAGTTGTATAAATCATTTTAATAGATTTTAAAACTAAAAGACATACAACAAAGTTGCTTTTTCATTATTAAACAAACATTTATTTGGTAGACATAATAAGTGATGCATAACAAAGCAAATATTTATATTTTTTTCAACTTTGTCAACAACCACAAAATTATGATGAAAAAGAGTGTTCCACCGACCGCGTGAGTATGGTATCACCTACTAAATCCCTGATCCAATTTCACTTCCATACCAAGACCCTTCATAGATTCAACTAAGTTCACGTGGAACCAACCAACTATAGTATATGGCCTTTAGTCTGAGCACTTTAGTGTGAAAGTTCCATGGGACTGTGTCCTAAGAGTGTCCTCTACAACCCTGGGCAAGAGGGTTTAGTCTTATAGTCTCTTCTCTTCCACAACATCATTCAAGAAGGTTTACTCTTATAGTTTCTTCTCCTCTACAACATCATGCAAAAGGGTTTAGTCTTGTGGTCTCTTCTCCTCAAGGTTGCCTCAGGTTTCCTCCCTCTCCCCTCTTGGCTCCCTGAGCTTATTTATCTCTAGGGAGAGGAATAAGAGTCTTCTAACCATCTTGTAAGTGAAACTCTCATTTAACACTTTTCCCTATAAATTTTATGGTTGAATATAAATAATATTATTTATGTAAAGCATAAAATAAACATTTATATTTTTGACCGGCCATAGTTTTACCAAACCATTTACAATAAAAGAAAATAATTACAGTTTTAAGAAAAGTGTTTTATAAATTTAGCGTAAAAATCCGAGAATGTCTCACATCCCACTTCTTTTTTTAAAAAATAATTTCAATCTAATAATAATAATAATAATAATAATAACAATAATAATAAGGCATAATTAATAATTAATAATAACATATAATAAAACATAATAACACCAGATCTATCAAGGGCGGAGAGGGATGAAATCGAGTTTCTCACCTCCCACTTATTTTTTTAAAACACAATTTCAATCTAACGACTAATAATAATAATAACAATATAATAAGGCATAATTAATAATTAATAATAACATATAATAAAAGATAATAACACTAGATCTATCTAGGGTGGAGAGGGATCAAATCTCTCTTGAAAACTTATTTTTTGAGTGAAGAACTTGAGGAAATGTTTGCACCTCAAGAGATTTGAACCCTTGATCCCTCTCGATACTTGATAGCTCCGGTGTTAAGATGGATGTAGGTTGGTTTCAGTCCTGTGGAGCCATGAAAAAATTGTTGAACATATGATTATTTTGATCATTTTAAATATGCTAAATATGTCTAAAATTAATTGTTGAACATCTAATTATTTTGCTCATTTTAAATATGCTAAATACATCTAAAATTAATTGTTGAACATCTAATTATTTTGGTCATTTTAAATATGCTAAATATGTCTAAGATTAATTTGGTAAATTTAATTTAAATTTTTCTTAGTCACCGTTTGTTGAGATGAGAGATTGTTAGTAACTTGAATGATTAAAAATGATGAAATACAAATTTTGAGTGCAAAGTGTTAATGTAACAATTTTGATACATAGAAAATGTTAATACTAAGAATATAGTCAATTACAAACAACCTTCATTGCAATGAAACTGTAACTATTTTCTTCTATTGTTCCTATTGTCACACCTATTAATTTTTCCATTTTTTCATATTGATCATATGAAAAGGGTATTTGGAATCATAGACCATTAAACTATTTAACTCCAGCTACTATAGTAAACAACATACCTTGTCTCTTTGCTCTCCAATATTTATAATAGTTTTCTCCAAATTCAATCATTGTGACTTATGGAGTGCTAAACACAAATAATTTTCAATGGTAGTTATTTGAATAATGGAAAATAAGAATAATAAGAATGTACCCAATTATAAATAGTTTATAGTTTATAGAAGCAAACATTTGGTCTAAGCAAACATTTTATTTAGGATGAAAATTCATGTATTGTATAAATTTGTATTTATGGTTGAATAATTTTTATGTGCTTACACTGAGAGAGTGTGTGTATGTTTTGGGGGTGAGAGTTTTCGGGGTGAAACGGAGAGAGAAGGGCAGATAGAGATATAGATGGGGGGAGAGGGAAGAAGAGAGAGGCAAAGACACGAAGGGAGGAAGAGATATAGATATGGAGAGAGAAATATGAGAGAGAGAGAAGAGGAAGAGAGAGAGAGAGGGAGGGGAAAGCAAGGGAGAGAGATATATATAGATAGATATGGAGAGAGAGAGTGTGTGTATGTTTAGGGGTTGAGATAGAGAGATAGAGAAGGAGAGAGAATGACAAATAGAGATATAGATGGACGAGGTAGAGATGTGCTTACACTAAAATCGATGCACACTATTAATCTAATTACATTGAAATTAATGTACATCATACATCTTGTTGCATCAAATGAAAAATCAACTACACTAAAATCAATGCATCTAGTGCAAAAAATCAAATAGGATTAGAAATCAACATCTATATTAAGATCAATGCATCTATTGTAGGAGATCAAATAGGATTAGACATCAGTATTTACACTGAAACCAATATATCTAATGCAAGAACTCAAATATGAGTAGAAATCAACATCTGTGATGAAATGAATGCATCTAGTGTAAGGTATTAAATATGATTAGAAATCAACATCTACCCCGAAATCAATGCATATAGTGCAAATGATCAAATAGGATTAGAAATCAATATCTACACTAAAACCAATGCATCATGTGCAAGCAATCAAATAGAAGTAGATATCAACATCGACACTGAAATCAATGCATCTAGTGTAAGCTATTAAATAGATTTATAAATCAACATCTACGCTGAAATCAATGCAAATAGTGCATGTGATCAAATAGGTTTAGAAATCAACAACTAAACTGAAACCAATACATCTATTTTAGTGAAAATATAAAATATCCACGACTTTCTAGATCTAACTTTTATGTTTGTATTTTTCTATGTGAGACTCTTTCCTCTTCCCTCTCTCTCTCCACCTTCCATTCCGTGTCTATCTCCCTCTCCCTCTGCTTCTCTCTCTTCCCCTCCCTCTCTCCCTCTCCCCCCCTCCATATCTATGTCTCCATGTCTCTCTCTTCACATTCCTTTCCTATCTTTATCCTCTCCTTTTCTCTCTCTTCCATCGCCTCCTCTCTCACTCATTCCATCTTCATTACTCCCTTGTCACTCCCTGTCTTTCCCCCTCCTCTTTCTCTCTTCCTTTTTCTCTCTATCTTCCACACTGTATTCCCCCTAGCAGTTGACTCTCTTTCTTAAATATAATCTCATTGTATTGTATTTAAGAGAGTATATTAATTAATAAAAAACATAATTGGTTGTAAAATATTAAACATATATTATGGATCAATCATGTTAAAGAAAATACAATTAAAAGCCCATAGTATTGGCCCATGGCATTATAACAATTAAAAGCCTAGATCCATAACATAATAATCAAACTTCTAGATTGCCCATGGTATTGGTAAACCATGGTAGTAGCCCATGGTATTATGATTTTCTTTCTCTCCTTTCCCTCTGTATATTTCTCTAGTGGGTATTGGCCCATGGTTTGTAAAAAAACCTACATAGAAGTTAATAATATCCATAGTAAATATTCATGATTAGAAACATTCTCATATTTTAAATAGTAAGTTCTTATGCACTTATTAATCAAATTATACATCTATATTAATTGTTACAAATGTATTGATTACATAAAATATAATAATACAATATTATATGTTACACAATATTGATAACCACCCCCACCTAATAAACAATGGCAAAGGGTGGGGATAAATACTAATTAATACTAATTACAATGTAATATATTGAATTTTACGTAACATTTCAGGTCACACCCCACCCTAAATATTACATTCTACTAAATATTTCCCCTCACTCCTACTAATTTTATTGAGCACCTTCCATTATATTGAGATTACTGCCCTATAACAAAAAACCTAAAAGAAACGAAATATAAATTTACCTAATTATTATTATTAAGAAATCACCAAAAACATGAACTCAGTTGGTTATTATTACAGGATGCCCAATTGAATCCTCTGCCTCCTTTACCTAATTGTTATTACAAAAATCACACAACCTAAAATGTGAATGCCAGAGAATATAAATTTACTTGTACCTAATTTTCTTTGTTATTCAATGAATTTATTATTATTACCGAAAACATATAAATTTACCTGGTTATTATTAGAGGGTATGCCCAATTAAATCATCCCCTTCGTTTACCTAATTTGTTTTGTTATTCAATGAATAAGCTAATCGATCTTTTTTTAAATTGTATATATATATTGTTTTACCTTTTTTTTTTTCTTTTTTTTTTTAATTTTATAGTAACATATCTTCAGCATATACAATATATATTAACCAACACATATATAGTAATGTTACACATATCTTTAGCATATACAATATATATTAGCCGACACATATAATTTTTTAATATAAGTTTACCTTACGTAACAACATCTACCTCATATTTTTTTAATATATTTTCTTAATGTAACATCATCTCCCTCGTATACTAGACTGTAAAGGACACATATAATTTTTTTAATATAAGTTTACCTTACGTAACAACATCTACCTCATATTTTTTTAATATATTTTCTTAATGTAACATCATCTCCCTCGTATAATAGACTGTAAAGGGCTTCTCAGAGAAATATCTAAATACTCGAGACAATCCCTTAGAGTTTAACCAATTATAGTATCTATGCTAACTAATTTATGTTTGTATCAACTTCATATATTTATATATAAAAATAAAATACTAAAAGAAAATATTTAATGTTATAAATAACAAAATATCCAACATCTACACAAAATAATTGAATTAAAAAATAAAATAAAAAATATCAAATACTGCCTAATAATATTAGATAATGAGCCACATCTATCAATTACAAATAAACAAACTTTTGCAAAATCCTAAAATTCACTCTCCAATTTTTTTTTAATCTTTAAATAAAAAATTCACTCTGTTCAAAACCTTTAATATCTTTTCAAATCTATACCATGAAAAAGCATGCTTCATAACACGTGCTTCATAACAGGGCTCCACAAATATACTTATATACCTGATACTTTATGTGTGAATTCATGCTTTGTCTCTTCGACCTTTCCAACCAATTAATATCAAAACCA
Source organism: Pinus tabuliformis (assembly GCA_031772625.1). Taxonomy (NCBI): domain Eukaryota; kingdom Viridiplantae; phylum Streptophyta; class Pinopsida; order Pinales; family Pinaceae; genus Pinus; species Pinus tabuliformis. Next base: position 588,775,702 of record CM062813.1, read on the forward strand.
GAGCCCATGGAGAAAAAATAAATTTGTTGTTGTTAGTTGCCGAAGCCATGAGCAGCCCCAGCTGCCGTCAACCACCATCGCAACATCGTCAAAGAAAAGAGCATGCTAGAGAGTCGCGACGGTCCTCCTACATAAGCCGCAACTTATGTTGCTGCCACCACCGTGCATCCCCGTTGTATGTATAAATTGTCGTCGTTGTTGTGAGCAATGCACAGACAATGTGAAGAGCGTTAGTCAACACTTGCCAGAGTTTTAAAGTGCTTGTGGATGTGTATTGTCTTTTTAAAAGTCCGGTCAGCTAGTTCAAATGTTTGAAAAGCTAAATTAATCCATTCAAATTTCTCCCTCAATAAAATGGCAAAAACCAACTGCGTGCAACTACACTGCGCGTGATACTCTCTCAGGCTATATTCCTCAACTGGCTCTTGCTCTCCAAGGCCATAGATAACTAGTTGTCCATACTACAGTCGTACAACAGTTTTCAATGTTTTGTTTTGCCATTTGGAACTTTCCAGTGGGTTGTGAGGCTCAGAAATCGAGATAAGTTGTAAAATTTGTTTGCTGAATTTTTTGCTGAATATTTCTCACTGTAAAAGGCATTTTCCAGAAATAGGAAAGATCACTCGAACTGGTTTTCCCCAAGAGTTGTAGGGGATTTCCAAGGTCACCTTGACCAAAAATCTCTGTGTTTAAATGTGTTATAATGGTTGTTTGTCCCTGCTGATTTTTATTTCTGCATTTTCCAATATTCTGTAAAATTTCCAGAATTTGTGTTTTCAGCAAAAAATTATTTTTTCAGTTGTTTAATGTATGGATATGGGAAAGGGAATTTAACTATATGGGAGAAATAAGGTGAAATTGAAAACAGGGGTGGGAAATGAGAAATTTTTACAAAGTATGGAGCATCCTCTCAATGTAAGTTTTGTATTGCCCCTAAAATTCCAAGTTCAAATAAAAAATTTCAAGTCTTTTATAGACCTTACTCCACCTTGAAAGAGGAACAATTGGTCCAATATAAAAAATGTTAGGAATGTTTACATATTTCCTCTCTGAGGGATATTAAGTGTTGGGAACGAGTTCCCCCAAGAGCAGTTTTGTGGCTAAAAACCCATGTTTGGGATAATATTGTAATAAAATTGTAAAGTCTCTGCATTTTGTGGTTGCGAAGCACAAAGAGTCACAAAGGAGTTGTCCGCCCTTATTTTGTAAAGTGTCAAGTCAGCTGTAAATATCTACCTATGGTCTATAGACCATGGGATTTCATAAGAAGGAGCTATGTAAGTAATCTCTAACAGAGAAGGGAGTAGAGAAGCATTGGAGTTTTGGTAGAGAAGTCTAAATGTTTCGGATCTTAGCGTAGGTAGAGGCTCTACAGTTGAGTGCCCAGAGGCCTAGGGTGGAAGTCTGCAGTTGTGTGCGTAGGGCGGATAGAGTCTATATTAAACTAGAAGATATCAATAAAGAGAAGTCTTCTACAAATTCTGTGTATTAAGTTCTTGTTAATGGATTTGGTTATATTGCATTTTGGGTTTAATTTACAATGTTCATGTGATGTGCGAATGTATGTGATTGTATTGGTTAACTGAATGCAAGTAAGGATATCAGTTTATGTGGTGCTAACTGTGATTGATTAATAATATAAGTAAAACACTTCAGATAACTTGGGAACCTATGCAATGTGTTGTCATAGCTGTGCGAAGGTAATTGTACCACTAGTTAGGGCTACGCGAAGGTCAACCGACATCACGATCAGAGGATATAAACCGACATCATGACCATCTCAGGGTGCGGAAACTTGGTTTCAAAATCCCCCCATACTACCTTGGGAGAGACTTCGATCCACGATCCTCCTACTGATGCTGGAAGTGCCAGTAGTGTAGGGATTTGTTTGGCTAACTAATGTTGAACCTAGGTCAGATCCCACAAAGCAAACAAATGGTTCCATTGTCGGCGCTGAAATTTGCATGAGAGATGTGTGACGTTGTATCACTGGAATCCAAATAAGAAAGAGGTCGAATACTGGTTGGATAGGAAGGTCCACAAATTTGCGGCACAGGAGAACATAAACCCGTGGCTGACAAAGGAATAGTGGCTTGATAGGTACCTATATACAGAAATCCACAATATCTTTCTCTGTTTCTTTCCAGTTGAGTTATACAAGTGGATCACGAAGCTAGCAGATAACCAAGGAAGGTGGAGGCTTGATGTTCCTGTTGTCTGGACACCGAAGCTAGTACAGAGACTAGAAGCTTTCGAGGATAATATTGTCTGCACTATCAATCATTGGCTTGATTGTATCATAGGACGATTTATGACTGAATTCGCGGTTGATACCTTATTTAATTAGAACAAGGCACACTGGTTCTTTTTCAAAGGTACGCGAGGTAAGTACTTGAAGTCTTTCAAAACCTAGATTAATATGTTATTGTGTGAAAAATAGGTTATGCAGTTATCTTGATGTTCGAAGCTACGCGAAGTGGAAAGACTTGCAGGAACGAAGGAAGACTAAGTCCTGAATATAGCCCATTGATTTCACCTCCATTGGGTGAAGAAGAGAGAGTAGCATAGGAAGTGTAGTTTAGTTAATAAAATAAGGATTCCCACGACTCCCACCTCCACCTACACCACCTAAAATTTCACTACTGTCACCTACGACTCCGCCTACACAACCACGACCTCCATCGTAGTTCAACATGGAGAATTCAGTGAAGTTGCCTTTGTTTAAGGGCTTGGGAAATGAGGACATCGACAAGTTCTAATTCGTTCTAAAAGCTGTATGGGAAGCTCAAGGTGTCATAGATTATCACATGAAGAAGGAAACATTTGTTCGCGCTTTGCACGATCACGCACTAACTTGGTACATCAAGTTCTCTAATGATAACCCAAACAATGGGTTTACAGAGATCCAGAACACGCTGAATAAAGAGTTCAGTAGGCCTAAATCTGAGGCACAGTCGATTGTGGTGTTCAAGTAAATCGTGATGAAACCACGTGAGACACCTTGGGAATTGGATTAGAGATTTGAGTGTAAAATCCGTGAAGCTAATATAACTTAAGAGATGAACATCACTGCGAATGGTTTGTGGCTTCACTCCTGCCTCATGAAAGGGTTGTATTGTCACAACAGAAGGTTATGACTTAGGCAGAGGCCTTGGATATTGCAATAAGACGACATGAAGCACTGATGCAAGATCCAAATTAGCCTTATTACCACTTTGAATCATACATACACGGCCTTATTACAACTTTGAATCATACGTCCATAGGATTCATGTGCTGAATAATGAAATAGGAGTAAAATCCATATGAAGCCCTCATACTTCACCCATGATATTTGTACAACCATTTTATAAAGAGTCGTGTGGATTTTTTTATTTGTAAATTTTTCTAGCTTTTAATTTCTTATCTTTAGCCAAGTAATAGGCTATATTAATTTTTTCATTTTATAGCATGCAAGTCCATTTAAACTCTTTCCTACAACTTAAAACGATGACCTAGATTACTAGGTTGTTGAAAATAATATATTTCCTTTACTTACTAAGTGGATGATTATCTAATTTCATTTAATTTTTTAGCTAGATTTCATTTTAAATTATTTTTCATTCTTGGAGGGCTAAGGTACAACATTGGTGGAAGAATTATTTAGCTGAAAAGTAGAGGAACTAAATATTCCTAGACATAGATATAAGGGGTGCAGATTTATGTATGGATCCCTTTCTTGTTCCTCTTGTCCCATGAAAATTTCTTTGTTTTGGATGCTAAGTTGCAACACTTATGTAATAATTATTTCATTGAAGTGGGGTAGGAAGAAATTATTATTTATTATGCTTTCAATGTATCTATTCTATTGGATTTCACTAAGAACATTCAATTAGAGGTTTGGATGAGAATGTGTAAGAATTAGGATGGATAGGGTCACTTGGATATTGACTTTGATTTTTCATAGACCATGTAGGTTGGCTAGTACTAAGGACGCATGTAGTTTATAGTTCATTAAAAATACCATAGGTGCTTCTAGTATCCTTTGGCTTGTGAGGGACACTATATCCACATTCTTGTTTTCCCAATGATATGTGTTTTTTGGTCCGAAAAGAAAAGGGGAGTCGTTAATTTCATATGGATATAAATAGATTCCATAACCCCCACAACATTGAGTTTGCAAATATTTTTAGGATTCCTCTTTGTACCTCTTTTTGAAGTAATTCTTCCATGTGTGTCATGCGTGTTATAGGTTGTGAGTGAGAGTTTTAAGGTGTTATTATAGAAGTAGTTTTTCCCAATGCGAAAGAGTCGTAGTTGCATCATGTTTCAATAATAGATCCACTTTATTAGGAGCTATAATTTTCGAAGTCAGTAAATTTATATTCCTGTATATGTAAACTTTGTGAGACGAATAATTTTTTTTTTTATTCACGTTGTGTGCAATCGTTCTCTCTTACTCTCTTCAAATTTCTGATATGGTATCAGAGCCTATTCTACTTTTATTTCATTATGGAAAGGACATGAAGATGTGAGAGATTCTTGAGTGTTATTAATCATCTATAAATAGATTACAATAGGATATTGTGTTGTGTGGAGTGTTTGTATAAGTAAATTTTATTTTGTTTGTAGGTTTCTTCATTTGGTCTATGACTGCATCTGGAAAGAATTGTTTTGTTGAGGGTCAAAAATCATTGAGTCTTCCTTACATTTTTCACTTCCCAATGTCATGTCGATATTGACTATTTATTTATCAAATTCTCATTCAAGGCATAGTGGGTGGAGTATTTGATTAATCTTCAACTCCATTGACAAGGCATATTCTAGAAACAATAAAGGAGATATGTTGAGATTAATATGAGCTTGTGCGTGAGGAATGTTGAGAGATAATATCTACAATGATTAGAGGAGTGTAGATATATATGAGTACTTGGATGAGGTCGATGGTTGGGATACAATCACTACGAGATTATTCCTAAAATTCCATTTTCCATGAATTCCACTAAATCCAATATGATCGAGAAAACATTCATGCAATGCATGATGAAAATGGGTAGCCTGAAGCATTCTATATTCAAGATAGCAACTACTTCAGTTTTTCTATATTAAAGTTGAGAAGAAATCACGCCTAGGGTATTCACATATGTGGAGAACACAATCAATCCTATGCCTTTGATAAAATTTCTTCATGTAGTTATTGTCATCAATGAGGTTGTATACATGGAGAAAGTTCACATCCCACCAATGAATGAATTCATAATATTTCAAGGCGCATGGAAAAAAATGATGATCTAATGGGGATACAAAGTTATGACACCATAATCCAATGGCCAACTCACACTTCTTTGCAATGTTTCCATACAATTCTCCTTATTTCATTGCCAAAAACTTAATTCTATAAAAACACAACCTTAAGAAGAGTGTGTGATGGTGAAGATATTTATAGGCCCTTTAATTTTTTATGGCTGAAGAATTTAATAAACCTTTATACTTTAATGTTAAAGCGTTGAGTCACAATCAGTAAGATAAATACATGCAACTTGGTTTGTTTTAATCAATTTGTATGTCATTTTTTGCATTTGTTCATGTGTCCAGGTTTGGGGTGTGATTTAAAGTTATAGTTTTCTATCATGTTGTGTAAAATTCAAATGATGTAGAACAACAACGAAAAGGCCAACTATTGGATAAACTAATGTGACTTTTCATGCTCTAGAAGCATTAGTTATAAGTAGTTCTTAATAATTTCAAGTTGTTGTGACTCATCATGTTCCAAGGTCATAAATACATGTTATTTTATACAACGTTATGTTGTATAATTTTCTTCTGAAAGTCTCGATACTGATCCAAAATTCTATCATAGATAGATGTTGAATACTATGGATGGCCATGGATTCAAAAAATGGTGGGAGTTGAATAGGATGGATTAGTATCAAGACTGATATGTCATGCTATAGGAGATAAAAAAGTGTCAATTTCGCAAAGAACATCAACGATGGTCAGAAGCGGTTGTCTTAAATGGATCAAGTGGGAAGCTCTAATGTGTGGTCAAAAAAAAGAGAGGAAAGCATGATATTTTAGAGTGGATGTAAATGCTAATAAAGACCAGTGAGACAAAGATCATTCTTGTTGTCGTCATATGAGTTTTCAATTTGTTACATGTGAGCATAAAGGAAGGGTGTTGGTAATAATGTTTCCATGTGTGTCATGTGTATTACAAGTTGCCAATGAAATTTGTTAGGTGTTATTCTAGAAGTGGTTGTTTCCCATGTGTATTAGTTGTATTTGTGTCATGTCCCAATCATAGATCCACTTTCCTAAGATCTAGATTTGTCAAAGTCACTAATTTATTTCCTTATGTATATAAAATTTGTTAAATGAATTAAATATATGTGTGATTTATGTTGTGTACAATCATTCTCTCTCACTCACTTTAAATTTCTAATACCTCTATTAAAAATTTAACTAATTCCTTTTCTACTTTAACTTTTTTATTTATAAAAAATAAGTAAACCACACCTTTAATACACATCTCTCAACATAATATAAAATTAATTATAAAAAAAATGCCTTTCATATTTTAAAAAAATCCCATAAATCTTTAAACTCATCACACTTCATCATTAATAAAAATTGTTTTTTTTTTAAGAATTCTATTTCTAATCAACATACTTATAAATAAATAATATTCATTTTATTTTTAATCAAGATTGTATTTATTGATTTTGAAATTTCCACACATAATACATCACATAAAAATATTTTAAATAAAATTTTACATTCTAATCAAATTCCTTATAAATCAATAAAAATATATACATTTATTTTCAAGTATGCTAACATAAAATGTAATACGGTAATATTGGGTAAGTACTTAGAAGCATAGATATATACATTAACTATGTTCTCTGTATTATTAGTCCCTGCCATCTGGCATCCGGCAGGGACTATTGTAATCGATCGGCAGGGACTTAGCATTAGTTTGCAGCTTTCCTGCGGTGTTATTCGGCGTTTATAATAAAGTTTGCAAATCCCCTTTCCGCCGATGTGCCTGATAACCTAAAGTTCCATTTGCAGCTCACCCTTCGCCATCTTATTTGGCCTCTTCCCGAGGCGGAAGAGGCCCGATCATAGGTTAAATTACCTTTATCCCAGTGCATTCTCCCCCTAACCGTCAACGGTTAGGTTTTAATGTTAACATTAATTCCATTAATTCCTATTTCCTGCAGGGGTATGCTAAAGTTTCCTAAGCTTTGGTGTTAAGCTGCAGGTGTCCGTGTTAAGCTGCAGCTGTCCGTGGATGCCGGCAGGTGTCATGAACCTGCTCTGCCTCTGTACGAGCCCGGGAGAGTTCTGGAGCACCGATAAATATCGCCTGCTGAGCAACCCAATTGCCAAACCTCTGCAAGTCATCCCCTCTTTCGTCTTCCACCTGCTCTTTTGTGCGTCTGGAGCTTTCCACCTGCTCTTTTGTGCGTCTGGAGATTTCCCATTGCAGGCTTCAGATCCTTGCCGTTTTGTTGCAGAGGCTTTCTTTTCTGAACTCGGCCATCTCTGAGACTGTCTCGGCTGCATGCCCATCAGTATTCATCTCAGACTTTAGCAGCTTGCTTTCGTTACCCAGAGTTGCAGATTCTTCGAACAAGAACTGGGGCAGATTATTATGTACTTTGGAAGCCTCAATATTCTTTGAGATTATTTCAGCCTTAGCAAGCTTTTTCTTTATCCAAGAGTTCCAGTAGTTTTTGATCTCATTATCTGTTCTTCCAGGTAAATGGGATGCTATGTATGCCCACCTGCGCATATTTAATTCATTAATGCACTGCCCAGAACAAATAGAATGACAGAAAGTGTTTTTTTAGAATGATAGAAAGTGCTTTTCTTTCAGTTAGGCTGACGCAGCCCAATGTTGAATGCAAGAACAAAAGAAAGAGATGTTTTTTTCAGAGAGAACGAGAATGTAGTAGCCAGCAATGTCAGCAATATTCTGTTTACACCAGAAGCTAATGCTCAAAAAACTGCTAAAAAGTTCTTTAATTGTGCTGTAGAAAACAGGGACTTAGCAATTTATGGTGTTGCTAAGCAATTTAGGTTTTATGTTGCTGAGAGTTCTCGTGTTGTTTGGCAGTCTAGAGTAAAGATACTGGACTTTGTGAAAAAGGCCATGGACGAGAGAAAAAGACATCCAGACATACACTACGACGACCTCCTCAGCAATGTCATGGATGATGGAAGGCTTTCGACTGAACAAATACTGGATCTCATACTCAACATCCTCTTTGCTGGCCATGAAACTTCTGCTGTGGGCTTAACTCTGGCCTTGCATTTTTTGGCCAAATCGCCATGGGCAGTGGATACTCTCAGGGTACGTACCGGTGTTAAAAAAATCACCTGGTTTTGTATACATATTGTCCAAAACATTTTCATTAGGTCATGTAATTTGGGCATTCTGTGCACTATACTACATCTAACTATATTTTGCAAAAATTCGTCAGTCAGAGCATTTGGGTATTGTCAGAACAAGGCAACAACAGAGCCCAGAGAGGAAAACTTTAAACTGGGACGATTACAAATCCATGGATTTCACTCAAAATGTACCTGCGGGATTGTTGGGTTCCATTTTTTCTCCATTTTGCTCCTGTCCAGCTAAACTTGGGGACTGCCCACCAGATGGGATTTGCCTCTTTAGCTCCTCTCTTAATTCTTCCTCACCCTTTGCAAGCCCTCTGCCTCCCAGTAACTGCCACAGATTGAATCTCTCCCTTTGCAAGCCCTCTGCATCCCAGTAACTGCCACAGATTGAATTTCTCTGCTCATTTCCTTCATGTCCAAAAAACCTAAAAACCCCATGACAAACGAAAGACATGCATCATGTAACAGCTCACGATCTCCGAGGCTCAAATTGCAGACACAGTGCACACACAGAACCTCTACCTAGGATTTCAGTCAGTGTTCAACCTAGCTGCTCCCAGATTGCAAAGAAAAACTGAAAATATCGAGAGTCAATCACAATTCAAGGTGACGAAGGAGGGTATTGACGTGTCTAATGAGATGCAGCGGATCGACTTCCGAATACAACGACACAACGACACGGGTGTAGGACATGCACGAAAAAACGTGGCAGGCATTACGAGAACCATGAAAAGTGCGGGATTTGCTTGAATTTTCTGAGCTTTGTAACATTCTTTAAAAAATTACAAAGAGGGTAAGGGATTCTTGTAATCGGTACCTACTACAAAATCATGTAAACTTAACTTCCATGGATCTTAATAGATTTCCACCCAAGAGGTTACCATAAAAAAAAAAAAATCGCTGAGAATTAATAATGTCAACTAGAGATATTCTTTGCACTATGAACACGTTATTTGGTTGCCCCATATAGACTTCGTCCACGTCAGAATAGGGAAGTATATTGTTTTTTAAATTTTTCATTTCATCATATTCTCGTCATCAGTCATGTTTTTCATCATTAATAAATTCACTGTTTTTATTTATAGAACCTCTTGACATGTGCGAAAACTCAAAGATAAATAATGTCAAGAAGCGGTGGAGTTACATGAATTGCAACTATTCCACGGAGCGCATATTCCTAATCGAATAATCGAAAAACTCGAGCTCAATGGGCCTTTGGTTCGCTGTAGAAATCGAGGGTCGGGGTGTGAATCCAACATTGAGATTTGAAATTTAAAAATTAACTGAATCCTAAATCAACTTGCATCTCTCAAAGCATGCTTAATCAAGGTATCTTTGTTCCTCAGTATCCATCCATTTATCTAGTGAGCTTGGCGGTGTCTATACTGCCTGCTTGATTCCGGTATCTGTATCTTGACCAGTGTATCTTGGGTGGTGTTCATCGCTGGAATGATGTGGATAGCTCGGTTGGTCCGTGCTAGCTGAGAAGTGCTTGTGTCTAGGTTGATAGCCCTGTTTGTATAGCCTAGCCATTTTGCTCTTGCTTGCTTTAGCCAGGTAGAACCAGAATCAGTAGTAGCAACAGCACCACCAGAAGCAGAGGTAGCGGCAGTATGTCACATTGTTTCTCAGTTCCAACCATCGGTCTATTTTTCTAGTTACCGGTAGGTGGTAACTCCGATCGGAGCGAGTAACTAGCACTAAGCACTTTGCCTAGCTTACACAGTCTGGAGTTGGTGCTGTTTGTGGCAGTTTGAATATAATCATAATAATCGGGCGTTTCAATCGAGTGGAGCACATACTTCGGTCCAACTTACCCACCTTTCTGTTTTCATCATCGCCTTCTATATTGACCAGCACCATCTTAAAACCATTACAAAGGAGATCAAGGAGAAGTATGACTTCTGTCACTAAACTGCATTTTGATTTTGCATCTTTTGTTTTAGTATTTTTCACGTTCCTCCATTGCTTAGATTCAGGTGTTGAAAGATCTTTGAGTTCCCTTGAATCGCGAAACCAGTAGGATTTACATGGATTTGTCTATTCTTTTCATGTCCTGTTCTGATATGAAACTCTGTAACGGATAAGCTTTATTGGCAATGAGAATGTAACCAATCCCCAAGGCAGGGACTAGCTGCGATGCAGCCTCCCTGCCTTGGTTCGTTGATTTCATTAAATTGTAACTATCGAAACTTAATATAATATATCGAATTTACTTGAATATTGAAACTTACCTCTCACATCAATGTTTTCAATGTTTACCTGCATATGATGGCTAAGCTCCTTGAAAGTTTTTTCATAAAGTTTATAATTTCAACTTGCTTTAGCAAAGAGATATTTTCTGAATGCCTTTCATTCGGCTCCAAGCTCGTCTTAGTCATCTCTTCTCATGACATGGCAAGGGAGCTTATGAAGACTACGCACAACCAAAACTTTGTATCAGAAGCTCTACAGCTAGGCCAAAGCCTGTTAACTATTTTTTAACAGTGATTCATGTACATTGTTGCTGGGCAACTCTTTAATGCAGTGGCACTAACTTGTAAAAGTAACTTGGCAGGGACTTGCTGCGATGCAGCTTCCCTTGTTGAATTTAAAATCAGTATTAAAAAAACGCATTTGAAACTGGTATAAATTGGATCTCCCAATTATGTTCTCTTTATAGCTTAACTACTTAAAGGTCTTTAAAAAGCCACATACACTGCCACGGATAATTAACACCTAAAATAGCTAACATTATTATAATTGATTTATATTTTTTTTATCTCCAAAACGAACTATGCCCATACAAAACTTAAAATCAATTAATATAACAATTACAATATACCTAAAGATGAAAATATTAATTGTTTATTGTGTTAGTTGTGCTCGGATTTCCTAGGCTCATTCAATTTAAATGTGAGTGGATTGTAAATAAAAATAATGTTCATTTAATAAATTCGCAGTTTTAATATAAAATCAACATCAAATGAGCAGATTGTAAATATTAATAATAATTTTCTAATATAGCTATATTTTTAGTAAAAAAACCAACCTAATAAGAACGACTTTCCAATTACATTGATTTGGTTTGGTTATAAGATTTATTTGGTTTGCAATTGTTGCACATTATTTTTCTACGTTCGATAATTTTCTTTTTATATCCCACAAAAATGGAAAATCTGGGAATAGATAGTTATTTTTCTCACTAATATGGATTAGTTAACTAAGATTACATTAAAAACAACAATAATAAATGACTCGAGTGAATTTTACTAAACTCAACTAAGTGAAACTAAAGTAGGACGTATGGATGGCCAATTTTAACACTAAGCAGGTGGTTGAAATTAGATTCTCCAACACTTCGCCTTAATAACACCCACATAAAAATTCAATTAAGATAATTTATGATCCATGTCTCAGCTAGGGTTATGCAATAGCCGTCATGGAAAGTTCATATAATAAAAGTTAATAAAGGAAAAATAGGATCATTGGTAATGGAAACTTATTCCAAGTTGAATGTTGGGCAAATATATCTTACTGGGAATCACTAGTTGTCCGTTGGAAAATTGGCAAATGGTGAGCCAAAGCCATTAAAAGGAGAAAAGGTATTTTTGGCACATTTATTTATTAAAATAAAAGAAATCAGGAGAAAAACAAGGTAAAAGGTCATAGGTTGCATGTGAGGAGGAAATTGAAGGGAAAATAATGAATAAATAGAGGCCTCATCCATTAAATGTATTATGGGGATTGGTTGGTAACCTTTTGCTAGTATAAGTTTGGTGCTCTCTCATTATTCTCTCTCTGTCTCGATCACTCTTCATCACTTAGAGTTTTCTTGGAGAACTCTAGCTTTCGATCAAGGAAGTAGAAGCAAGAAAAAGGAAAGGAAGGCAAGCAAGGATCAAGGAAGAAGAGGAGGATCAGGAAGCTTCAACAAGAATACTTGTAGGTAACATATTATATGTGTGATGTCCTAGTTGGTTCGAACATACATGGCTTTGCATGTTTGTATATGGTTGTCTTGCCGTCAGTGGCATGGTTTTGTTGGGTTATGACAATTGTTTTCAGCCTAGCCTTTACTTTATCCTGATCCCATGGTATGTTGGGATGTCTATTTTAGTTTTTGAGCTTTGGTGGTCTCATGTTCCATTCCTAGAGGCCTAGGAATCCCTTGACCGATTTTGGTGGGATACATGGTAAAGCCTGATGGATAAGTCTTGGTTTAGGACCTTGTTATCCAATTTTAGATTGTGGTAAAGCTTGAGAAACTGGTCTCAATTTAGGGCCTAGTGATCTAGTTTGGATTAATGTAAAGCCTGAGAGATAAAGAGACATAAAATTCCTCAAAGATAGTGATGGATTTTAGATGGCATCTCAAGTTCGAATCGATTGTGATTGGAGCATCAATTTTGTGGATCATGATTTGATGAGGGTTGAGGCGGTTTAACCTCTGGATTCCCTTAGTTGTTATTGGATTTGTTGTTTTATGAGATCCCACATTCATGCTTGGAATATGGCACAAGGGTGACAGGCTAAAAGATAGATTTGATTCATCCATGTCTATAGTCGAGTGGTACATGGAAGTTGTGAACATGGTAGGATTTTCCTATGAATATTAAAAGCTAAGCTCTCTTACTTTTGCACTAGTGGCCAAGATTCTGGGCTACAAAAGTGGCTCAAATCTCTAGGTTGTTGGCACAAGTCCACTGAAAAAAGTCCAATTTCTAGCATAGAGGCCTATGCAAGAAATTATGAGTTCCTACGCATTCTCTTGCATATAGCGTGAGAGTGACATTGCATTAAGACACTTAAAATGTCAGTGGGACCTAGGGACAAGATGTTTGAGTGACTAACATGTCTCCTCTGGTGTAATTTCTAATGTGGATGGGTTTGTTTGATGAGTTCTGTCTTTTGTATTTCTTTAATGTCACCAAGGAGATTGAATCCCTTATAGTAACATCTCTCATCACATGGTTTCCTTTATTTCCAATACTATCTTCTCTTAAGGTGTACCAAGTGTGGAGAAAGATCAAATATTTTTTGACACAAAAATAAATTTGCATAAAAAAAATAATCATTTCCACATTTAGTAAATCTTAAAAAATAAAATAATCTAAACTCACAATAATTTAAAACACAGTTATAATTTAATTATTTTTATTTTATTATTATTTATTTCTAACTTATAACAAAATATTTTAATTTTTATTATAAATAGATTGATATTCATAATAAACACGAATAACAATATAACTACCTAAAATCCCCGATCTAAAATTATATATATAGTTCCTAATACTATATATAATTAATTTTTCTATGTTACTTGACAGGAAGAGCTTCATAAGTAAAGAAGTATGAGACTTAAAATAGTACATTAAAATGCGAAAATACTAGTTACGATACTGACGCAGTTGACTTGGCCTTGACAATCAGGGAAAATTCACTGAAAAGTCTTGAAGTGCAAACTTAAAGTCGGGAGGTTTCAAATGCCGTTCAAATTCTTATCGGCGAAGAAATGCCAACTTAGATAACGAAATGCACCGCTAATCACTGGATCGGGATCCAATTCTTTCTTATTAGACCGAATATTGCGATTCCCAGATTGAGGAATATGAGTTAATTGATCTGATGCCCGCATTGGAAATTCACGTAGTATATGAGTGCTGTTGAAAATGCTCTCAAATTTCTCATGGAAATAAATTGGATCAAAATCGCTGTAACTGTGACCTAATATGATAATCTTACTTAAATTGACAGGCGCGCTGTTTGCAATCAAAACATTCGGGAGGAGAAAACCTGGTAAGTGAGGCATGAAAAATAGCGTTGGTCTATCGACTGTGCGTTTGCAATGTTCGTCAACATGGAGAGGAGTACAGCCGAGGTCATGTATGGCCATTTTGTCGAATGCAGTGTGCTCTGGATCGAACACAACGATATCATTAATCCATTCAAATGTCTCCCTCAATAAAATGGCGAAAGCCAACTGCGTGCAACTACACTGCCCGTGATACTCTCTCAGGCTATATTCCTCGACTGGCTCCAGCTGTCCAAGGCCATAGATAACTAGTTGTAATTGTGAATGGTGAGGGGATGTGGCGATCACCCTCTTTATTTGGGCAACCATTTCTTGGTTCTCCATTTGTTTCAGAACTTCTTTATAATTCTTTCAGCAACTTCTTTATGAGTTTCAGCAACTTCTTTATGAGTTTCAATTTTACCAAAAACCATCTCTAGGGCCATAGAAGCCTGCTCTATTAATTCCCTGCAAAAATCCTCGGCCATTAATTACAACTAATTGCCCTTCCCACCGCTTCAGCTACGCAATCAATAGGAAGCAAACAGTAGTAATTTCCGTTGCGCCTCAATATTAGCTAGTCAATGAGTAAGAAAGGAAACTGCAGAATAAGTTATGTTGAAGTGGCTAGCGTCGTGTCGCTTAAATGGAATAGTGCGACCCCTTTTACTCTAACCACCATTCTTCCCGAGATGCACGGGAAACGTTATTTGAATTAATTTAGTTAGTACGTTTGATTTCCAAATCTGTTATTCTACTAACTCTATATCCAGTACTGGCTCTTCTTAATAATAATGTAATAACAGTGACCGCATATTCAAATATTAATCAACCTCGGGCCAATTATAGGTTATAATCATGTTTATGATGTATCATGGGCATTATTTATGAAACATAGTAATCCCTCTTTTAAGAGAAGTGGAAAATACTCACCTTGAATTATATGTTAACGGGCCTTTAATATTTATTTAATAAAATTATGAAGTGAAAATGAAACTTATTAGATTATAAATAGTATTATTTCAATAAATTAAAAAAAAAAATTATAATAATATTGATTAATAATAATAATATTATTAATAATAATAATATTGATTAAAAAAATTATAATAATATTGATTAATTCATGTTAGGGCACAATTATATCCAATTTAAAACACATAATTTTTTTATTCACTGATATTGATACTATGTGGATGATTATGTAAGTTCATTTAAATTTTTAGCTGCATTTTTGTTGTTAATAGTTTTCCTTTCTTGGAAGGATAAAGTACAACACTTGTGGAAGAGTTGTTTGATTATATATATACATATATATATATATATATATATAATGGTACAAATTTATGGATGGATCTCTTTCATGTCTCTATTATCCCATCCAATTTCTTTTATTTTATTTTGGAGGCTAGTGTACAACACATATGGAATGATTATATAGTTGAAGCCGAGGGGAAGGAAGGCCCATTTCTTATGTTTTTGACATCTACATTTTTTTTTGAGGATTATTCTACTAAGGATATTCCAATGGAGTTTTGGATCGAAATATGTAACAAAGAGGATGGATAATGTCACTTGGATATCGACTTTGGTTTTTCATAGACGAAGTATGTTTCTAATCTCCTTTAGCTAATGATGGACACTAGATCACATAATTTACTGGTTCTAAAAGAAAAAATAATTTTTTTAATCACAACATTGAATATCTAATTATTTTTTAGAATCCTATCCATATATCTAGTGGAAAAATTGATTTATTCCTTCAAAATATAAAAAAATATATAAATCATATGTTTAATACATTTTTTTAACCAAAAAAAACATTTTTAAAAAAACATTTTTAAAAAAACATTTTTAAAAAAACATTTTTAAAAAAGACATTTTAAATCTTTTAAACCTTTCAAATCAAAACACTTAATAATTAAAAAATATAACTTTTCTTTTTATTTAAAAAAGCTACTATTTCAAATTATAAATACAAATAAATATTTTAAATAACATTTTCCCTTTCTAATCAAATTACATAATTAATCTACATTTCTACATTGATTTTCACTTATCGAGACATAAAATATAAAATGATAATATAATAGGAAATTAATGGAAACCTAATTAGAAGTGCACCAATGTCCACTTACTATGTTCTCTATATTTCTAATTTTAACATTACTATTAAAGAACGCATTCGAAACATTCGATCTCCAGATTAAGTTGTACCTATACCTGAATGACCTAAAGGTGTTAAGAAAAAGTCACATATACTCTCAAGGATAGTTGACACTTAAAGACTCCCATTATTGCAATTGAGCAATATTTTTTAAAATAATTTAAAATTATAATGATATATATATGTTACATAGTCTCTAATTCTAGTATCAGAACCAAAAGATTACATTGTAATACGTTGAGTTTGTAACGAGACAAAAAGCTTTTGATCACTAAATAGTGTTAGCTTTAGCTTTCCCATTTTAGTTTGGTCGATAAATGCGCTTACAGTCAATCTTTGTATATATAATGTATTTGTTGTAATATTTTCGATCAGTTAATAAAATTTGTGCCTTTTCATTCTCAGAGTTATATTAATTATTTGAGTAAACATTCTAGGCCATATTAACTACCAGTATAGCAAACGAGATGTGGTTAGTAGCGTGAAGACATTATACGAAATCTTGCTACAACAAAGATTGTTGTTGGACAGTGTCTCTAGATAATTGAAGCCAAAGGAAGGTGTTGTAATTCTGAGGGAGTCCCATTCCTAAGGTGCATAGTATTTTACCATCGCGTATTTCTTTTCCTTACCTTCTTGCGCAACATTGAGTAGTGAATTGTAGTAAGAAATGGCCTCAAGTAGTTTTGATTTATCTACTGATATGAAAATTTCAAAGAAAACTAGTTGGATTGGAACAATATTAAATAAATGTGAGCCCTTGTTTGATACCACAGTAGTAATTCAGGAACTTACCACTACTCCTAATTGGCAACTTCCTCATATATCTCCTAACAATATTTATGACCTTCCAATGTTTAAATTTCTTGCTTTGAATGTGTTTCGCTTAGCTTGTGTGATTGATTTACGCCATAATCAATTTACTGATGCCCTGTTAGGTTGTTTTTAGGCCCCTTTGCACAATGGTCAAGTTTGGTCAACTATCATCCCACATTACCAAGTTTCATTAACCGATCCCCATATTAATGAACTACTCCAAGTTCACATCCATTTTTCTGGCTTTAATATGACCTAGCAATCTGATATTTCCCAGTTACATTCCATTGTTTCTTTACGATTTGTCTTGAAAACTATGTCAGCACTCAATCCTCAACTTACTCAGAGAGACACATCTGAAGGAGTCATGGTTGGACCTAGTAATGTCACTCCTATCACAATAGGGTTTTCTCAATTAAAAATCTCCGACGAAGGGATTGTAGAATACGATTGATTGTCTCAAAGGTATTTTCTGACTCTAGAACCTAAAATATTGTATACTTCTATGTCTATTAGAGGACCAGTCATTAGACTAAGGAATGAAACCACATTACCCAAAATCCATCTTAGAAGTCACTCCCTCAGAATCCATGATACTTCAGACCTCAGTAGGCATCTACAAAAACACAAGTATGGATCACCCTCTCAATGCAAGTTTTGTATTGCCTCTAGAAGTCTAAGTTCAGATCATAAAAAATTTCAATTCTTTCACAGACCTGAGTCCACCTTGAAAGAGGAACATTTGGGCCAACATATAGAATGTTAGGAATGTTTACGGATTTCCTTTCTGAGAGATATTAAGTTCATGAGATACACACTGCCTAGAGATAAGGCAAGGGAAGATTTAGAAAAGCTTCTACCCCAGAAAGGAGCCTTGCTCCTAGCAATTTTGTACAAAAATTCAAAGATGGGAATGTTGTAGCTGATGTGGATTTCCTACATTAGAGGAAAGTGATAGATGAGAAGCCTCAAGAGATTATAAGGCTTCACAACTACAACAATTATTAGCTAACGTGTGTAGCACATAATTTAGATGACCTATCACAAGAAGTGTTGAAAGTACAATCTCATGTTTCAGGACTGCATTCTAGTTTAGATGATTTGAGTCAAAAGTCTTTTGAGCATTTTTATATGTTAGAATATGTAAATATGAAGTTAGAGAAAATTATGGAAGTACTAGTAGATTTAAACCTGAGTTTGGAAAAAGAAAATCCTGAGTTAGAAGAAGAACTTAGTGCAACATAATTTTATATCTAGATATTTGATCTGGATTTAAATAAGAACACAACAAATTACAAATATAACCATAAACACAGAGATGTAGTGTAAATAATACTTCATTTCGTTAATGTAAAATATTGAAATATGCTTACAGATAGAAATGGAAATAAATTAGCTACGGTGATCATAGCTTATCTCTTAGAAGAGATGTGGCGGCTACATGCCTCCGAATTGTCTTACAATGAGGCTCGAAGGCCTATTTATTGTTGAGAAACAATGGAAAACCCTAAAGATCCAAAAACCTAACGCTAGAAGTTGAAATGCCAAACTATGAGCCCCATTTGGGTAAATTGGTACATCAACTTCCCGGGGTCGTAACTTTGGCATACGACCTTTGTTTGACACGCACAATGTCTTGTTAGAAAGATCTATACAAGAACTACAACTTTGGGAAGAGGAGAATTTGTCCATGGAACCATGTTGCTTCTAGTTTTCCAAAAAAACATCGTTGAGGGACTAAAAAAGGCTCTGGAAGTTCAGGACCCAAGAAACTACTAGAAATAGTAAATTGTGCTATAATTAAAGAAACTAAAAAGCTCAAAGAAACAATGGTGGGGGTCCAAGTGGACTTTGTGGGTGGCCACCAATATCCATCTGGATCATTCATACCCCCTTAGGAAGTAATGGTCCCCAATTTTTTGAGTTCCTCCATGAGATGAGCAAACTTCTGTTGGACTTGGTCCCTTGTGAGCCACTTGCCCTAGTGAAGGAGTTGGCATACTTTGACAACTAGATACAGTAGGATATTCTGCTGGCAAGTGTGCTTGATCTATGTGTCCATGATCCGATCAATTGCAGCTTGTTCCATGCAATCTGGATTTTACTTTGTGGGTGTGATTTGTTCTGCAATGTCAGACGTGTCTAGTAATGGTGGAAAGTATGGCCAAAGGCGGTCCACATTGAAGACTGGGTGTAGGCCAAGGAACGAGGGAATGTTGAGCTCAAATGTATTGTCTCCCATAGCCTTCGTAATTGTGTAAGGACCATATCAGAGTGGTCTGAGTTTCCAATAGGCTCCGATAAGCCGTTCATTTTGCAAATGCAACTAGGCTTCGTCGCCCACCTGAAAATTGTGTGGCACCCGATGTTGATCATGTCGCTGCTTGTACTTGGCATTTGATTTCTCCAAAATGTCATGGACCTGCTCGTGAATATGTTGGATGTGCTCAATGAAGCTGTTTGCCTTATTTATTTTGGACTGGGCATGAGACGAATCTGCGTGAGTAGCTGCAAATGGCATGGCCACATCAGTGGGACATAGTAGCTCAAATCCCAAGCCCACCTGAAAAGGGTTGTGGCTAGTCGATTTGTGGAGAGCCCGATTGTAGCTATGCTGAACATACGAGAGGCTGTTGTCGCATGTGCGTGGATGCTTTGAGTAGTACATGCGCAGAATGTGTACAACCATCCTGTTGACAACCTATGTATGGCCATTAGTTTTAGGATGGAAGGTTCTGGACTTAGTGAGTTTGGTGTCCAACATCGACCAGATACTGGAACAAAATGTACTGAGGAACCTGCTGTCCCGATCTGAGAGAATAGACTGTGGGATCCCAAAGTGCAACCACACTCATTCAAAGAAGAGTTTAGTAGTGGCTCCTGCTGTGATATTCTCCTTGCAGGCCGCCATAATGGACATCTACGAGAACTTATCGACGACCACAAAAACACAGTCGTTTCCATGCTTAGTGGAAGGAAGGCTTGACATGTAATCCATGGAGATGGATTCCCAAGGTCAGCTAGGAGTAGGAAGCAACGTATAGAGGTCTTGCTTCTTGATGGTCAGTTTGGTAATGGTGCAAGCAGTGCATGATCTGATATACTTCTCAACATCATGTTAAAGATTCCTCGGTTTTCTCGACCCTGAAATGCCCAACAACCCGAGTGTACTGTGCTTCACAAATCATCTTGGCACACTTGCTTAAAGGAACGCAAAGGTGACCCAGGTGACATAACAAGACATCTTGGAGGTAAAAATCTGAAACATGCTGACCCTCTAAGAGTGTTTGGTATGTGTGGCCAAATTCTCAGTCTCTTTTGTAGAGAAATGGCCAATGAGAAGTATCGTACCCACAAGAGTTGAGCACGGTGGTTAACACCATGATTGGTGGTTGACTAAGGTGATCGACAACATTATTGATGTTTTCCTTCTTATACTTGATATTCAAATGGAACTGTTGTAGGTATGTGGACCACTTCTGACGACGATCATTTTGCAACTTCCCTTGTGTTTGTATGAGCTGCAAGGGTTGGTGCTCTGTGTGGACAACCATTTCCTTCGCGAAAATTTAATTATTGCATTGTCGGAAAGCCTACACAATGGAATACATCTCTTTGTCATAAGTGGGATAATTTCGAACAGTGTCTGAAAGTGTCTCACTATGATATGGCACCGGATTCTCGTGTTGAGTAATGCCTTCCCCAATAGCGTAGTCAGAGGCATCTGTCTCGACCTGAAACGGTTGTTGCAAGTCTGGTAATGCGAGCACTGGTGCCAAGAAGAGGCGATCTTTCAACTCTATGAATGCCTTCTATTGAGATTCAGACCAAAAGAATTTTTCTTTCCCTCCTCCCTTCGTGACATGACTCAATGGCCAAATGATATGAGAAAATCCCAATAAGAACCTGCGATAGAAGTTGGCAAGACCTAGAAAGCTATGGAGCTCTATCAGAGTGGTTGGAGATGGCCAATTCCGAATGACTTGGATCTTGGCTGGACCCACACGCACCCCCTTATATCAATAATGTATTCCATATACTAAACCTGGGTAATGCCAAAGGTGAATTTCTCCAAATTGGCACATAACTTATGTTACAGCAGTGTTTGGAGAACCTGTCGGATGTGGTTGGGGTGCTCTTCCAAACTCTGGCTGAAGATTAAGATTTCATCCAAGTATACCACTACAAATGAGTTGGTAAATGGCAGCAAGATTTCATCCCTTATCCTCATGAAGGTTTCAAGAGCATTCCCCAATCCGAAAGGCATAACCAACCATTCAAAAGGGACCTCTTTGGCTTTGAATACAGTCTTCCACACATCAGAGGGTTTGATTGGTACCTGGTGATATCCTGACTTCAAATCGATCTTTCTGAAATATTTTCCCCCCTTTAGTTAGTCCAGGAGGTCATCAATCCATGGGATCGAGTACCTATTACAGACAATGATCTTATTCAGTGCATGATAGTCAATACAGAGTCTCCAATTCCCATCCTTCTTCTGTACCAATATGATAGGGCTTCCATAGGGAGATGCACTCGGACAGATGTGACCTTTCTGCAATAGCTCCTGAATCTACCTCTTGATTTCATCGTTCTCTAGAACAGAGCGACAATAGATTGGTCCTTTGGGCAGCGGCGCACCTGGGGTTATATCGATGGAGTGCTTCACTTGGCAGTGCAAAGGAACCCTTGCAGGGGAGGTGAAGATGTCCTTGTACTCCTCCATGACCTTTTCCATCTGTAGTTGTTGTGTGGAGGGGCCCTATCTAGAGGTCATGGCAACTATATTCTTCTTTCCTTGAGGGTGTATCATCAGGAAAAAAAAATTCCTGGTTTTGGAAATGACCTTACTGCATTGTTTTGCACTAACCAAAGAGATGGCAATAAGCGGTTCTACCTCTGGTATCCTATACAACTTATTTCCCAAAGTAACAATAACAACACGGGGTCTTGATTCATACGTAACATGTTGCTTCCACAAGTATGGTGGTCCTAATAATACATCACAAACTTCAAGGGGAGCAATGTCACACAATACCTCATCTGTGAAGGGCTTGATGCTATATGGAAGGTGACACTATTGGCTCACGCCAACATCCTGTCCTTAGTGAAGCCACTCGATGGTGTACAGTTGTGGATGTTTTGTGGTTGGTAAGCCTAGATGCTTCATGACCTATACCGAAATGAAGTTCTTTTGGATCCTATTGTCGACAATGAACTATAGTGGGGAGCCCTTTACCCACATTTAGGAGTGGAAGAGACACTTCTCCTATGGATCTTTAGGTTCCTCCTTATGGATCCTCTTGGTGGCAATGGTGGCATTGGGCTCTGTATTGATAATCTGCTTCCCTTTGTCATTCCCCTTGTCGGGTTATGACTCAGAGTCAGAAGCTGCATCTGATTCTGAAACCTTTAGCTTGGTCACTAGTGACTGCTTGACCCGGCACTCACTTCTATTGTGAGTGGAGCTTTTATAGAACTCACACCACTTTCCTGTGTCCTTTTTTGGTTTCGCAGTGTTGGCTTTGTCCTCTGTTCTACGATTTGGGGGCACCTTTCCCTTGCTTCAGATTTGCAGATACAAAGTCTTGCTTCTCCTGTTTAAACTTTTGCTCGACCTTGACGGCATATCGGTATGTCGTGCCGATCAAGGAAATGTTCAGGAATTATATTTCTTCCGAGATGTACTTGTGCAAGTAGCTGCGATATTTGAGTATCAAATGCTGCTCTGAATCCTTCATACCCAACTTTGTGTGAAGGGTATGGAAAATATTGGTAAACTTCGGCACGTCTTGGTCCCTTCCCTACCGCAACGTGGTCCACTTTATGTATTGATCCAATACTGCTCCTTGATGGCATGCTAGAATGAATTCCAAGTGGGTGTGGCTAAAAATAGTGAGCCTTTACTTTCATCCTTCTGCTCACAGTAGGTTTCCCACCAGTCCCTGACATGGGGGGCTGCTTTGAGAAGAGCGAAAATAATCTTTTCCCGACTGGAAAAATCATCAACATACAAATAACCCTTTAGCATATTTAACCATTTATCAATGACATCTGCATCTATTTGACCCTCGAATATGGGGATTTAAAGATTAACATGTACCTTAAATGGTGTGGCATTTCCAGAGTAGTTGTTGGAAGCCGATTCATCACTTCTAGGTAGTTGTTGAAGGATTTGGAAAAAGTTGTCCATCATCCCATTCCTTTCTTACACGAGGGCTTCTTCGAGCAAGATTTTGATAGGATATCCTACCCCCTCATCTTTCTTTTCATTCTTCGTGGGAGGCCGTCAAGATTTGTGAGGCTAGCCTTGAAAAGGCTCGACCAGCTTGAGCCCTCACACCTTATATCCCGACCTCGTTGGGGACATGCAAAGAAAAACAGATAAAAGGTAGACCGCTTTAATACCACTGGTCTAGATTTAAATAGGAACACAACAAATTACAGAGATAACCATAAACACAGAGATGCAATGGAAATAGTACTTCATTTCATTAATGTTAAATACTGAAATATGCTTATAGACAGAAATGGAAATAAACCAACCAGGGCGATTGTAGCTTATCTCTAAGAAGATATGTGGCGACTACATGCCTTTCAACTATGTTACAATGAGGCTCGAAGGCCTATTTATTGTTGAGAAACAATGGAAAACCCTAAACATCCAAAAACCTAGCCCTACAAGATGAAATGCCATATTGTGGGTCCCGTTTGGGTAAATTGGTACATCAACTTCCCAGGGTCATAACTTTGGCATACGATCTTCGTTTGATGCAACCAATATCTCGTTAGAAATATTATCCAAGAACTATAACTTTGAGAGAAGCAACATCGGTCCATGCACCCATGTTGCTCCCATTTTTCCCAAAAAACACCGTTTAGGGCCTCAAAGCGGCTTCGGAAGTTCAGGACTCGACAAACTGCTAAAAATAATAAATTGTGCTACAATTAAGGAAACTAAAAAGTTGAAATAAACAATGGTGGGGGTCCAAGTGGCTTGGTGGGTGGCCACCAATATCCACCTGGATCAACATTCGAACTAGAAGAAAAGAACCCTGCAAAGAAAAATGCTCCATTGTTGCTCCAACAATTCTCTATACATAATCCATAATTTTTTTATTTGAAAATGTTATTTCATTTGCTACAGAAAAATTGGCTTTAGTCCAATCACAAATCCTAGTCTTTGATATGCCACCACATAACAAATCAGAAATAAAAAAGTTAAAAGATGAGGGAGAAGGATCCAGTAAGAGACCTAGAAGTGCATATAGCGATAGACCAAACCAGACTTTTGAATCTGCATGGGAAAAGTGGTGTAATGCTAAGTATGGTTCTCCTCAAAAAACTCCATATGATACTTCAAAAACTAATGAGTTCCCTACTCTTAGTCTACCTTACATAGATCAATCACCAATGACAAATCTAAACTGCAAATCTAGAAATGAAATCCTCATGGCAATCCCTACTTGGAGTGCATGGGCAAGTACTCAAAAGTCCATTCATAAAAACAGAGTCTCATGGTCACAATTAGCTTTAGGGATAATTTAGGGTTTCCAAGGTAACTAAGAATTATGGTTGTCTACAATCCATGAATCTGACAAGCTCAATATTATGAACAGTGATAAGTGAGTTGCTGAACATCTCAAGGCATTTCTCCATGAATTTTATGGAAAAATTAAGGTTGATGGCCATCATTATGAATATATGTTCATGAACCAATGACTTTGCGATATAAAAGAACTTCCCGAGTTATTCTGTACAATGCAAGATCTTCTTTATAAGGAAAGAGACCCACAGAATACAAATTATTTTAAAAATAATATTTGTCTGCAATGCCTGGCAGGATCCCGGACCTTTTCACATCCATATTTGAAGCTGAAAATATATATATTGAAAATATTTCTCTTGCAGGACTCCATTAACAAATTGTATTTACTCTATAGAAAGAATGCATCCGAAAGAAGAAAGTCAAATCACTGAAGAATCAACTCGGCTTCAATGCAAGTGTTTGTGATATCTATGCCAAAGCCTATCATTTTGGCTACAAAAGAAAAAATAAGAACACTAGCAAAGGACAATGTCGAAAATGCATGAAGAAAAACCAGCCTAGAAGGTTTTACCCTAAAAGGCAAAGGTTTCAGAGATCGAGAAAAGGATATTTCAAGAAAAGCCAAGAAGGCACCCAAAGAGCACAATCAGGTACTTGTTTCATTTGTAAGAAGTCGGGCCACTAGGAAAGAAAATGTCCTTAGAAGGGCAAAATTCATTTCCAAAATAAATCATTTGACGTTATTTCTAATATTTATGATCCGACCGAATGGGAGCAAGTAGATCAACCCCCACAAAATGAAGAATATTTTTTAGTCACAAATTCATATGAGTCCAACCCTCCATCTCCACATCCTAAAGACTTATTTTTCTTTAAATCCACCTAAGATCTTCACTTCATTTCTGATTTCAAGATGTTTCATTTAGAAAATCCTGCAGACCTTCGATTTGAAATTGCATCTATACAATCTCATATTTCTTTTATCACACCAGTAGATTTCACCATCCGTCACTAACTCATGCAACTTCTCTCAACCCTACAACACCAACTTGACAAAATCACACAGCCAAGTGTGGTAAATCTTGGTGCCTACTATCTGTGTGACACACCTTCCACATGTGTACAGATTTCCTTTACACCCTCATCCAACACTCGACCAAAGAAGAAGCTTCCCTATAGGTCTACTGTAAGAAAAGAAGAAGTAAGCTTTCTTCATCAGAGGAAATCCTATGTGTTTGATAAAGCTACTCCCCTCTTGAGAATATCTCAGACGAAGAAGAAGAATCAGGCCAGGTTAGTAAATTGCAAGAAGTATTGCATCTAGAAATGACTTTTGAAGAGAAAAGAGGTTTGGCTAAAGAAATTCTACAGTATGAGAGTTGACCAAAGGGAATTGGCCGAAAAACAGGAAAAACTTGTAGAACTAAGAGATTCAATGATGATAGAATAATTTGAAGATATTATCAGAGAAGAAGAATATCATAACCGAGAGCAGTAAGCATTACAATGCATACCAGAAGACCACAAGCCAAAACTAGGTACATCTATTCTCCAGATGAAGGGATTTGAATATAGGATTGTTATTAGAGTAGATGTCAAAGTAAGTGTTTAGAAACAATAATCTGTGGATGCAGAACTAGACAAAGGAGCTATGAATTCTTATGAAAAACATAGTGTCATTCCTGAATATTATTGGAAACCCACAAACTTGCAGTTCAGAGATGTAAATAATACGTCAATGGCTATCACAACTATGGCTCTTATTTTCCCACTTCTTCTTAATGGAATTACTACTTCTGTATATTTTTATAGTTTTGATACAGGTAGTGATATTTTTTTGGGACAAGATTTTGTAAGGAGACATCTTCGTCTTGTTTTAGAAGCAAGCCATATTTTCCTCAACTTTCAAGGAAGAAATGTAAAATTCCAGAGCAAGTCAATCTATGTAAATAGAATTGTAGACCCTATCCCAAATATAGTTGAATGTTCTCTTGACAAGCTAGCAAAAATCAACAAAGTAATCAGAAATTCTGAGATCCAAGGGCGGGAATATATCATATAAATAAAAGAGAAAATTGAAGCAGGATGTGCAAAAGATGCTCCCAATGCATTTTGGCAAAGAGAGCAATACCTTGTGGATCTTCCCTACAAAGAAAATTATTCTGGGACAACTCAGAAATCATCAACAAACTAGATGTCCCCACCAGAGGTCGAACTCTGTAAAAAGGAGATTGTTGAACTATTAGAAAGAAATTTGATCGAACCAAGCAGAAGACCTTGGGCTTGCACAACATTCTATGTCAACAAGAATTTAGAGAAAAATAAAGGTAAACCTCAGATGGTGATTAAATATACACAATTAAACGATGCTTTTTGCCTATCAAGTATCCTCTACCATAAAAAGAAGCTTTATTTCAAAAAATTAGTAATAATAATGTGTTTAACAAATCTGTCCTTAAGAATGGATTCTGGCATATAGGGATCAAACCGTCTGACAGATACAAGACTGGTTTTGTGATACCACACGAGCAATTCCAATGGTGAGTAATTCCCTTTGGATTAAAAATGCACCCTCTGAATTCCAGAAAAGAATGGAAGATATTTTTTGGGACTTCAAATTCGTTATTGTTTATATTGATGACTTATTAATATGTTCTTTTGATTTAAGGGAATATAGAAAGCACATCGATATAGTTCACCACAGGATTTTTAAGCATGGGTTAGTCCTCAGCAAGCTTAATCTTGAGTTTGAAAAAACTAGAATTGAATATCTTGGACTAATCCTATTCCAAGGCAAATTTGAATTACAAGAACATGTGTTGAAATATTTAACACAATTTCCAGATGCCATTTACGATTGTAGAAAATTACGAAGGTTCTTGGGAAGCCTCAACTACATTAGGAAGTTTTATGAAAATCAAGACAAAGATGTCAAGGTCCTACAGAAGAGGCTTAGAGGAATAGAATGGACGTCATCTATGACTATTGTTGTTCAAATTATTAAAAAAAAGGTTCAAAATCTGCCAAGTCTGGTTCTTCCAAGATATGAATTGCCCTATATTTTAGAAACATATGCATCCAATGAAGTATGGGCAGGAATTTTGATGCAAAAGCGTGAAAAAAGGGAAGAAGTTTTCTCATATCCATCAGGATGTTTTAATGACACTGAACTTAGGTATCCATCTTCTCATAAAGAAATCCTTGCCATAAAAAGTGGAATCAAGAGATTTAGGTTGTTACTAAAGCCACTAGGATTCATTGTAAGAACAGACCTCAAACATAGGGTTGGGATGCTTAGAAACAAAAGATTGTTAGAACAAGGAAATAATAGGATACTAAGATGGAGCTTATGGTTGGATGGATTCAACTTTGAGATTGAGTATAAAAAGGGAAAATATAATTGTTTAGTATATTTTCTTACAAGAGAAGTTGCTCTGAAAGAAATCAAGATGTCGAGTTGTTCATCAGCTTCAACTTCATGAATACCTCGCTTTGCTCCAGAGGGTTTTGAATGGGTTCTAATATGTAAATATTGTCATATGTTATTTTCTTTTTAATGTCTCATAGATAGGGTCAAGGAGAGTCCTGCGTATCAATACATCCTTGAAAAATGGGTTAATAGTAGCCATAGTAATGTAAGCAATATCATGTCCTTTATAGTGTTTACCATAATGCTTCAAGGGGCCGTTAGATTTGCACCTTTTGCAGGACAAAGATATATTTGTTTGTATGAGCCATGGTTGAGCTATGTAGACTATTGTAATATCTTGTTGTACACCAAATATGCCAAGGGAGTTTGACTAGTGTTCGAATGTAGTTCTATGTGTAACCCTTATAATCATTGGTCACCTTGGTTCAAAATATTGCTACATGACTTGTGCCCAAGAGAAGGAATATTCTGGACCACCAGAAGACATGAATTTATTGATTATCTTCGAGAAGATATCAGAAAAACAACACAGTCCAAGGCATTGTTTTTCTTCCAGATAGAGCATTTGTTCATCACACTTAAAGTACATACTACTCACCCACTAGAGAAACCCGTATACAAGGAAATATCTCAGTTCTTTGGATCAATTTGTAATCCAATAGATGAGAGGGTGCCTACTATTTATGGATCTCCTTTCTTTCTGTGTTATAATATCATACCACCTCATGCAGAAGCACATTTGTCACCTAGCCCGCAACATCTATATTACTCAAGTGATAGTGATAATTATGGATATCCAAGTGACTGAAAAAATATTTGGAAACCACATAGGCAGTGCATGATCTGATGTAATTCTTGACATCATGTCGAAGATTCGGAAAATAGAAATACTTCTACAGTAATGCCACCATTTTCTTGACCCCGAAATGCCCAACAGCCCAACTGTAGTGTGCATGCTCACTTGAAGGAACACTAAGGTGACCCAAGTGGCATAATAGGGCATCCTGGAGGTAAAAATCTGAAACATGCTGACCCTCCAAGAGTGTTTGGTATGTGTGGCTGAATTCTGGGTAGCTTTTGTAGAGAAGTGGCCAATGAGAAGTCTCGTCCACACAAGAGTTGAGCACAATGGTTAATGCCATGATCAGTGGTCAATTGAGTTAATCAACAACATTATTTGTTAGGCCCCTATACTACTAGTGTAACCCCTTATTGTTATTAGTAAAACCCCCTTATTATATTGTTGTACCCATGTAGTCCCAATAGATGCCCATTATTGTTATTATTGTGCTCCATAGAAGCCCACTATTTATTATTATTGTGCCCTTACATTATTATTGTTATGTCGGCTCTGATTATATTATGACCCCTTAAATTCCTATATATCGAAAGGAGGTCTTGTCATTTGTATCATCTAAGAATTTTTCATTTGTGTAATGTAAAGGAGGTTGCCCCCTCAAAGAGGCTTATTTCTAAGGTGTTCATCTATCTTTTCTATCTTTTTTGTGAGCTGGTTTCATAACATTTGGTATTAGAGCTTTATATTCTAGGGTTTCACTGCTCCAAACAGGTCATCGTGGCATTTTTTCTATAACTTGTTTTCTGTGCCATTTCAGAGGCTAAAGCCAAAACCCATTTGAGAAGAGTGTTGAAGCTTGGGTCCAAATTTTAGATCCCATCTCACAATATTTTCGGAGATATAGTTTGAGGAAGTTAGGGTTTTTGTAGACCCTCGAATTACATTCCAAACAGGACACCTTGGGAAAATTGTCATAAATTTCTCTCCGAGCATCAGATTGAAATTTCATAAGAAGTTACAGAAATATGACAGAATGCAGTTTTTTGTGTCTATTTTTTAGATCTGAAGGTAAAAATAGTGACACGTGGAAATTCATACAAGTTCACTATTCTTAAAAGGTGTATAATCAGGTCATCTTGGGAGATTGTGAATAAATCTTTCTTGGAGAATCTAATTTTGATCAGACTGGTGGCATTAGAAAGAGGACATAGAGGGGCTACTGCAGGTCGCAATTTCAGAACTAGAAGAACTAAAATTACAGAGTTATAGTCATTTCAAGATCGAGCTCCTAAAATCAAGAAAAGGCGATATGAGGAAGTTTGATGGCAAGGATTTGGTAAATTGGATATTTCAGATGGAGCAACATGTTGATCTACATGGTGTACCACTATCACAAAAGGCATGTATTGCATCTTCATATTTATAACTGGATCAATTTTTATGGTATAAAGGGCTTTGTTCTCGTAAATAACTTGTTACATGGTCAATTTTCACGAAGGAAATGAAAGAACATTATGAGGATACAAAGAGCAACAGATTCTTTCGAGCGACACCACAACAAATGGAAAGAGTAAAAGGGATTTGTTACATAGTGGAAAGTAAAATTA
This sequence comes from Pinus tabuliformis, assembly GCA_031772625.1. NCBI lineage: Eukaryota > Viridiplantae > Streptophyta > Pinopsida > Pinales > Pinaceae > Pinus > Pinus tabuliformis. The sequence goes on from CM062813.1 coordinate 588,806,234, forward strand.
TGGCAACAAGTAAGTCTACCCCTCACAACTATAAATATGGAAGTGTTGTTTCTCCTAGCCTTCCACAACCTACAAGGGTTACACAACAACAATTGGAAGAAAAAAGAGAAAAATGGGCTTTGTTATAATTGTGATAGAAAATTAACTAAAGGTCATAAGTGTGCTGAGAGGAAATTATTTTACATAGAGTATGAAGAGGAGGAAGAAAAGGATCAAGAAACATCAAAAGAAGAGGATATATGTCAGGACCCAACCCCAGAGAAAGAAGAAATGAATCAGACCATATCTTGTACTGCAATGGAAAGAATTACCACTCCTCAAACTCTGAAGATAGAAGGAAATATCAAGAAGAAAATGGTTCAAGAAGTGAAATATCACATCGAGAAAGAAGAAATGGATCCAACCATATCTTGTAATGCATTGGCCAGAATTGCTACTCCTCAAACTATCAAGATAGAAGGACATATCAAGAAGAAAAATGTTCAAGAAGTGAAAGGTCACATCAAGCATCAAGAAATGAATCCAACCATATCTTGTAAAGCATTGGAAAAAATTACCACTCCCCAAACTCTCAAGATACAAGGACATATCAAGAATAAGAAGGTTCAAACAGTGAAATATTAGGAAGAAATGTATCAAGAAACATCAAAAGAAAAGGATACTCACCAGGAACCAACCCTAGAGAAAGAAGAAATGAATCCGACCATATCTTGCAATGCATTCGTTGAAATTACCACTCCTCAAACTATGAAGATGGAAGGACATATCAAGAAGAAAAAGGTAATAGTGTTGATTGATTTAGGTAGTACCCATAATTTTATTAATTGTAAGATAGCCAAGGACTTGAATTGCTTCCTAGATCAAGCACCCGAGTGTCAAGTGATGGTTGTAAGTGGAGGAACCATAAATTGCTCTTGAAAGTGAAATAGTATCAAGCTATCCATAGGAGAATATTTATTGAATAGCCCAATGTTTTCCACTCCAATGGGTGTTGTTGATGTTGTACTACGAGTCCAATGGCTACAATCCTTGGGTACAACTGTTTTTAATTTCCAAGAACCTTTTATGAAATTTTCTTCGGAAGGAAAGGAAGTTGAATTAAGGGGTATCAGAGGGAAACCAGGAAAGATAATCAGCTTTGACAGAATTACAAAGCTTCTAAAGAAATAAAAACGAGATGCAATTGCACAATTATGTTTGCTAACTGTTCGCACATCGAAATCATCTATTTCTCCAGATCTCCAAAAATCCTTGGAGAATCATTCCAAGGTATTTGAGACTCCCAAAGGTCTCCCACGTATTCATGATCATGATCATGCTATTCATTTTATTCCAGGATGTGTTCCTCTAAACGTTAGGCCTTATAGATATACATATGCCCAAATTGAACATATGGCTGCAGAAACGGTAGAGGTTGGTAAAATTATCCAACCAAATTTGATAAAAAAGGAAGGTATGAATGGAAGAATGGTGAAGCAGGGTGGGAATTCATTCAAAACTTGTCGAATATCCTAGTTCCAACAATATTGCCAAAACTTGACAAGGAAGGAAAAAGCATATTGGAACCTGAAGCATTTACAGAACCAAGAAGTTGACAGCTACGAAATTGATCAATTTCAAAGCATCTCCTCAAGTGGAAGAACTTAATTATTGAATATTTCACATGGAAGGACAAGAATTTTATACAGAAGCATCAAGAACTACTCAAGCGTTGAGGACAACACTTTTTGAAGGAGAGGGGCATGTTAAGCCCCTATACTACTAGTGTAACCCCTTATTGTTATTAGTACAACCTCCTTATTATATTTTCGTACCCGTGTAGTCCCCATAGATGCATATTATTGTTATTATTGTGCCCCATAGAAGCCCACTATTGTTATTATTGTGCCCTTACATCATTATTGTTATGTCGGCTCGGATTGTATTATGACCCCTTAGACTCCTATATATAGAAAGGAGGTCTTTTCATTTGTATCATCTAAGAATTGTTCATTTATGTAATGTAATGGAGGTTTCCCCCTCGAAGAGGCTTATTTCTAAGGCATTCATCTATCTTTTCTATCTTTTTGTGATTTGATTTAATAACATTATTGGTGTTGCCATTCTTATACATGATATTCAAATGGAACTGTTGCAGGTATGTGGACCACTTCTGATGGTGATCATTCTGCAATTTCCCTTGGGTCTATATGAACTACAAGGGTCAGTCCTCTGTGTGGATGAACGTTTCCTTCCCCAAAATTTAATTCTTCCATTGTCGGTAGGCCTGCACAATGGAATAAATCTCTTTGTCATAAGTTGGATACTTCCAGACAATGTCCTAAAGTGTCTCACTATGATTTGCCACTGGATGCCCGTGTTGAGTAGGGACTGCCCCAATAGCATAGTTAGAGGCATCTATATCGACCTAAAATGGTTGTTGCAAGTCTGGTAATGCGAGCACTGGTGCCGAGCAAAGGTGATCCTTGAACTCTGTGAATGCCTTTTATTGAGATTCAGACCAAAATAATTTTTCTTTCGCTCCTCCCTTGGTGACATGACTCAAGGGCCAAGTGATATGAGAAAATCCCAACATGAACTTGCAGTAGAAGTTTGAAATACCTAGAAAGGTGCGGAGCTCTATCACAGTGGTTGGAGATGAACAATCTCGAATGACTTGGATCTTTGCTAGATCCACATGCACCCCCTGTTCATCAATAATGTATCCCAGATACTGAACTTTGGTAATGCCAAAAGTTCATTTCTCCAAATAGTCACATAACTAGTGTTGTCACAGTGTTTGGAGAACCTGTCGGATGTGGTGGAGGTGCTCTTCCCAACTCTGGCTGAAGATTAGGATGTCATCCAAGTATACCACTACAAATGAGTTGGTAAATGGCTGCAAGATTTCATCCATTAGCCTTATATACCACCTATGACTTAGTCATCTCTGTCTAACATGTGTCCTCGATGAGACCTACCACCATATGCGCCATTAGTGTTTTCCTTCTTTCCATAATTGGTTTGTAGTTACCTCTGTCACTACAAATATGATAATCTCTCAAGAATCACTACATTGACCTTTGCTTGCTTTTCTTATGTACTGGAAAGTATTTCCTATGACTGGATGATCTTGTCATTATATATCTTGGAACTTCTAATCTCTTCCTTTAAACATCTCAAGGTGTGCTTTTTGTCAGGATAGTACTCATCTCTGCACTATTCATCTGACACAAAAAATTCATGTTAACTGTAATCCACCATTTTTCTTGTCATCTCTAACCTTCTACTTCTTGAAAACATACCATGTCAGATAAACTAAATATAAAAATAATCAACATGCCATAGTGAAGTTTAGGGGAGGTTATCTCATCAACACTATCAATGTGAATTATCACAACATATGTATTTATAAAGAAATCAACATATCAATCGTCTCAATAGCAAAATCATAATGACACAAGACCACAATAATGACCATCACAATGCATGCATAAAAAACACATCAATAACTAACATGCATGCATAAAAATCACATCCTGTTCATCTAGTCTAATTGTTTCAACATGGAAACTTTGACACCACTTTGTAACGACCCCTCCCACATTTACCCAATTTAACAAGCCTTCGAGGGTAAACATGAGACAAAGAGTTATTATGAAATGACCCAACATCCAAGCTCTATTTATGGAAGTGGGGCCAACAAACTAATAACTCACAACACTCATCAGGGTTACATGACACTTAGGGGCTAGAAGGACCACCCAAGGTGATTATTCCCTAAGTTGACACTGCTTTTACATAATATTAAGGCCCAACTACCTACATGAAAAGGATTGTGTATGATTATAGGCCTGAAACCACATGAAAAACACTACCTCCATGCATTTATGACCTAACTTTCTGAGTTCAAAGGTTGTGGTCCTGGGATTTGAGCCACCGTTTCAACCTAACCTCTAGACCACTACCCATAACTTTTGGAATCATTATTGACATGGTGAGAAAGATATGCATTCAATCTCAAATCAAAAACTTGACCGAGACTACCTAGAACACACTAGACATTTCGTGAAACACACAGTAGACATGTAAGTTACAAGTTACGTGCATATATGACCATATTAGTCTGATATTCACGTGAGAATCACCAATAAGGATTTATTCCCTATCCACATAACTGCAAGAATTCATATTATTCCATATATTCATGAACCAATCAATAACTAAATAATTCATGACAAGAGCCATAGATGGTAAATATCATATAATGATAAAGTAATCGGCATATAAGCAATGGTAACTCCACGAGAATATCATCAATATAATCAATAAAAATTCTCATAGATCACAATAGGAAAAATTTTCATATTAACATATGAAATTACGACCAATTCTGGGACTTCCATATACCACCTGACCATAGACTAGGTTGAACCAAATCTCTCTTTCATCCAACCAACGCCACACTATATTCCAAGCATGAATGTGGGACTTCATAGAATAAACCAAAAGAAATCCAAACCAACAATTACAATGGCCAAACCACCTCAACCCTCAACTAAAATGATACCACCTCCATGATTGGACATCACTCACACCAACTACATCAGTCTCTACCCAAGTCTTCTAGGGCTTTAGGGACTAGTAACTCAACTCACAACCTTCTAGGGCTCTAGACCGTTTGTCAAACCTGGCTTTGGGGATAAGTAAATCAGCCCGCCAAGGGCTCAAGAGCATTTCTCCCAACTTAGGTTCCAATACTAGTAACTAAACACAAGTTGTTACAAGACTTCCAAAGAATTTGTTCCAACCCACAACCATAAGTAACCTGAGCACCAATCACAAAAAAACAAAAGGAAAAACCCGCAACACCATGACTATCCAGGAAATGGAAAGGAAAGGCTAAAATTGTCAATTGAGGAAAATATCCATCCCAATGACAACACATAACCAAAAAATCACATGCATATAGCATGTATCCATAAATCAACTAGGAAATCACATATGCAACTTGTTACTTGTGAAGAAATCCAACTATAGTTGCTGATCGAATTGTTCCCTTGATATTTTATTCTTTATTTACCTTCTTTGGGAAAATCCAATGCATGTCGAAGTGCACCAAGAATGCTCTAAGAGTGCTATAAGTGTGCAAGAGTATCAGGGAATGAGAGAATAAAAGGAAGCTCCAAAACAAAACAGAGAAAAAGTTGTGAACTGATCCTCAAAAGCCTTTTTGTTATTGAGGCCTCTATTTTCTTCATTTTCCTTTCAATTTCACCCTCATGCAAATCAATGTCTCTTCACTTTCTTATCAATAATAAAATGGTACAAAGACCATTTATTGTTCTTGTCTTTTTATGAGAGAATGCAACTAGTGCATTTTTGTACTAAATAGCACTAAACTACTTTTATCTTAATTCAAATGTTACATACTCATTATTCTTGCATGAGTAGAGTTAGACAACTTCATTTTCTTTTCATATTCGAGATAACCATGTTCTTGTCTACTTTGTCCAAGTAAACTTATTTATGCCAATCATGGGATGCTTTGCTATTTTATTTAGCACCCACCGAGGGTCCACTTTGAAGTATTCCTTAAATTTTGGCATCTTTATCTCACTGTATTGTAGGCTATTAATGAAAATTATCCATAATTTTACTTCCATATACAATCATGGTGTTTCTCCCTCTTATGCACATATGTGTATTGATTGTATCATACTCATGACGTTATTTTTATTTTTTTTTGTTTATTTTGGTTCCCTATAAATTTGAACACATTCTATTATCCACCTCACAAATTATTTTATTACATTTGAAATTTAAGGTCTAGTGGAATGTTAATAGACAATAATTCTATTCTGGGAATAATTGCTTATCTTATGGTATGGTCTCACATTAATCATATTTGTTATCGTCAAAAGGAACATTTCCTTACCTTTCTCCCATTATGGCTTGCAACCAACCATATACTCCTTAGGTACCATCATACCTTCATGATGTCAACAATGAAACAACAAAACATTACCAAGTTCTAGGATAATCACTTTACCTTACAACTTTCATAGTAAATGTCATATTTTCCTTTGTTCAGGTGGACTCAACCATGCCCATGTTATTTATATGTTGGATGTTTCAGGCAAAAATCAGGGTTCTATCGTTTATTTAGTTTTCTTTGTTGGATCCTTTTCCTTTTGATCTCTCCCCAATAATGCGGGCGTGCTTAAAATAAATAAATATATATATATATATATATATATATATATATATATATATATATATATATATATATATATATATATATATATATATATATATATATATATATATATATATATATATATATAGAACATTACATTACTAAACCTTACCAATATCTTGATCAAACATCACTTGTCTCTATAAAAGTATTGTTAAATTTCTTTCAGTACATATCTACGATGACATTGAATGGTGACATGCTACCCTTTCCACGTCATCAGGAATAGGTAACATTTCTACCAATAGACTACTAGCATTTTATCATAGATTCAAGTTCTCCTTTAAATTACATCCCACATTACCTTACTCAATCATCTACCTCTTCCTAATTTTTTTTCTTACCATCAACCCTTCGAGTTTCATTAGGACCATACAATCCTCAAAATATTTAATATACACATCTACTGTTGTGTGTGTCTAACACGCAGACACACACAAACACACACATGTACACATACATATTCTCGCATGTTGTCCTTTTCACATGATAAAATAACCATTTAATGAATCATTATATGATCTAGTATTATGAATATGTAATTCCAAAAATTCTTAAGCCCACCAGCTGGATTACTTTTCTATATTTTAAGGGCCATTGCACTCTAATATATTTTTTTTTCATATTTTTGAGATTGACTTTAGTCCTAGTCACTTGATATTCACTTAATTGGAAGTAAGTAGATATATTTCTAGATATCAACAACATTTTTCGGATGTGTTTCCTTATGTATTCAATTTCGAGAGCAGCCCAAATATAGTTACCACAGTACATGCAACTTAAAATTCTCAATGATATTCTTTATTTGTGAGACTGCCCCCAATCATTTTATCACAACTTATCTCCATTTCGCTTCTCCTTGATTAGCTATTTTATTCAACAATTCTACTATTACTTAATAGAAATGCCACTACGACTTATTTATCAACAATTTTTTTATCTTTTAATATTTTATAGTGTGCCATTTCTTATTGGATCACATCGATTCTAGGTTGTTTCTATACTAAATTATGTATTTTTCTTTACACTTTCCCATACACTAGTCGTGAGGGCCATATTTACTTTCTGGACTGCACTTATGGACAAAAATACATTTTTATACTTTACCATCCCTTATAGTTGTCGCTTCAAAATTCATTTTATGGTTATACACACATAATTATATATATATATATATATATATATATATATATATATATATATATATATATATAATATATATATATATATATATATATATATATATATATATATATATATATATATATAATTATAATTATATATATATATATATATATATATATATATATATCCTAGGTTAAGTCTACATCTATGAAAATTATTGTAGTTACTTTCACTCCTGAACCCGAGCATTACTAAATTTGAATGCTGGGAAACCAACTTGGCCTTTTTGGTAACTTGGGCTCAAAATTTATATACCTCTACAATTAATTTCTATCAACCTTTCATTGAGACAATAAAAAAATATTTATACAAATTATTGCACGGACAAAATCCACCCACAATGGCCTCATTTTATACATATATTTTGTATATGTAATTATTATACATCCTCAATAACATCATGTATTTTGACCACTTTTATTTCCCTTTCTAAATTCTATACACTTTATTGTGTTCATATTCCCTGTTTTTTGATATTTGTATCTTTTTTTAACATATAATGCACTTATAATTGTGAGGTTTTCACAATGTTTCTATAGTCTCTTCCTCTTTTGGCTTGCTACTCAGAAAAGTAATATTACTCTTTGTTAGGATTTGAAAATTTATTTTTGTTAGTACGTATTTTTCATTCACTCTCTCATCTAGGGCTTAATACTAAGTAATACTAATAAAAGGAAAATGGTAACAAAGTATTTTGTGTTCCCTATGGTAAGAGATGACAATAAACCCTAAACCATAAATGAGAAGTGTGAGAAGTGAAGTGAGAAGTGTGAGAAGTGAAGGGAAGGATCGTATCACAAATATATTAATTTTTTTTTGACAAAGTTAAAATAAACATATTACTAATTGAATTATCATAACTAAGAAGTTAAAAGCCTAGCAGAGAAAACAGTTGTTTGGATGACTTAATTATTGGCACATGCTAAGTAGTAAATTATATCCCCTAGACTATGGGGACAATGAAGTAATACTTTATTACTTGATAAAGATAAATATAGAATTACGTTGTATATATTCGGTGAACTGAAGAGGTTCATAAATAAAGAAAATAGTACAAGCTACATGTAAGGCGAAAATAGCGGTTAAGATTCGCTTCTTGTGTCGCCAACCTGGTCGATACCACAAATGTCGAAGCAGTTGTCTTGGCCTTGCCATTAACGGAAAATTCACAAAGTAGACATTAGCTGCAAATTCATCATAGTTACCCAGTATGCGAATTGGATTCGGTACTCAAAAAATTTGATTACTTTAAATTTAATATGAGTGTTTTTTTGGCCATATATCTCTTACATATATTCAAATATACCATTTTTTAAATATTTTAAATCATTCAAATTTATAATTTACAATATTGAAAATGACACAAAATGTTTTGAAATTCTTTCAATTATAAATATTACACATAAAATTATATTTCTGACCAATTAGTTTAGTTTTATATTTAGAATAGCTAGTAAGATAATAGGTTCGGTTTTGGAAATTTTTGTATCCATTTATTCACCTACACCATAAATTATATAATACTTAATATAGAATAAATTTCCAAAAAATTCCACATTACATCAAACCATCTAAATTCCACACTATCAAATATTTTAGGTTCATAATAAAATAATATATTTAATATTTACAAAAAATCTTTAAAAATATACAATAATTACTTATTTATCAAACCAACCACACCTGTAATTTATAACATAAAGAAATAACATCTATTAATATAAAATGTTGAATATAATACAAAATATTAAACTGTGTAATTTAATATTTAAGCAAAATCTCAATGAAAAAAGTCTAGAAAAAACAAAATTTCCTATTTACTAGGATAATTTAATTATCTTAATTTTTCTCATAGATTTAAATTTGATAAATCTATGCATTATAAATTTATAAATTATATGATTTTTACTTAGCTTTCCAAATTATAAATTTATAAATTCTATATTTTTTACTTTACTTTACAATGACATAATTATCATAGATTTCTACGTATTTCATTTGCTGTAAATTTCTTATGCATAAAACTACATCCATCCACCATTATCATTTATTAACGTATGCCATTCACAGTAAATGAATGCTCGAATCTGTAATTATGATTAAAAAATTGCGAAGAATCTAATATCATGAACTCTAATATCCAGTGCATCGTTCCTAAGCCGAACTCGAATTGCCGTTTTAATTCGCAAATCAAATCGAACCTTCGAATTTACGAATTTTTTTCAGCAATACGGCCGAATTTGGTAACTATGAAATTTAGAGTTGGTAGCTTTCAAATCCCGTTCACATTCTTATCGACGAAGAATTGTCAACTTAGAAGATGAAATGCACCATTAATCACTGGACCGGGATCCAATTCTTTCTGTTTCAACGGAATATTTGTCAGGAATTTCTGGTTATTCCAAACAAAATACAGTGGAAAAATCCTCTGTTTCCACTGTTGAGAATTTTCTGATAAATTCCGAAACAACAAAAATATGAACAGAGAGTAATACTCTGTTTTCTGATAGTTCAAAAACACAAGAACAGAGCATAAAATAATACTCTACTTTGCCTCAGGATCAAAAACTGATCAAAATAATACTTTGTTTTTGACACAGAAAAATACTATGTTTTTAACTCAGAAAAACAAAAAAATTCGTTCTCTGGAAACAGTGTTGCAGCAACACAGTTTTTTTTCAGTTGTTGTAACTTGTGTTGCAGCAACGCTGTTCGTGGTGTTGCAGCAACGTAAATTTTTGCGTCAAGTATTTTTTTGAGTTATGGTGTAACAGCAACAGGGATTTTTGACGTCAAGTATTTTTCGACTTACGGTGTAACAACAACAGGAAAAAAAGAAACTTCTATTTATGAACGATAAACTAACTGATAAAATAAGTCTTCCTCACGTAGAGGGATCTTCACAAAATATTATGCTAAAGAGCATCTTCCTCTTGGCAGAGGGATTACAACAGGAACGCTTCAGTTCCACAAAACAACTATCTCACAAAATTTCAGCACTGTTGTGCAATACAAAAAAAATTCTCTTGTTCTACACTGTTGTGTGTTACAAAAGGACTTTCAATCTATTTCCTCTGTTTTCTACTTCTGTTTCTGTTTCTATTTATAGTGTGGGAAAGGGTCTTCACCGCCTTAACTTGTTGATGAAGTTTATGCTGCTCATAATGAACATATCTGATCTTTTGCTGTATTTTTTGAGTCGGTGGCGATGAAATCTATGGCTGATAAATGCTGCTACGGCTCGAGGCTGGTTCTTTTCTCTTTCAGTCGTTCTGCTCATTAATATGGTCATTGAGAAGTAATGATGTAGTGCTGTATCTGATTTTCATCCTTCGGGAACTCAAAAATAATTAAAGAGTGAAAAGATGGTAATGGCGGTGATTTAAAAGATCGCGAAAAAATGTGGGGCGCCGGATCACGACAAATGAATAAAGTAGCTGCTGTTGTTCTGTTCACTGTAGTTGAAATTATAATTTCAACACGCCCCTTTAATTTCAACTGCTGGGTTATCAGTCATACCCAGAAGTTTCCTTAAAAACTCAAAACTTTTCTGATCCAATGGCTTTGTCAGGATATCCGCAACCTGCTCCTGAGTCCTGCAATGTTGTAAAATGATTTCTCCATTGTTTACCAATTCTCTGATGTAGTGAAACTTTGTGTCTATGTGTTTCGTTCTCTTGTGGAATACAGAGTTCTTGGATAATGCAATAGCTGAGCTATTGTCACAAAAAATAACTGTTGTTGTTGCCTGCTCCTGGCATAGACTTCTCAACATTCTTCTCATCCAAACTGCTTGACATGCTGCTGCTGTAGCTGCCACATACTCTACTTCTGCTGTAGACAATGCCACAATTGGTTGTTTCTTGGAAGCCCATGAAATGGCTCCTGAACCTATGTGAAAAATGTAACCTGATGTGCTTTTCCGGTCTACACTTCCAGCCCAATCACTATCTGTGTATCCAACTAAATCTGAACATTCTGAAACAGTATAAAAAATGCCATACCTTTTTGTACCTTTAACATACCTCAGAATTCTCTTTGCTGCCTGCCAATGTGTTTCTTTTGGCTTCTCCATGAATCTGGAAATTAAACTAACAACATACATTATGTCTGGCCTAGTTGCAGTTAAATACATGAGGCTGCCAACTATGCTCTTGTACACACTAGGGTCAAAATCTTTGCTGTTGTCCTCTTTGCTGAGTTTTAATCCCATCACTGTGGGAGTGATTGTTGCCTTTCTGTCCTGCATGTTAAATCTGCTCAACACTTCATTTACATATTTTGCCTGTGAAATAAAAAATCCATTTTCATTTTGATCTACTTCTATTCCTAAGAAGTATCTCAGCAAACCCATGTCAGTCATCTCAAATTCTTCTTTCATGACTGATTTGAAATTTTCAATGAGGTAGTCATCATTACCTGTAAAAATCACATCATCAACATATAACACAACAATTAAAATTTTACAGTCCTTTTCTTTGATGTAAACAGTGGGTTCTCCCTCACACTTCTCAAATCCGTTCTCCAGTAGATAGGAATCTATCCTACTGTACCATGCTCTTGGCGCTTGCTTCAGCCCATAAAGAGCTTTCTTCAATCTGCAGACTTTGTGCTCTTGGCCTTTCTTCTCATAGCCTATAGGTTGCTCGATGTAAACCTCTTCCATTAATACTCCATTCAAGAATGCTGACTTCACATCCATTTGGTAAACTTTCCATTTGTTTTGTGCTGCTATGGACATCATTGCTCTTACTGTTTCCATTCTTGCAACCGGTGCGAAAGTCTCCTCATAATCTCTGCCATACTGCTGCTTGTATCCCTTGACAACAAGTCTTGCCTTATGCCTTTCTATCTTTCCTTCAGCATTACCCTTTGTCTTGTAGACCCATTTAACTCCAATGACTTCTTTACCTTTTGGTAGCTCAACTAAATCCCATGTCTTATTTCTTTCTATTGCATTCATCTCCTCATCCATAGCTTCTATCCATTTCTTATCTTTAATTGAATCTTCGAAATGAACAAGGTCATCAACGTGACAATACAAAGCAAACAGGGAATTCATTCCTTCATCATAAATATCACTTAAATTTCTGAATTTTTTACCTCTTTCATTCGGTGTGCAAGTGCTTGTAGATGCACTTGAATTTCCTCCTTGTGGTGTGCTTGGAGAAGCACTCTCATTTCTCCTCAAGGGTGTCTCTTGATGTTCTGTTGTTGGTGCTGCTGTTTGGGGATGTGTTTCAGCCAACTCCTCATCATCATCATCATGAGACAAACAGTTTTTAACATTAACTGTTTTCTCTATGCTTCCATCCCAAGCTTCCTCTTCAATAAATTGAACATCTCTGCTCACAAAAAACTTCTTGGTGGATGGGATATATAATCTGTAAGCTTTGGATTCTTCACTGCATCCAATGAAAATACATTTCTCCCCTTTGTTGTCCAATTTCTTCCTTAGCTGATCTGGAATGTGTGCATAAGCCACACAACCAAAAACTTTCATGTGGGTGACTCCTTGCTTTCTCCTACTCCATGCTTCTTCTGGCACTTTATTCATCACTGCTTTTGTAGGACACCTATTCAAAATATATACTGCACAGTGTACAGCTTCAACCCAATAATCATTTGACAAATGCTTTGCCTTCAACATGCTCCTCGCCATATCCATGATTGTTCTGTTTTTCCTTTCAGCAACTCCATTTTGCTGCGGGGTGTACCTTGTTGTAAATTGCTTATGAATTCCATTTTCTCTGCAAAAACGTAAAAATTCTTTGGAAATATACTCACCTCCTCTGTCAGTTCTCAAAACCTTGATACGCAGCCCACTTTGATTTTCTACAAGTGCTTTGAAATTTTGAAAATTTTCAAACACTTCACTCTTATTCTTCAGAAAATAAACCCAAGTCTTTCTGGTAAAGTCATCAATAAATGTTAGAAAATATTGGCTGCCTGCAAGTGATGGAGCTTGGATCGGTCCACATAAATCTGAGTGGACAATTTCTAAGGGTGCTTTTGCCCTTATGCTTTTTCCGGTTGGAAAACTTTCTCTGTGTTGTTTTCCCAATATACAACCTTCACAAAGGCTGTATGGCTTTTCTATCAATGGTAATCCTCTTACCATTCCTCTTCTACTCAACAAATTAAGACCTCCAAAGTTGAGATGTCCAAATTTCAAATGCCACAACCAATTTTCATCCTTTGGTACGCTTTGGAGAGCCTCTTGTGTCACTGCTGCAATTACTTCTTTATTTTTCAAAGCTGCTTTTATTCTGAGAGGGAACATCCTGTTCCTTGTCATCTTCACTTCAGCAATACAACGTTTGCTGGGTAATCTGTCCATGATGGTGCATACATCATTCTTAAAGAAAACATTGTAACCCTTCTGAACAAGCTGTCCAATACTCAAGAGATTACACTTCATTCCAGGAACATAATAGACATCTGCTATGGTTTTCTTTTCACCTTTCTTTGTAAATATTTTAACTTCTCCTTTTCCCATAACAGAAATTTTACTATCAGTCCCAAGTGTGACTTGTGACTGCACACTCTGATCTGAAGCAGAAAACAGGGCTATGTTTCCTGTCATATGGTTGCTGCAACCAGAATCTAGAAACCATATATCTTCACTGTTTGTTTCAGCCATATTACAAACTAACAACACATTATCTTGACTGATATTTTCTCTAGTGTTATTTGCACTAGATCTATTACTCATATCATGCTGCTTCTTCCCACATTCATTTGCATGGTGCCCATATTTTTTACAATAATAACATTGGACATTGGATTTTTCATACCTTTGTCCTTGAGCATGATGTTGTCCACTTTGTTGACTGCTGCCATGGCCTTGGTTCTGATTTGGATTGCTGCCTCTTCCTTGAACGTTTGCTGGACTATTTCTTCTGCCTCTGTATTGGGTTCTGCCTCTTCCTCTCTTGTTTCCTCTGCCTTGACCTCTTCCTCTTCCAAATGACATCTGGGTCTTGAATGCTTTCTCTAGAGATGAGTTTTCATTTCTACTCAACCTCTGCTCATGTGTTATCAGTGATGCATGAAGTTCATCAACTGAAAAATTTGAGAGATCCTTTGTCTCTTCTATGGTGGTGACAATCACATCAAATTTTGAGGGTAGACACCTCAATAGTTTCTCCACAATCCTCCTTTCTTCAAGATTTTCTCCATGAGACCTTATCTGTGTGCCCAAACCAATTGCTTGTGTGAAGAATGAGTCAATATTGTCTGACTCCTTCATACGCAGGTTCTCAAAATCTTTCCTCAGCAACTGTAGTTTTGCTATCTTCACTTTCTCCATGCCTTGATAGGCTGTCTTGAGAGTTTGCCATGCTTCTCTGGATGTCTTGGCTGTTGCTACCCTCGGAAACACACTCTCATGCACTGCTTGATATAAAAGTAAAAAGGCTTTTGAGTCCTTCTTCTTATTGTTCTTCAACAGCTCTTTTTCTGCCTGAGTTAATCCAATAAACTCTTCTTCATTTGCTGGCTCTTCAAATCCATATTCAACAAGTTCCCATAAATCTTGTGAGGCAAACACGGCTCTCATGGTTATTGCCCAGTAGTCATAATTTTTCCCATTGAACTGTGGGAGCTGGGTATTAAACATACCCACGCTGGTGCTGGCCATTCTTGTAATACTTGACTGTAAAAAAAATCACTTAATTTTCTTTAGCAGCTACACAAAAAACTAATCTGAAAAATACCTTAATAGCGTTTTCACTCTGCTGGATAATTTACTGCAGCAACAAATCTTCTTTCAACTTCTTTGATGTCTTCAAAGAGCCTAGACAAGCTTTGATACCATGTCGGGAATTTCTGGTTATTCCAAACAAAATACAATGGAAAAATCCTATGTTTCCACTGTTGAGAATTTTCTAATAAATTCTGAAACAACAAAATTATGAACAGAGAGTAATACTCTGTTTTCTGATAATTCAAAAACACAAGAACAGAGCATAAAATAATACTCTACTTTGCCTCAGGATCAAAAACTGATCAAAATAATACTCTGTTTTTGACACAGAAAAATACTCTGTTTTTAACTCAGAAAAACAGAAAAATTCGTTCTCTGGAAACGGTGTTGTAGCAACACAGTTTTTTTTCAGTTGCTGTCACTTGTGTTGCAGCAACGTTGTTCGTGGTGTTTCAGCAACGTAAATTTTCGACGTCAAGTATTTTTTTGAGTTACGGTGTAATAGCAACAGGGATTTTTGACGTCAAGTATTTTTCGACTTACGGTGTAACAGCAACAGGCAAAAAAGAAACTTCTATTTATGAACGATAAACTAACTAATAAAATAAGTCTTCCTCACGAAGAGGGATCTTCACAAAATATTATGCTAAAGAGCATCTTCCTCTTGACAGAGGGATTACAACAGGAACGCTTCAGTTCCACAAAACAACTATCTCAGAAAATTTCAGCACTGCTGTGCAATACAAAAAAAACTCTCTTGTTCTACACTGTTGTGTGTTACAAAAGGACTTTCAATCTATTTCCTCTGTTTTCTACTTCTGTTTCTGTTTCTATTTATAGTGTGGGAAAGGGTCTTCACCGCCTTAACTTGCTGATGAAGTTTCTGCTGCTCATAATGAACAGATCTGATCTTTTGTTGTATTTTTTGAGTCGGTGGTGATGAAATCTATGGCTGATAAATGCTGCTACGACTCGAGGCTGGTTCTTTTCTCTTTCAGCCGTTCTTCTCATTAATATGGTTGTTGAGAAGTAATGATGTAGTGCTGTATCTGATTTTCATCCTTCGAGAACTCAAAAATAATTAAAGAGTGAAAAGATGGTAATGACGGTGATTTAAAAGATCGCGAAAAAATGTGGGGCGCCGGATCACGACAAAGGAATAAAGTAGCTGCTGCTGTTCTGTTCACTGCAGTTGAAATTATAATTTCAACAATATTGCGATCCCCGTCTTGAGGAATATCAGTTAATTGATCTGATGCCCGCAGTGGAAATTCACGTTGTATATGAGTGCTGTTGAAGATGCTCACAATTTTGTCCCTGAAAAAGGTTGGAATTGCTCTGCTGAGACTGTTACCTAATATGATAATCTTATTTAAATTGGCATGCATGCTGCTCGCAATCAAAACATTCACTGTTAGCCAATATGGTAAGTGACGCATGAAAAATAGCGTTGGACTATTGACTGTGCGTTTGCAATATTTGTCAACAAGGAGAGAGGTACAACCGAGGTCATGCATGGCAATTTTGTCCAATGAAGTGTGAAGTGGATCGAACACAACGATATCATTAATCCATTCAAATTTCTCCATCAATAAAATGGCAAAAGCTAACTGCATGCAACTACACTTTGCGGGATACTCTCTCATGCTATCTTCCTCTACCTCGACTGGCTCCAGCTGTCCAAGGCCATAGAGAACTAGTTGTAATTGTGAATGATGGGGGATGTGGTTATCACACTCCTTATTTGGGCAACCATTTCTGGGTTCTCCATTTGTTTGAGAGCTTCCCTGTAAAACAAAGATTTCTCTAACTTTTCAGGAGCAAGCCCTACTTTTTGGATTCTTTCATAAACCTTTTTTTTTAGTTTCAATGGCCTCATCTATTGAATGTCTGAAAAAATCCTCGGCCATTACTTCCAACTAATTGCCCTTCCCATTGCTTCAACTACGCGATGAATAGGAAGCAAACAGTAGTAATTTCGGTTGCCCCTTAAAGCTAGCTAGTGAATAGCCCCCTTCATAGGTGTATATATACATATATTTCTACATAAGTTACATTGAAGTGGCTAGCGGTGCGTCGCTCAAATGGAATAGTGCGACCCCATCGTTCTTCTCGAGATGCAGCAGGCACGTTCTTTGACTTATAGGATTTCCAAATCTGTTACTCGACCAACACTATATGCAGTACTGGCTCTTCTTAATAATAAGATAATGTAATAACACTGACTGCATATTCAAATATTAATCAACTTTGGACGAATTATAAGTTATAAGCATGTTTAGGTTGTAACTTGGCATCGCTGGATTGGACAGACTTAAATATTTTTTATTATAAGTAAGTTATTCACTACCACTACCAAATGACTACCACCGCCAAATGATGTAATGTGAATACATTTTTTATTTTTCATCTTTGTTTAATAAAGTTGATAAGCATGTTTATTTTGTAATAGGGTGTCTATAATTTTATTATGCTTATGGACATATCTATTTTGGAACACGACTTTCATAAGTTTAATTTAATTACCAACTGTTATTGAGTGAAGGGATGTGATTTAACCTTCACAGAATATTCTAGAATATTATTAGTAATATTCACAAATAAAAAATTTAGATTTATTTCTAAAGTAGTTATATCATTTTTTGCATTCAATTAAATTTATTAATTAAAAACAAAATCATATAGAGTAATCTAAACATTTGACGTTTTTGCCCTTTTCCTATCAACTATTTCAGTTAGTTTTGGCACAAGAAATTTTTGGAATCTTAAGTTTGAATGTAGTAATATGCAAAAATCAAGGATGTTGAATCAATTTATATAGTCAAAGACAGATTTTAAACAACTTAAGTTCATGATGTTACAAAAAATTCTATCACTGGATTTTAGGGAAAAAGTGAAAAATTGTTAGACTACTCCATATCATATGAACATGTGTCCTGTGAAATGAAATATGGTTTTGGGGGTTGTGGTATTGACAAGCTATTGTATAAGCCTATGCACTGCAACATAGAGAGGCTTTAAGACAATATTTAAAACAATTTTATGGTAACTTGTCTTAATTTCAAAAAGAATGAAAATAAAACTTGTGTATTGTCTTGAATATTATCCTTAAGAGAGTGTCTCAAATTATTGTCTTAAAAAATTTGTGTATATAAATAAAATATATAACAGAAACATTATTGTCTCTTAAGAGACATATTCATTTTTGTCTTTCAAGAAACAATAGTTGGGATTAAAGACATATTGTCTTTATAGAGAAAACATGACTTTAATTCTAGTTATTGTTTCTCTAGAGACAATAAAAAAATGTATTTAAAAACACATTATCTCACCATTGAAATAAATCAATATACAAAATATTCAATTAAAAAAGCTACAATATCACTCATTAATTCATGTTATGGCCCAATTGAATCAAACCTAAAAGTCACAAAAAATTATATTCACTAATGTTGGTTACTATGTCGATGATTATCTAATTTCATCTGAATTTTTAACTAGATTTTCATTGTCAATCTCCTTTCTTTCTTGGAAGGATAAGGTACAACACTTGTGGAAGAGTTGTCTAGCCAAGAAGTAGAGGAAATAAATATTCCTAGGCATAAATAGAATGGGTACAAAAATATCGATGGAACTCTTTCATGTCCCTACTGTCCCATCCAATTTTTTATTTTAATTTGGAGGCTAACATACAACACTTATGAAAGAATCATCTAGTTGAGGTGGAGGGGGAAGCAATGCCTATTTCTTATGCTTTCAACGTATCCATTATTTTTTAAGATAATTCTACTAGGGACATTCCAATAGAGGTTTGGAAGGAAATATTTAACAAGGAGGATGGATAAAGTCACTTCCATATTAACTTTGCTTTTTCATAGACCAGGCATGTTACCTAAAACTAGGGGTGAGTGCAGTTCATACCTCATTCAAATACCATAAGTGGTTCTAGTCTCTTCTCGCTAATAAAAAACACTAGTTCCACAATATTTTCTGGTCCTACAAACAAAAGAAATTTATCCATTATATATAAATATATATAGATTCTACAAGTCCCAAAATATTGAGTGTCTAATTATTTTTAAAATACCTATTTATACCTCTAGTAAAAAAAATATATATATAAATTCCCAAAAATATATATAAATCATATATTCCATTCAAATCTCCCGACAAAGAAAACTTTTTATTTAAAAAAAAAATCTTATAAATCTTTTAAACCATTAAAATTAAAAAAATGTGACTTTACTTTTCTTTTAATAAAAAAAATCCACGTATAAATAAATTATATTCATTTCTATTGAAATATGCCCACTTAATATATAAAATAAAAATAATTTGAATAAAATTCTCCCCTTTCTAATCAAAATACTTACATGATCTACGTCTGTACATTTATTTTTACGTATCCAAACATAAAATATAAAATGAAAATATAATAGGAAATTAATGGAAATGTAAGTAGAGGTGCAAAAATGTCTACTTACTGTGTTCTCTATATTATTGAATTTAACGTTACTATTAAAATCAAAGACATTTGAAACATTGGATCTCTCGATTAAGTTGTACCCATACCTAACTGATGTAAAGGAATTAGAATAAATCACATATACTCTCAAGGATGGTTGACACTTAAAAAATCCCATTATTGCAATAGAACAATAATATTTAATTTAATAATTCAAATTTTTTTTTTTTTCATATATAGATAAAAGAGAAGACCTAGGATAACATGATGAGGAGAATACTTGGCCATGTATTTTTGGAGATATTTTTTTTTGTTTGAGTATTTTTATTGTGTGAGCATAACTTTCATGTATGAGTTTAGTTTTTTTTCTATTAAATAAATTTAATTTTTTTACTATTTTAAATAGTAGAGAAGATTTAAAGGAAATAAAAGAATGATTGTAAGGAGGGTGGCAGAAATATTATTAGAGGTGGTAGAAATATTATTAGATTATAATCTTCTATGGTGTCCCTCTAAGGTCGTAACCTTGTCCTTTTGAATAAAATGAGTATAACTTACTTCCACTTTTTTATTGTAAATATGTTTTTGTCTTCTTTCTAGTTCTTGACATGCCTGTCTATTTCTATTCTATATTGCAAATTTATTTTGTTAATGCATTAATGTTATTCTACAATATTCTATCCCAAGGATACAACAATTTTTTCTTTCCTCACCTCATTGTAGAATACACATCAATTGATTGACAACTCCATTAATCTATTCACATAGAAATTCTCATTCATTTGCTGCTTAATATTTCATCTCCCACATGTTCTCCTTAGTAGGTGATCAAATTGGCCTAATTACTACTTTTAGTCATACATGAATATGATTTATTTGGTGATTAATGAAATATAAATAAATCCATATGGAGCCCCAATTCTTTAGCCATGACATTTGTACAACCATTTGCCAAAGAGCCATGTGCATTGTTTGGTTTGTAAAACTTTCTATCTTTTAATTTCTTAAGTTTAGTCAAGTAGTATGCTATATTATTTTTTCATTGTATAGCATGCAAAGTCCATCTAAACTCTTTACCAAATATTCAAAGGATGGCATACCTTACTAGGTGGTCAAAAAGAATATATTTTGTTTACTTACTATGTGGACTATTATATAATTTCATTTGAATTTTTAGCTACATTGCATTTTAAACTTTCATTCTTGGAGGGCTAATGTGCAACACTTGTGGAAGAATTATTTAGCTGAAAAGTAGAGGAATGAAATATTCCTAGACCTAGATATAAGGGGTACATATTTATGGAGGATCTCATTCTCTTTCCTCTTGTCCTATATAAATTTCTTTTTTTGGAGGTTACCTTACAAGGCTTATGGAAGAATTATTTCATTGAGAGTGGGGAGAAAGCGATTACTATTTCTTAGCTTTTAATTGTATCCATTGTTCTGGAAGATTATTACACTGGGGACATTGAATTGGAGGTTTGGATTAGAATGTGTAACAATTAGGATGGATAGCATCAATGGATATTGACTTTGGTTTTTCATGGACCAATTAGGTTGGATAGTACTAAGGATGCATCTTGTTTATACCCCATTCAAATAACATAGGAGCTTCTAGTGTCATTTCCCTGATGAGGAACACTATATCCACATTATATTTTTCCCAATGATATGTATTTTTTGGTCCCAAAAGCAAAGGGAATTTGTTAATTGCATATGTGTGTACATAGATTCCATAATCCCCACAACATTAAATGTGCAACTATTTTTAGGATTACTCTTTGTGCCTCTTGTTGGATGTAATGATTCCATGTATGTCAAGTGCGTTATAGATTGTCAGTGAGAGTTCTTAGGTGTTATTATAGAAGTAGATTTTTCCCATGTGCATGAGTTGTAGTCGCATCATGTACCAAGCTTAGATCCACTTTATTAGGAACCAAATTTATTGAATTCACTAATTTATATTCCTATATATGAAAACTTTATGAGATGAATAAAAGGAGTGTATGATTTGTGTTGTTAGCAATTGTTCTCTCTCACTCTCTTCAAATTTCTAATATGGTATCATATGGCGTTATGGATTTATTTCCTATGGAAAAGGCCAGGAAAATGGGCTAGAGCCTTGAGTGTTATTGATCCTCTGTAAATATATTACGATAGGAGATAGTGTTGTATGGAGTATTTGTGTGCGTAATTTTTTTTTTGTGTGTAGATTTGTTCACTGTGTGTATGACTGCATGTGGAAAGAATTGTTGTGTCGAGTGTCAAAACTCCTCATCTCTTTTTTACCCTTTTCACCACCTACGGTCAGAAATGTATTTATTGTTGCTTTATTAGATTATTATTAAAATAATTACAAATGGAGCATTTGATTCATTTTCAAATGATTTGTTTTACAAACCATATGATGATAGGAAATATGCAAGTAAAATTTTATGTCTTTTAGGAAATGGATCACTTTGCAATAACACATAAAATAATGGTTTCAAATTAATCAGTTTGTGGCATAAAAATAGACAGAAATATACGATGTACATTAATAAAATACAACAAAATAGCAAAGGAGTTCATCACTCATGGTCTACATCTCCTCATCCATCCTCCAATGTTCGGCATACTTCATTAAGTGCTCAAATCTTTTATTATGTTTGTCTAAAATGCTCATAATATAAAAATAATGTCTCCAATGGCTCTGGAACAGTCAAAAACCCCAATTTGGGCTCTTGTTTTGATCAATTTGGCCAAAACCTGAACAAGTTATGCTCTAGAGAAGTTTTGCTGCTAACATCTCTACAAACTGGACTCTGCCTCTAACTGTTTTATGAATTCCACCTTTTCAGGATCCACTAAACAACATTTTCACCTGGTGCCAACAAGATTCATGTTGTTTTAGATGTAATTTATTTCTTGATTTAATTGAGCCATGACCCCTATAACCAAAAAAAATTAGCCACATGGGTCATATGCCCAGGGGCTGTGGCTAGCCGCCCACCATCATCGGCATAGCTCCCATGTTCTTGGCTGAAGTTTCCAAGGCTATATAAAACCTCAGTCGAGCCACTGAATTCCCATTTTAGACCGGTTGGCACTTTATCTTCTCCATGCTCATGGTTTTGACGACCGCATATGACCTGAGCAAGGGCTAACCCTTAACCAAACATCTTTGAGTGCTTCAATGACTCCATTATCAGTTGCATGATGACTCATGAGACCAAGACTTGAGGTTTATCCCAAGCCCACACTGCCTGCAGCTCTATTCCCTCGGGGCTAGGTCTAGTGAATTTCCATGTGACCAAGGATTAGGTCCTATCCCTATTCCCCCTTCTATAAGTGTTAGTATCTTCCTCCACTGGGATTATGTGCTCGGTATCATGACCTTGGGTTGGGGATAATCCCCAAGCCCTTAGATCCTCTTCTTATGGTTCTTTTTGTGCGAGGTGGCTGAGGTGCATGGCTTAGCCCCAACCCCGTTTCCCATTGTTGATCTACTGAAAGTTAAAATAGGTTTTGGCGCCTATATACATAACAAGAATCACTCATATCCTGTTGGTAAGGCTCCCCCCTATCCACTCGAAGGTCATGAGTTCTAACCTTATGGAGGCTAATGTAGGCCATAATAGAAAAAATTAATCAATCTTACAATGCCACATGGTATCCTATGATTAGACCACATGGCACCCATTAATTGGTCCATCCAAAACCATCCAAATCAATCATCAACCTCCAATTCGATCCAATCTAGTGAGGCCACTTGCAAGCCTATCATTGGACTGAGAAAGATAATCATCTTATCCAATTAGCCTATCGAGTCACCATACGGACTGCCCATTCATCAATCATGCACCCAACTTGCAAAAAATTTATATGTTTTGGAAAATGATTAGAACACAATATCAAAGGAATATGATATCGGTTTTGAGTGATTCAGGTTGCATTGGATTCGAGCCAGTGAGATTTACATTTTGGCACTAGTTTCGAAAACTTTTGAACAGTTTCATTTTTTATCACTTTACTAATCCCTTGGATCACTCCTCCCAATTTGAAGCTTTTGGACCTCCAAAAGGATATTTTCAATCCAAAAAAAGATGAGGTTAAAGTTACCTGATGCTTCTAACTTTAATCAGTTTGGATTTCCTTGGATTTTGACCTTTGAAGCCCACAAAAATGTACTCCACTTTTTGTCTCCTTTAAGTTCTTATTCCTTTTGTGAAGGGTAGTATCTTGCTACAATTATTCAAGAAATATGAGAGATAAATATTCTATTGAAGGAATATGAACATTCTCTCCTTTATATTCAATCAAATAAGGCTCACATAATCTCAAATTCTCAACATTAACAACTTCATAAACTTTCATATATGGAGGAAAATCCAACCAAAAGGCTTTATTACCAATCTTTTGTAAAATATTAAAAGGTCCATATTTGATTGGTCTCACTTTTTTACCTTCTCTTTGAATCCTTTCCTTGAATGTAAATCCAAGCTTCATCTCCATCCTAAAAACTTTAATCAACATGATTCTTATCATGTCTTCTCTTGTACTTGGCTTGACTATTTTCTAATAGTTCTTGAACCATATGATGCACCAATTGAACCTTTTCAATGAATATCTTGGCCTTGTCTATGTCACTATGTCCATCAATAGAAACATCTTTCCCAAAGATAAAGTCTAAAGGAGATTTTGGTAAGTCTCCCAAGTATGCCTCAAATGGAGATTTTTGAGTCGATGAATGCTTTGCTCAGTTGTAAGCATTTTGAATGTAGTGTAAGTTTTCATTCCAAATATTAAGATGTTTGTTACAATAACCACAAAGAATATGTACTATTGTTCTATTCACCACTTTTGTCTGACCATTGGTGGACCAAATTTTGTGCTCTTCTTCAACTTGATGCCCATGAGGCTCGATAATCTTGACCAAAATTTCCCCACAAATCAACAATATCAATCAGAAATAATAGATTTTGGCAACCCAAAATCCACCCATACATTTTGAAAGAACATTTGTGTAGTTTGTTCAACTATAGCCTGCTTCTTACAAGGCATCAAAATATAAGTTTTGTTTAAACAATCCAATACAACATAAAGATAATCATGATTTTTCCTAGACATAGGCAACCCTCCGACAAAGTCCATAAAAACAATTTCTCAAGCATGGAAAGGAACTAGAGGTGGAGTATACAATCCTAACTTTCTATTGCTAGGCTTACTGGTAACAGACAAAGAACACCATCTTACATATTGTAACACACTTTCATTCATACGAGGACAATAACAATGCCTTTGTAATTGTGCCATCGTATTGCCTAAACCAAAATGGCAACCAATAAGAGAAGTATGTGATTCCCTTATGATGCTTCCTCTTTCACTCTATGGAATGCATAAATTTCCAAGATAATACATTAATTTATCATGAACATGGTAATCTAATTCCTCTACTTGGTTTCGTTGACACAAAGCTGCATGTAAATCCTTAAAAGCTTCATCTAAAGCATATTGATAAACATAACTCTCATGCATGATAGAATTATGCTTAAGAATAACAGATGCACTAACAATTGGTCTAGATAGAATATACACAACTTTGTTATAGATACCTTTCTTATACCTTATCACCAAGTGGAATTGTTGCAAGAAACCCATCCATTTTAAATTCCTTGCTTGTTGTAGCTTGGTTTGTGATTGTAAGTATTGCAATGGTTTTTGATCAATGTGAATGATAGTTTCATTTCCCATCAAATAGTGTTTCCATTTTTTCATACTTCTCACGAAAGCATACAATTCTTTGCCATATGTTGGATACGTTACTATTACGCCATTAAGAGTTCTAGAATTATAAAAAATAGGCTTACCATGTTTCATGAAGACCACTTCCATAGCATGGTCACTTTCATCAACTTGTAAATAAAATGGCTTCCTTAAGTAAGGAAGTGCAAGAATAGGTGTTGTATTGATTCTGTCTTTCAATGCATTGAAGGCTTTGTGTTTCTTGCCTCCCCACTGAAAAATGTGTTACACATTTGTAAAAGCATTTAATGGAGTTTCAATTGATGAGAAGTTAGAAATTAACTTTCTCCAATATTGGGTTGCTCCCAAAACGCTTCTAACCTCTTTAACATTATTGGGTTTAGCCAATTCAAAATGACTTCAACCTTTGAGGGATCAATATTCGATTCGCCCCCTCCAACAATATAGCTAAAATATACTAACAATGGTTTTCCAAATTCACATTTAGACACATTTAAAAAAAACTTTTCTTCCTTTAAGACATTTACAACTTTCCTAACATGTTTTACATGATTTTCACGATTCTTGCTGAAAATGAATATGTCATCTAAGTATACAATCATAAAGTCATCAAGAAAAGGTCTTAAGACATCATTCATAACCCTCATGAATGTTACAAGAGCATTATAAAGCCCAAATGGCATAGCCAACCATTCAAACAGACATTGCTTTGTTTTGGGGGTTGTCTTCCATATATCTCCTTCAGCTGTCCTAATATGATGTGACCACTTCTCAAGTCGAACTTAGTGAAATACACAACATCATTCAAATGCTCAATTAAATTATCTATTTGAGGAAGAATGTAATGATTCTTTACCATGATGTTATCGAAGGCTCTAAAATCCACACACATGCACCACGCACTATCTTTCTTTGGTACTAAAACAATTTGAGACACACATGGTGATGTGCGTGGTGTCATGACCCCTTTATCAAGAAACTCTTGGATTTTTTTCTTAATATTTGAATTCTCAATGACTCACATCATGTACATGCCAATGTTTGGAAGAGGACAATCCTGTTGTAATTGGATCTCATGTTGGATTCCTCTTTTAGGAGGCAATCCTTCATGTTCCTGAAACATGTTATCATAGGTGTTAACAACCTTGGAAACCTCAATAAAATCATGTTTTAAACTTGCATCACATCCTTGGAAGGCTTCATTCTCAACATTCTCTTTGGGTTTGATCATCAAGAGTACAAAATTATTACTAGCATTAACAAGCCTCCTGGTTTGTACAACATTCACAAGAGATAAATTCAACTTCTTATTGTGTGCTCTAACAATATGCTCAATCCCATTTTTAAACAAATTATACTTGTTCTCATGGTGATGAAAGATGGCTCTCCTATTATATAAATATTGGTTTCCCAAAACAATACCCCAAATTTCAAGTGGAATTACATGAAGATCTACCTCATCTATAAAGTCTGTAGTCATGGAAAATTTTGATTTACATCGTTTTGTCACATGAAATTTTGCATTGTCATATATAGCCAACCTAATGGATAAGGTTAAGGTTGAGGAATGGTTTCCAAGTTTAATTTCTTAACAATTTCTTCTGAGATAAGGTTTGCTTGTGAACCACCATCAAACAAAGTATCTACCTTGGTATATTTTGAGATGACTCTAATTTGGAAAATCTCTATCCCTTCTTTTTCATGCTGAGTTTCATTAAGGTTTCTACAATAACTAGTTCTTGCAATAGAGTCCTTACCTTAAAATCCCATGGTTATTTCTTTCTTGCATCCCTGAAATTAGATCCTAAATCATGTGGTGTATTTGCAACAATATTTTGTTTCCCTATGTTGTTAAACTTTTTCGATCTCATCTCAAGATGAAGTTTCCAACAATTTTCTTCATCATCGCCTTTTTTTGAACATTGTTTGCATGTGAGTTTTTCTCCCTCCTTATTGACTAAATCATTCTTCTTCCCTTTACCTTTGAAGTTCCCCTTCCCTTTCTCTCCACACTTGAATGGATTTTTGTTGCCCTCTTCGGGAACATTCTTCCCTCTTGCTTCTAAATGAGCTACCTGTATACATACTTCATCTACTTTTGTAGCATTAAACATGAGAATTGTGTGTCAGAGATAACTATGTAAACCTCTAATGTATTTTAGTAGAGTTTCTTGAGAGGATAAATCTATACCCAAAATCAAATCTCTTTTCATAAATTATTGAGTACAAATTTGCACACTTTGACCCTTAGCTTACCATAAATTTTTCACAATGCATTATAGGTTATTTCATGTAGGCTAATGGATAAAATTTTCTTCTTAGTGCAACAAAAAAATGATTCCAATAGTATAAAGCCTTACCAATTTTCTTCATGTCTTCTTGAGTTTTGGCCTCCCATCAAATGAGTGCTTCACTTTCCAAACTAAGAGAAGGAAGTTGAATTCTAGTTGAATCATCCTTGATTCGTTGTATCCTACAATACACTTCAATTCAACAAACCTAATTATCTAATTTCAAAGCATTTATCTCTCCATTGTACATCAGAAATTCAAACTTTATGTCAAGATCTATGAAAGGAGTTTTACCATGTCCCTATAGATAATGTGGAGGTGTTTGTGAAGGGGTTGAGGTAGAAGAAGATGAGGGTGAGGATGGAGGTGAAGGTGGTGTCTAGTCACCATCCCCTCCATTTGATTTTGGAGGTTTCTCTCCATTTCCTCCATTTCCTTTTGGAGATTTTGAGCTCTCTCCTTGCAACCTTGAGTCCTCTCCTCATAAAGAACTTTCACCATTTCACCATTTCAAAGAAATCTTTTCTGAAATTTCTCTTGTCTTCATACATCCCTTCATGACATTCTTCATGTGCCATGACTGGTGAATCTTGAGATATGTTTGACTTCCTTGCACCCACTTGAGGATTTGGCTCTACAAGAACTCTTACTCCTCGTTTCATCTTCAACCTTATAATCATTAGAAAACACTTGAAAAAAAATCAAACCTTCAAAATAACCTTGAGCTCTTATACCAAACTAATTTGTTTTACAAACTTGATCATGATAGGAAATACGAAGTAAAATTTAATGTCTTTTAGGAAATGGATCACATTGCAAAAGAATATAAAATAATTGTCTTAAAACTCAATTTCTAGGATAATAACAAAGACAAATTTCCATACACAGTAACATGAGAAAATAACATGGTAAAGGAGTTCAACCCGGAGTTCAACCCTCTTCGGCTACATCTCCTCGTCTAAATTCCAATGGTGGGCCTCTTTCATTACGTGCTCAAATTTATGATTACATGAATTTATAGTGCTTAGAATCTAAAATTAATGTTTGGAATGACTCCAGAATAGACAAAAACCCAAGTTGGCCTCTCGTTGGGTTAAACTTCGCAAAAAAATTGATGAATTTATGCTCTAGAGAAGTTTTGTTACTAACTGCTCTAAAAGTGGACTCCCCTACTAACCTTTCTACAAATTTCTCCTTTCCTGGATCCACCAAGTGACATTTTCACCCAACCCCAATGGGATTCATGACATTTTAGGTGTATTTTTTCACCTTGCTTAATTGCGCCATGAACCCTAGGGGCATAAAAATTAGGCCACATGGGGCATACACCTAGAGGCTAGGGCTAAGCACCCACCCTTGTCAACATAGCCCCCATGTTCTCAAGGCACGTTTCCAAGGTTACATAGAAACTAGGGTTGGTCGTCGAATTCCCACACCAGACCACTTGGCACCTTATCTACTATGGTTAGCCTAGGGCTAGGGCTAACCCTTAACCCCTCATCTACAGGTGCTTCTGAGCCTCCTCTATCAGTACTGTGGTCACTCATGCGACCAAAAACTAGATCTTATCCTAAGCCCCCTCTGCCACCCACTCTGTTCCCTTGGGGTTAGATCCTGTCAATGCCCATGGGACCAAGGCTTCAGGCCTATCCCTACCCCCCTGCTCTGAACACTAGAATATACCTCGGCCTTGGTTATGTTCTTTGTCTCGTGACCTTAAGACGATGCTAAGCCCCAAGCCCTTGGCTCCTCTGGATGTGTTTCTGTGCATGTGAGGTGACCAGGGGCCTGGGCTTAGCCCCAACCCCATTCCCCATCTCTCATTTGTCGAAATTTCAAATAAGATTTTGTGCCTATACATAATAACAACCACCACTAAACCATTGCTAAGTATCTCATTTGTCTGCTCCTAGGTCACAAGTTTGACAATTGTGGATTCCTATTCAAGCCATGAATGAAATTTTAATCAACCCCAGGTTGCCACATGGTAGCCTAGGATTGGGCCCGGTGGCGCCCATTCATTGTTTCATCCAAAACCATCAAAAAATAAATCATAAACTGTCAATTCGAGTCAATCTGATCAGGCCACTTAGCAGCCTTCCATTAGCCTGAGAAACACAGTCATCCTATCGAGTGAGTCTGCCCAGTCAGATGGATTGCTCAGTCAACAATCCTACACCCAACTTGGAAATTTTTCACATGTTTGGGAAAATGATTAGAACGTGATATCAAGATTATATGATATCCATTTTGAGAAATTCAAGTTGTGTTGGATTTAGGTTAGTTAGATATACATTGTGATACTGGTTGCAAGCACTTTTGAAACATTCATTTTTTAGCAGTTTATTGATCCCTTGGATCATCAACTCCATTAACAAAGTTTATTCTAGAAATATTAAAGGAAATATGTATAGATTAATGCTAGCTTGAGCATGAGGCATGTCAAGGGAGAATATCTTCAATTATTATAGGAGTGTAGATCTACATGAGTGACTTGGATAAGGTCAATGGTTGGGATACAATCACTATGATATTAGCCCTTCAATGCCATTTTTAGTGAATTCCATTGAATCCCATATAATCGCGCAAGCATTCATGAAATGCATGAGGACAATGGGTAGCCCTAAGCATTCCATATTCAGAATAACCAAGAACAAACTACTTCACATTTTATATGTTATAGCTGACAAGAAACTAGGTGCGGGTTATTACACATCTCTACAGAAGACAGTCCATGTCATGCCTCTGATAAACTTGCTCCATGTAGTTATTTTCATCAATCACTGTGTATACAGTGAAAAAGTGGACATCTAACTAATGAATTAATTGATCACATTTCAAGGCGTAGGGGTAGAGAAAACGATGACCTAATTGGGAGATAATCTTAGGAATCAAGAATCCAATGCTCGCCTCATGGGCACTTACTTCTCTTCAATGTTTGCAGGAAATTCTCCTTACTTGATTGCCAAACGCTTAACTCTACAAGAATTCAACCCTAAGGAGAGTGTGTGATTGTGAACATCTTAGTAGGTGCTGGAATGGCTTATGACTGAAGAATTTTGGAAATACGAATATTTTAATGTTCAAGTCTTGGGTCGCAATCAATAAGAGAAAAACATGAAACTTTGTTCTCTTCTAATCAATTTTTATGTCATCCTTTGTATTTGTTCGAGCGTCCAAGTTTGGGGTGTGAGTTGAAGTTGTAGTATGTTATCATATTGTGTAAAAATCGAATGATGTAGAACCACAAAGAACAAACCAACTATTGAATAGACTAATGTGACCTGTCCCACTCCAAAAGTATTAGTTATAGGTAGTCCTTAATAAATTCAAGATGGTGTGACCCATCATGCTCTGAGACCATAAATACATGTTATTTTATACAAGGTCAAGATGTATACTTTTCTTCTAAATGCATTATGTATCCATAATTCTATCCTAGACAACTCATGAATACTATGGAGGGCCATGGATTCAGTAGATGGTGGGAGTTGCATAGGATGGTTCAGCATTGATACTAACATGACATGCTTCGGGAGGTTAGGAAGCATCAATTCTACAAAGTATATCAACGATGGTGAGAAGCGGTTATGTCTTAAATGAATCAAGTGGGAATCTCTAAAGTGTGGTGAAGAAAAGAGCGAAAACCATGATATTTTTAGAGTGGATGTAAATGATAATGAAGGCTAGTTAGACAAAGATCATTCTTGTTTTTGTAACATTTGTATTCAATATTTATTACATGTAAGCATTAAGGGAGGGTGTTTGAGTACTGTTTCCATGTGTGTCATGTGTATTACAGGTTGTCCATGAGAGTTCTGAGGTGTTATTCAAGAAATGGTTGTTTCCCACGAGTATGAGTTGTACTTGTGTCATATCTCATCATAGATCCACTTTCCTAGGATCTATATTTGTCGAAGTCAGTAATTTATATTGTTCCATATATAACCTTTGTTAGATAAAATAAACGTATATTTGACTTATGTTCTATGCAATCATTCTGCCTGACTCGCTTCAAATTTCTATTACCTATACGAGAAATTTGGATAGTTCTCTTTTTAGTTCTAGTTTTTAAATTATAAAAAATAGTAAATCATAATTTTATATACATCTTCAACGTAATATAATAATTAAAAATCATTCATTAAAAGTTTTAAAATCAAAACATTTAATAATTAATAAAAAGTTATTTTTTAAGCAATTCTATTTCAAATCAAAATACCTATAAATAAATCAATAAATTATACTCATTCTATTTTAAATCAGAAATATATATATAGATATTTAAAATAAATTTTTTAAAATAAGATTTCCCTGATCAAAGTATTTATAAATAAATAAAATATATACATTTATTTTTTCAACTATCCAAACATAAACTATAGAATGAAATATAATACAGAAATAGTGGGAAAGTACTTAGAAGTGCAGAAATTTACATTAACTATGTTCTACTATGTTCTCTATATTATTGAATTAAAAAACAGTGTTGAAAAGACACATTTGAAACTGGTATAAATCTGATCTCCCGATTAAGTTGTGTTTATATCTTAACTATTTAAAAGTGTTAAGGTGTTAAAATAGCCACATACACTGTCAGGGATAGTTGACGGCTAAAAGAGCTAAAATTATTACCATTGAGTTATAACTTTTTAAAAATAATTTTAAATTAAAAAAATTATTTGTATATGTTTCTATAAATAAAATTATTTATTTAGTTATAAAATAAATTATTTATTTTTATAGTTAATTTTTATTTTAGAAAAATGATGTATCAATTTATCTATATTCAATATGGAATTGATATGTTTCCATGGAAAGAAAAACAAATATTTAATAAATACAATTTAATGTTTACTTCCAAAATTAACCATATTAATAAAAAAATTAATTAATATAACAGTTACAAAGATAAGAAGATTGATTGTTTAATGTTTTAGTTGTGCTCATAGTAAATACAGGGTTCAATTAGGGATTTAGTTGTTTGGAACTATATGGATTAGTGCACACATTTTTTTTTTTGTCTTTCTTTAACCGTATGAGTTCTAGAATGTCAAATCTAGATGCTAGGAGTCCAACGTTGGGTTCACAAATGTGTCCATTACGTTGAACATAATGTACGTCTCATATATATATGTATTTGGCTTGGAATGCTAAATAGTAGTATCTATAATAGTAGTAATGGGCAGTTCAATATTAGTTAAAAGGCGAAAAACCTTGATATTTATCGTCCTTTGACAATTTTAATTTCTCGTCCCATTGCGCTACTTTCACTAATGCCAGAAATAAAACTAACACGCGGCACCACGAATTAGTAGTAGTTGTACTTAATTACCTATCATCATGCCATTGGACCTTAAGCATGCCATTACAAAATGTGTCTTTGTGATTACATTAGGTCTTTTCAAAGTTCATTGTTCTCATGCTCATATATAGCTAGGATGTCACTTTGCAAGTAGTTCACATCATTTGAGTTTTTAATGGAATTTATTCATAAATAATATACATTTATTACATTATACAAAAAGTGATACCTCACGGAGATACAAAAAGTGTCATAGAAAGTAGTCAAAGTTCTAGGCGAGAAAAATTCTAATACCATCAGGTTCTCAGATACGTGCATTATGAAAACAAATCTAAATACTTCTTCTTGGTATAATATGCATAAACTTCTTGAGGACGCAATTGAAGCAAGTTTAGAAGAAATGAAACTAGAGGATCACATTTTAGACACCTCTTTGCGTGACGTTGCAAAATCAACACTCAATAAAATTGCTACATGACCGTAAATTCTTCCATACAAAAACATGATCCACTGGGTTGTAAATCATGTAGACGTGGATATGTGCTCCATATGCACTTCTAGAGGCATAATTATGGGCTCTTTTCATCCTGACAATCTTCGGTTCATGTATAAATTTATTCAGTCAGAACTCTAGTACAATGCACAATTTGTACATAAATTCAGAATGCATTTAGTTTAAAAGAAATATGTATAAATTGATTAAACCCTTAAGGACTAGTGAAGAAAGATTTAAGGAAGAATATTCAAAAGGATATGCCGTTACCCCTCTAAATACAACAAAATCCTTTGTGACCTCCTTGCCTTGTAGGATTTTCGATATAAAAGTATTTACACAATTTCCTTTAGAATGGGTCCCATTTAGTTAGAGAGTTTCAAAGGGATATTCTTTCAATTGAGAAACTTTAATGTCTGACAAGATATGCAAGCACATTAAGCATTTCAAAGCTAAAAACCGTAAATCCAATTCTCACTTTTACATGTCATCCTATAATACGCATACCATTTTATTTTTCACCTCTTTTCCTTCCATGGGACGGAAAAAGATTCCTTATGAGCCACTCCCACATAATATTTACCATGAAAATATTTGGGAAGACAATTATGGTGGCCACTTCTATCCAAACTTTGATTTTCTTAGAATTCCCATTTCTGAAAAGTTGTGTTGCTCATAACCTCTTTGAATCTTGCAAGAAGACAAAGTTGGATTTGATCCAATTGATGATGAATAAAGCTTATCGTATATGAGAATATATGGTTTTTAAACAACCTCACATGCCTTGCCCCATTTTGTTCTTAATATATTAAACTGTAAATAAATTACTTATGAGATAGTTGAGGTAGCCATTGCCTACGAATTACGTAAAATCTATAAGAAAATTTCTACTAGTTTTCCCATAAAAATTTGCATATATACCTTGGAAAACACTGCATATGCCAAGAAATAATTATTGATTTTGAATGTCATTAAGCTAGTCCAATTTCCTTTAAGGCATCTTAACTATTTAGGGATTTTGAACAACCATTATTTTAAGGTTTCCATAAGAAAATAGTTACAAAAAAAGCTCCCCTACGATGATATTTCTCAATGAGTCCATTCCTATGAGAAGACCTTCCAAAAGGCTAAAGAGATTTTTGTTGATCAATACCAACATTTTCTTGTATTCATAGAAGAAATAAATAAATTCTTTCCTTTGATTTTACAACAACGAAATAGTCAAGATCATAGTAGAGATGCTTCTTCATTTAAAACTCCTATAATCATTGATGACGAAGATTCAAAATACATTGAAAAAGTGTTTTTAGAATTAGTTGATGGCCTTCTAAAAAGGACATTATTGAGAAATATTCCATTGTGATCAAAATAGATAAACAATTGAATGTATTCCTACAAACTATAGCAATTATTCCTTGGTAACATAGAATATTTGAAGTTTCTCCTAAGACATGCACTCCTAAGGGACATGCTCAACCATAGTTAGATGTCCCTTTCCATACTAAGATTATCCTATATGCCTTCAAAATATTGTGAAAAACGATGATTAGTATTTTTCCCGCTAGCAGTTCATATGAATTGCTGAAAACAAAAAGCGTTCCTAAGAAACACAGAGTCTTTGAAACTTTTGTTGAGATTTCCACTCTGAAGAAACATGTTCAACAATAGTCAAATACTCCTATCCAAACTGATACTTGCTTGGTGACCTCTGATGTCTTATTGAAAAATCCCATTACTATTGTTTCTGATAGCGGTTCAAAGGAATAAGTATCGATGAGTTCCATATCATCAACAAAAATGGAATATATTTTTCCATCAAATTTCTATTTCTACTCGCAGAAAAACATTGTCATTAAAAGAAGCAAAGAGAAGAGAATAAATAAAGAAAGAAAAACTACTACATGGGTGATATGAGATGGTTCACAATTGTATTAAGGTGAAGTAGTTCAAGAATTAGCTCACACTATTAGAGAATAGGAAAATCCCAATGTGTACCATGTTTCAAAAATGATGCAGATCCTGAAGAGAAAAGGTTCTAAAGTATTGGAGTTGGATCAAAATTTTTTATAGCAAGGAAATAAATTTCAAGCATACTTGAAATTTCAAGAATATGAAGCTCAAAAATAGTAGGTTCAGAAGGAACATGAGTTGCAATGGAAAATGAAAAATGAAACTGATATACTACAACATGGGCTATAGTCACTATCTAACAAAATCATGCTCAATTGATTGAACTACAATTGGAAATTAAAGAAAAAAAGTGAATAATTTAGTGAATTTGGAAAATTTTAGACAAGAAGAAATTAACATCAATCAATAATTTCTCTATATACAGGAGTAGCTCCGTAATAAGATAAGTTTAGCTGCAGCTAACCAAAACCTCATAGACATATTGTTGAATAATATGATTGATAAATAAATGGAGTATGGGGACGCAAATAGGAAAATCACTAAGCTCAGTTTCTATAAGAATAGTGATAAGAGAAGAACCCCCATCCCACCCTAAATTACTATAATAAAAAGTAAAACAACCTTAAAAGATGGGAGGAACACTTTCATAGGTCTAAGTAACTGATTAAAACGTCTACACAAATTTGTTCCTTGTTGATAAAATGTGCAATGCAAATATCCAAAGATACACGATTAGAACAAGAGATTTCATAGGTTAAGCATTTAGATTCACTAGATGCACTGGAATAAGGAAAAATACAACACATTGGAGTATCAAAGTAGAATTGAAAAAATTCATAACATTGATTTGGAATATATTTAAAGATATTTGGCCAAAACATAGTTACATTCTCATGACCAAATTAGTTACTGAAAAAATAGAAGAAGAATTGATAGCTCTTGAGGCATGCATATCCAAGTCCTTTATCAATGTGTACCTCAATCTTCCTAGAAATATTGTGAGATCTAACATATATATTACCAATGGAAATTTGATTAGGATATTTCATAGTGAGCTTATGATTTATTTGGTTTTAAATAGAATTAGAAATACCAACCCCGAAAAAGGCTTTAAAATGCTATAATGGAAATAAAATAACTATAAACAATAAAAGAACACAATGAGATTGATAATGGATTTCTCACATTGTGGGTTGCATCATCGGGTCCACTTTAAGTGGAGTGACCTCTTAAATTATGATGCAAAATAACTCAAGTTATATAGATTCCCCAATCTCTAGGTATAACACTATATTTTGTAGCTTCACAAAATCCTCTAAGAACCATCACGAAAACTATCCTTTCACAATTCTCCGAAAGGGCATAAAGATTACGAATTATCACATAAACAATGATAATCATGGTACAAAGAAAGGATCATGGCCTTTCACTTCACACTATAATGTTGCAGCATAGTCTTAAAACTTTTGTGTATTTATAATTTTAGGGTTCCAGATCCCTCGGGTTGAGACCATGAAGGTTGTTTCCCCATTTTTTGGAATCATATATAAATAGGTCATGGTTGTAACCATGTGATATATATGGGTTACATTAATACACAACAATGTTAGGTTATAACCCAAAATAAAATTTTGTTATAACCAACGTATTAACCCCTTTGCATATATACATAAAATTACATTAATAAAATTTGACCATGTGTTTTCAATTTCAATGAGTTGTTGGTAGTCATGCAGAGATCTTAGTTATCTACAAGTTTGCAGTGTCAATCCCCTAACCTACGCCCCCTTCTTGGCGATCATTCATAATGAAAACCTAAAATAGTAATACGTGTATTATGTTACAATGAATAGATTGTATATCATTTGTGGTGTCTTTGGAAACTTTCCTAGAGTTCCCCTATTGGAACCTTGAAAGGGTCAGTTTATTGAACCCATCCTAAATTTTGTTGTTCTTAGGTGCCACATGGTGCCCTCTCATTGGTCCATGTGGCATGACACCATTCTACTATGCCATGTACCCTGTCATCACCATGACAACCTTTTCCTACGGCAATAGTGTCGAAGCATTCCCACTCATTGACTTCTCCCTATGCCACATCATCTTCCATATCCCACATCAATCTATGCAAACCACCACGTGTTATGAAAGGTTCAATTTTTTACATGGCTGTCAAAATATTCGAACTGCCATATCTTCTTCATATTGAATCCATTTGATGTGATTTAAATTATGTTAGAAGCATGTCGTCAAACTCTTTGACATAGTGCTAGTTACATCAAATTTTGGGGACTTTAAATTTTAGGCCTTTCTAGATCCTCATAGATCAATCCTCCCAATAGGGAAGCTTTTGGACCACCAAAAGTTCAATTACTCAACAAATAGGTAAGGTCATTTCTCCAACTTCCCTATCTCTATCCACTGTTATTTTCTTGGATTGATTCCCTTCAGGCCCACTAAAATATATCCCACATTTCCTCAACATGAATTTCTTGTCTTCTTATCAAGAATGACAACTTCCTACAACATAGTTAGATACTTAAGAGAAAAATAATGAACGAAATGATCTTGAATATACTCATCCTAATCTATGATTATTTGTGTCTCATACAATTTCAAGTTCTCCATACCGACAACTCAGTAGCCCTACATATATAGTGGTAGATATAACTGGAAAGCATTAGTGTTAGTCTTCTCCAAAATAGTAAACGTACCATATTGTGTTGACTTTAGCTTCTTACCTTCCCCTGTTAACCTATCTTTTCTAATGAGTAACCAACATAAATCATCAACATGGAAATGATGATCCATATTATGCTTATCATGCCTATACCTGTATTGGGCTTAGCTCTTCTCCAACTGTTCTTGCACTGCTTGATGCACCATTTGGACCTCTTGTATGAGATTTCATTATTTATCTTCATCTCTCTACTCATGTGAGTCAACATGTTTCCCAAAAACAAAATCCAATGGAGACTTTGGTAGGTGTCCAAAACAAGTTCCAAATGGAGACCTCTTTGTAGATCAATGAAATGCTTAGTTGTAGCCATGTTGCACATAATGTGGTTGCTCATCTCAAAGCATAGGATTCTTGTTGCAATATCCTTGGAGTAAATGTACCACAGTCTAGTTAAACATATTTTTTTATCCATCCATATATGGATGAAAAGTAATTTCCTTTAGCATGGTCCATCTAACTCCACAAGCTTGACCAAAATTCTCCCAGAAACTGGTAATCTCAATCTAATATAATAGAAGTTGGCAATCCAAATTGAACCAAAACAAGCTGAAAAATAGTTTTGCAGTCTATTGAGTTGTCACCTTCTTCTTACAATGCATTAAAATACACATCTTTTTGAATTCATTCATAACTACATCTGAGTAATCATTACCTCTTTTGTACATAGGAAAGCCTCATATGAAATCCATAGGGATACTTTCCCACAAATTAGAAGGAACTAGAAGAGGTTATACAAACTCAATTTTCTATAAATGTATTTACTAGTAGCACATTATAAACACCGTTTTATATTTATGAATATTATTTCTCTCATTCGAGGCCAATGAAAAAAACTCTAAAAATGAGATATATTATTTCTTATACAAAATGACCTAAAATATGAGAAATATGCACTTATCTAATCACATGCATTATTTCATCTTCTAGAATATGTAATTTATTAACATCATAGAGTAACATTCCTTGAAAATGGTAATTATCCTCCTGCGAACCATGAGTTAACTTCTCGTACACGTCCATGATGTCCACATTCCTAACATATTGTTCAACATAAATGTAAAGTGCTAAAAAATCAGTATACAAGACAACAAATTCATTTATCAAAGGTCTAGATAGAATATCACCAACGTTGATACTTACACCCTTCTTGTACTTGATGACCAATGAAACTACTATAAAAGACCCATCCACTTGCAATCTCTAGATTGTTGTAGCTTCATCTGCAACTATAAATACTATAATGGATCATGATTGGTATGTATTATCGTTTACTTTCCCATTAGGTAAAGCTTATATTTCTTCACACTTTGTACTAAAGCATACACCTCTTTACCATATGTAGGATAATTAATCACATATTTGGAAAATTTCTCAAAGTGTTAGCAGATTGGCTTACAATACTAAATCAAAATTCTTCCCATGGCATATGCATTTGGATTGGTATTTATGTCAAATGACCATTGCAATTCTAGAAATTCTAATACTATTGTTGTACTAATGATTTCTTCCAATGTATCAAAGGATTTATACTACTTTCCTCCCCACTAAAAGGCCCATTTCACACTAGTCAAGGCATGTAAAGGAGATGCAACAAATGAAAAGTTATCAACAAATTTCCCCCAGTACTGGACGACTCCCAGGAATATTCTAACTTCCCTTATTGAAGTAGGATTGATCTACTTCACAATCAATTCAAACATAGAGGGATCAATCTTCAATTCACCAACCCTTATGATGTAACACAAGTATATGAATGATGTCTTGCAAAATTTACACTTCAATAATTTCACATATAACTTCTCTTTTTTGGAAGTGTCAAATACTTTCCTCACATGCTTGACACACACATCAAAAGTTCTACTAATACCAAAATATCATATAAATAGGAAATCACAAATTCGTGAATTAATTGTCGAAAAACATCGCACATGAATAATAATTTTCAAGGCATTGAAAAGCCAAAGAGGCTTCACTAATCATTCAAACAAACTCTTAGTTGTCTTAAAAGTAATTTTCCAAACATCAATTTCTGCAATTTGAATCTTATGATAAGAACTTCATAAGTCTGTCATAGTAAAGGAAACTACATATTTCTACTTATCTAACAAATCTTCAATATGAGGAATATGGCATCGATTATTTACTATGACCTTATTTATTGCATGAATGTCAATGCATTCCCTACATTCAATTCGTCTTCGATACCATTACACTAGAAGATCTACATGGATAGGAACTAGGCCTAATGACTCCCATTTCAAGAAATTATTAGACTTGCTTCATAATCTCTGCATTCTTAATCACTGACATCATATACATACCAATTCCTAATCTTTCAAGTTCCTAAAAATCCACATCATAATTAGAAACAGGTTTGACTAAAGCATATTTATGATATGGATCACAACCATCAAAAGCATCATATTGTTTGATATGCTTTTCATTCACAGCCAAAAGTCCAAAATCGTTGCTATAATTTATGAGCATCTTCATTTTTTCTACATTAACAAGTGATAAATTAGTCTTCATTTATGCGCTCTTACAAAAAACTCAACCCCATCTTTAGTGAGGTGATATTTTTTCTCATGTCTGAAAAATATTACTTTCCAATGATACAAGTAAGGGCTTCCCAAAAAAAATCCACAAATATCAAAAGGAACCACAACTAATTCAACCTCATCAACAAATTTCAAAGTGATAGCAAATCTAGGTTGACATTGCTTCGCTACTTGCAATTTTACATTATCACAAACCCAACCAAGAGGATAGGGTTTCTCATGAGGTTTTGTTTCTAAGCCCAACTTCATGTCAAGTTCACATGGGAACTAGTAGAAAAGAAATTATGAACTTTCATATGCTTAATAATCACCCTAAAATGAAAAATATCACTTCTTTTACTTTCAACAATAGGAGATGGCATAAAAGAACTAGAACTAGTATGAGAAGATATATTACCTTTCATTCCAACAACTATGACTTGTGTTTCATCCCCTTAATTAGATCCTAGTTCTTATTGCATTGTCACAAGAGTATTTTTCTTTCCTTTGCCTCCCAAGCTCTTAAGACTTAGTTCAATACGAAACTTCCAATATTGAGTATTTTCACACCCTTCATTCTTACAATGAGAGAATGTAATCTTCACCTCCTCTTTCTTCGCCATCTCAAATTTCTTGCTTTTCCTCTCTCCTTTCAATTTTCCTTTAATGAACTTCAACGATTTCTTCTTCACGAAATCATTCTACACATTCTTTCCCCTAGGCTCAAGATGAGTAACTTGGACACATACTTCATCCAAATTAATGGGATTAAATAAAAAAGAGTATGGAGAAGATAAATATGCAATGCACCAACATATTTCAAAAGCATCTTTGGAGAATATAATGGAATATTAAAGATAATTAATTCCTCCTCAATTATTTAATAAAAAATTTCACACATTTTCGTTTTCCTTCTCTAAAATTTTTCCATTTCATAATTGCTTTCTAAGTATAAGCTAATGGATAAAAATTCTTCTTCAGTGCATTAGTGAATTTTGACAATGAAGAAAGGTTATTACCATTATTTTTAGTACCTTGTCAAAGTTTACTTTCCCACCAAAAAAAGAGCTATAACCTCATGCCAAACAGAGGCCAACTGAATCTTTACCTATTCTTCAACAAATGTTGAATATTAAAATAAAATTATATCGATTGAATCCATTTGTCTAATCACTCAACATTAATCTTTCCATTACATAGTGGTAAGTGGAACTTAGCATCTGACTTCAACATAGGCTTCTTTGAAGAAATATTCTTATTAGGAGATGGCAGTTGAGAATTAGATGAAGAAAAATGTGGTAAGGGATGAGGAGGAGGAGAGAGGTCTCAAAGGAGGAGGATATAATAGACGAATATGGGGTTTATGACCCTCATTTTTTATTTGGCTATTTCCACATCTTTTATGAAATTCTCTTTCCCGATAAAGTTCTTCCACCTTGCAATACAACATAGCAAATGCCCTAAGAAAATTTTATTCATATTTAAAAAGATTCTCTCTTCTTTGTAAAGACATCTCTCATCTTTAAGTGAAGATCCTCGAAACAACTTCATGATTATAAAATTCAATTTCACCATCTCCCTTCTTAAACTTAGACTTGGTAATCATTCTCTCCCTTCTTAAATTTATAGTTGGCAATCATTCTGAGAACCAAATCAAACTAAGTCATTTAAGCACTCATAGTACACCTTATCATGATATTTTTCCACGAGCCTATGATTTATGGAGTTTTAAACCAAATGCAAGATACAAAATCTATTAAAAATATTATAATAATATTAAAATATCTAAGAATAAATTAAAAGAACACAACATGATTAGTAATAAGGTTCACCAAGTATATGCTACATCTTTGGGTCCACTTCTAATCGAGTGGGCTCTTCAAATTTTATAAATTCACCAATACCTAAAGTTGAATTTCTAATCTACATCTTCACAAAAGGCCTCTAAAAATCGCTTGCAAAAAATCTCCTTTCAAAATTCTCCAAAAGGGCATAAACTTTATGATTTATCACATAAGAGTGATAATCGTGCCACAAACAAAGGACACGAGTCTTTCACTTCACACTATAACACTTTGGCATAGTACTAACCCATTTCCGAATTTATAATGTTGGGGCTTCACAACCTCGGTGTTGAACAGGTAAAGGTTGGAACCCTATTTTTTTAGAATCGTATATAAATAAGTCGCGGCTGATACATGTGGGTTATATTAAAACTTGTTGGGCTTGGCTTACAACCCGAAACAAAACATTGTTATAATCAATGTATTAACCCCTTTGCATATATATAACATTCAACTAGTAACATGCGAGCATGTCTTTTTGATGTGAGTGGGTTGTCGACAGTCACGTGAAGATCTTGGTCAAGATATTAGTCACTACTTTTTGGCATCTAAATTTACTACTTTTGTTTTCATGTTTTTGCTGCATGGTGACACTGCATATGCTAATTTTTTATTTTTTTTTTCAATGTTTCTTTTTCATGAAATTAGATGCA
The DNA here is from genome assembly GCA_031772625.1 of Pinus tabuliformis. Lineage (NCBI taxonomy): Eukaryota > Viridiplantae > Streptophyta > Pinopsida > Pinales > Pinaceae > Pinus > Pinus tabuliformis. Next base: position 588,849,349 of record CM062813.1, read on the forward strand.
TATACTCTGCAATAAAATTTGTAACTAGTCTATTTTGTACCAATTGTAACAACTTTTTTTTTATTGATATTCGAAACAAAATTAGAAATCACACTATAAAATCAGGTACTATTTTTTTTTTGTTAAATTTATAATCAATAATGAAAAACACAATTGAAACTAGTGTTATGCGGATGTGATGATTAAGTTGTACTTATATTTAAACTACCTAAAAGCATTTAAAGAAGCCATATATCCTCTCTAGTGGTAGTTGACACTTCACATTAAGGTTTCTTTCTTTATTTTTTTGGTGAAGGAAATTGAACTTTGAATTTTATAATTTACATAGTACTTCATAACACAACAATTGCCAATTGAATTGTTCACTATAATCTGATATTTTAAAAATTGTAATGTTATGCTGAATTCTTCAAATTAAAATAAAAAAATAAAAAATTAATGTAATGCTATATATCACTTTTGAATTTATATGATTTTTTATTAATTCATTTTTTAATTTTATGAATATTTTAAGTTTTCTTGAGGTAAATTTATCAAGTTGCTAGTTTTTGAGCTGGATGTTTATGAGGGCTAATGGTATAAACCCATTATATTCATGTGCAATATAGCCTATATAAAAGGGTGAAAGAATCCAAGAAAATATCTGTTGGTGCAACATATCAAATTTTTTACCTATTTTTTGTGTTTTGTTGAGTAATCTTTTAAAAATTACTATCATAATTTTCTCCATGTCATATATTTAAATATGAAAATTATACCATTTTAAATTTGCACTTTATTTATAGAAATTAAAGTTATATTAAATTACCCTATAACCATATTAACTTTGAATCTATCAACAACCAAGAGAGATCACATCTCTGGAGGTGCAAACATTTCCTCAACTTTTGCACTCAAAAAATAGATTTGCAACATGAGAGATTTGATTCCATTATAGCATTCATACATTTGGAGTTAATTAATTTTATTTTAAATGTAATGTTAAGCGGAAACATCTCCCTCATAACGTGATGTAAAGCACCCCTTGAGTTAACAATAATTAAAAAATAAATAAAATAAAAAAATTGGCCATAAATAAAATCTTTTATTTCCATGTTTATTTTCTAGATTTATTTTAAATCATCTTTCTATAGAGAGATAATGTAATTACAAGTAAAAAAAATATTTTTCTTTTTAGTATGAGAAAAATATATAACTTCCTCACTACTTATATAGAGCTTTCAAATGACATGTAAAAATTAATATTAAATTGATATTACATGATTGTTAATTCACATGTAATATTTAAAATAAAATTAGAATATTTTAGTGTCAACTATAAATAACCTTATAGAGTAAAAACATAAGGTAATTTAAGTAGATTTTAACATCAGGCAATGGTAGGTGAGTGTTTTTAATGCTTCTAACTCACACACATATATAGAGGGAGAGGTGTTTTCTACTTCATAATATGATACATGTATTACCATTTTACTTGAAGATTATGAATAATAAATAAAATAATTTAATTGTGAAATTTGTATATATTATATTAAATGAGCACAAAAAATTCTTAAACAAGAACAAAAATTCTTATATTTAAAATATGTGTATTATAGATATATAATTTCAATTCTGTATTTACCAAGAACTAAGAGGATCAAATTTCTGTAAGCACAAAACTTTAAACCTAGAGATTTACTTTATGAATTCTTGCATGAGTAGAGTTTCAGATAAGTTCATTTTCTTGTCATATTCTAGATAGTCATGTTCTTGTCTGCTTTGTCCAAGTAAACTTAGTTATGGCCATCTTGGGTTGCTTTGTTATTTTGTTTAGCCACAACGAAGGGTCCACTTTGTAGTGTTCCTTAGATTTTGGCCTCTTTATCATAATGTATTATAGGTTGTTGATTTAATTTATCCACAAGTTTACTTAGATGTACAATTATGGGGTTTCTCCTTCTTGTTGTCGTATTTGTATTGACTATCTCATACTTGCCACATTATTATTAATTTTTTTGTTTATTCATGTTCCCTATTCATTGGAACATAGTATGTTATCCACCTCACAAATTATTTTACTATATTTGACATTTAAGGTCTAGTGGAATGTTAATAGAAAATAATTCTATTCCAGCCTGGGAATAATTTCTTGTATTACGATATGGTCTCACAATAAACATACTGATTATCGTCATTAGGAACATTTCCTTACCTTTCTCCCGTTATGTCTTACGACCATTGATCTACTCCTTAGGCACCATCATACCTTTATGATATCAAGAATGCAATAAAAAAACATTACCAAGTTCTATGATAATTACTACGACTTACAACTTTCACAGTAAATATCATATTTTCATTTGTTTAGGTGGACCCAATCATGTCCATGTTATTTATCTCTTCGTTGCTTCATGAAAAAATCATGGTTCTGTTGGCATTATGTTTCTGGTATGGCTATATGTTACAGATGTTGTACTTGATGGCAACTCCCGTGGCAAGGCTCTCAATTTGTTGAAAATTAAGAAGAACGCAGGAAAGCAGTTCAGAAGGTGCGTACCCGCAGGTACACATTGCAGGGACTGCGTCCAAATATGCAGGGCAGCCGTTCAGGAGGTGCGTCCCCCCAGTGCACACATTTCAAGGCAGAGAAAAGCACACATGGGGTTTCTTATGTTTTACTCTTGGTATTTAGCCGATGGTATTGGGTTATTATGGTGTCGGCTTGTGGTATTGATCCATGTTTTAAGGAAGAGCTTTCCTATATAAGGCAAAGGAGATCATTTGGCTTGAGTATGTTTTGGGTTGAATATCTTATGAGGGCTAGATCTGGTCTAGATCTAAACAAGGCGAATCTACTGATGGACCAAGATCTCTTCGGCGCATGTTCAGATCTGTAGAGCTGGCTGTCTGGGTTACTTCTGAAGTCTTGAAATCATCTATGCCCGGAGGTACGCAGGTGCAGTAAGGGTTCAGGTGCGTCGGTACGCAGGCGCAGAAGGGTTCACGTGCGCCGGGACGCAGGCGCAGAAGGGTTCAGGTGCTTCCGGGACGCAGTGCATTAACAGGAGATCTGCGTGGGGACGCAGAGCGACTAAGGTTCAGGTGCGTCCCTGGAGCAAAAGAACGCGGCGCGATAGCATTTCTGGGTGCGTCCCTGCAGCAAAGTACGCGGCGCGATAGTGTTTCTGGGTGCGTCCCTGCAGCAACAGGACGCAGTGCAGTTCAAGGAACAGTGCGTGGGCACGCAGTGCAGCAGAAGGATACCTGTGGGTGTACGCAGGAAAGCAGAAGGTGAATTGCGTCGCGACGCAGGCCACAGAAGGGAAAACTGCGTCTCTGTCTTAAGATGTTCTGTTGATTGAATTTCTCTGTTGATAAGGTGTTCTGGGTTAGTTCTGTTATTGCTGATCTGATAACTATAGTGGACTATAACTGTTATATTCTTGATGATCATTTGATGCTTTTTGAAAAGAAGTAGGGGGTTGTAGCTCCCTTCTAGGAGAGACTGGAAAACGAGAGAAAGTTGTAGCTCTCTGCAGGTTGTAGCCTGCGTACTGGTAAAGGACTGCACTAGTACAAAACCATTGTAAAAGGAGTTTCTAATTTGAAAGAAGATAGAGACATATTGCAGCAGGTGGTTTTCACCCACATTGGGTTTCCACCTTACATCTTGTGTTCTTTGGTGTGACTATCAGTTTTCTTTTGTTCATGCTCATTATTTTATGGTACTGACATGCAAAAATAATTCAAAGAACAAATAAAGAAGATTTATTAAAAGAATTATATAATACTGATTCACCCCCCCTCTCAGTATTATTTCCAACAATTGGTATCAGAGCAGGTCCTTTAGAGAAGCTTGACCGCTTGAAGGTAGATCGTTCATCATGAGCAACTACGAGAGAGAAGCATCAATCAGGCCACCGGTTTTTGATGGGACAAACTTCAATTATTGGAAGGTAAGAGTTACTGCCTATCTTCAATCTCTTGGTACAGAAGTTTGGGACATCGTAGAGACAGGCTACGCTTTTCCTTCAGCTACTCCTACAGATGCAACCGAGAAAAAGAAGTATGAAACAAATGCGAAAGCAGTCAGTACTCTATTAGGATGTATATCTCAATCAGAATTCATGAAGGTAATGCACTATAAATCCGCAAAAGAAATATGGGACAAAATTGTCACGAGCTATGAAGGAGATGAACAGGTAAAACGTGCTAAACTTCAAACTCTCAGAATTTAGTATGAGACTCTCAAAATGTATAATGATGAAAGTGTGGCTAACTATTTTCTTCGGGTAGATGAGGTTGTTAACTGTATGAAAAATTTGGGTGAAGAAATAAAAGAGGCTGTTGTGGTTGAAAAGGTTCTAAGATCATTGTCCCCCAAGTTTGAATCTAAAGTATCTGCAATAGAAGAAAAGGAAAATCTACGAATTCTTACTATGTCTCAGCTACATGGAATTCTAACTGCTTATGAAATGAGAAAGGGAGGTCCATCAGACAGAAGAGAAGCTGCTTTCAAGGCATCAGACAAAGGAGATTATTATGAAGTGAGCCACGTCCCAGAAGAAGAGGAAGAAGAATCAAATTTTGTCAAAAATCTTCAAAGGGGTTCTGGAAGGTTCAGAGGTAAGTTACCTTTTAAATTCTTTGCTTGTGGAAGAGTAGGTCATTATGCTGCAAAATGTCCTTATAAGGATAAAGGAAAGGAACCTGCTAGATGGAACAAGAAACAGAATGCAAATAAGAAAAGCTACTACACTCATGAAGATAGTGATGGTCTATCAAACAGTGATGAAGATGAACAAGGTAATGAATATAAGTTGTTAATGGCATTTGAAGATGATGATTATATGGATGCTATAGATGTGGATAACCTTTATGATGAAATTACTAGACTCAAGAGATGTATAGAAGAAAAGAACATGATCATTGATACTCTACAATTTCAAATTGATGAAAAGGAAAAACATCTTGAAAAATTAGAAGGTGAAATTGTTGGTCTTAGAAAAGAGATTGAGAAAACAAAAGCTATTAATCTCAAGTTTGTCAAATGATCTGAAACTTTGGATGAGATTATCAATGTGCAGCGGTCTCCTCTAAACAAGACAGGTCTGGGCTATAATGGAGAAACCTCTCAAGCATCCACCTCAAAAAGTTATCTTGATGCAGCAAGAAGAAATGAGCAAAAGCACAATGAAGATCATCAGGTAAAGCAGGGACAAATTACAAACAGAAACTATCAAGGGAAATCCATCTTAAGGGTGAACAAAAGCTACAACCAGCCACAGGTAAAATCTTCTCAATTTGGTTCAAGAATAGATGACAATAGAAATTACAATCAATTGGCTGGTAGATTCGATAACCGCAGAAGTTTCTTCAATGGACAATGCTTTTCTTGCCATAACTTTGGTCACAAAGCAGCTCAATGTGTTGCATATAAAACGATCATGACTAGGGAAGCTCAAAAACAAAGAAGTATGACGGGGATTACAAAAAGGACCTATAACAACTTTTCGGTTCTTGAAAATGAAGTTGAATGTTCTATTTGCAATAACTTTGGTCATGAAGACTCTGAATGCAGGAGCAGGTTTCAGCAGAAAAAGGAACAAGCCTCAAGCACCAAAACATGGAGAATAAAGGAACCTCAAACAGAAAGATGTGGGATAGCATTTTATGCAGAAGGACAGGAAAATCTATGGTACATTGACAGTGGATGTTCGAAGCATATGACAGGTGATAAAGAAAAACTTGAGTCTTATTCTACTCTAGAAAAGGGAAAGAAAGTCTCTTTTGGAAATGATACTCCTGCAACTATAAAAGGAAAAGGCATTGCTCAGTTAAAAGAAAAGGTCAAGGCTGGAAATGTTTTGTATGTTGATGGATTGAAGCATAATCTTATAAGTGTTAGCCAGATGTGTGATCAAAGAACCGAGGTTATATTCAGATCAAATGGATGTCTTGTTCGTGATCTTGATACAGGTAAAACAGTGATCAAAGGCAAAAGAACTCCAAATAATCTGTACATATTTGAAGAAGGACAACAACAATGCTATCTGAGCAAGGATGATGAGCACTGGTTATGGCATCGGAGATTGGGACATCTAAGCTTTTCACAAATAAGGAAAGCATGCAAATATCAGGCAGTTCGTGATCTTCCAGATATCAAAATTCCTGACAACACCATATGCAAATCATGTCAGTTTGGAAAACAAACCAGAACTAACTTTCCAGAGAAAGAAGGATCAGCTAGCATGCCTCTTGAGCTAGTACATACAGATACATGCGGTCCTTTCAGGAAAAGAACACCTCGAGGAGAAGAATACTTGATATTATTCATTGAATATTTCTCCAGGTTTTTCTGGTTAGGACTTATGAAGCACAAAGATGAAGCATTCGAAAAATTCAAATCCTTCAAAGCCTTGGTTGAAAATCAATCAGGTCACAAAATTAAGTGCCTCAGATCTGATAGAGGTGGGGAATTTACTTCAAATGAATTTTTTTGATTTCTGTGAAGAACATGGGATAAGAAGAGAATTCTCTACAGCAATAACTCCTCAGCAAGATGGAGTTGTGGAAAGGATGAACAGAACAATCCAACAAATGGCTCGTGCTATGCTTGATGAGTCAGGAACTCCCGCAACCTTCTGGGGTGAAGCTGCACATGCTGCGGTTGTTATTCTCAACAAAACAAATGTCCGGGTGAACAACACTCAAACTCCTCATGAGCTCTGGAGTGGTAGGACTCCTTCGGTAAAGCACTTCAAAATCTTTGGGAGCAAATGCTATATCAAGAATATGGATGAGCAGCTTGGCAAACTTGAACCTAGAGCAGATGAAGGCATTCTTCTTGGTTACTCTCCACATAGCAAAGCATACAAATGCTACAATAAAAGACTTGGCAGAATTGTTGACAGCATTGATGTAGTGGTTGATGAAAAGGGATACATTCCTAGGCAAGTACATCATGAAGACATCGAAGAAGATGAAGGCTACCCCCAACGACAGAATGATGAAGAAGAAGAACCTCAAGAAGAAGAACCAGAGGAGCAAACAAGAATAGAAGAAAAGACTCCATCCAGATATGTTCAGAAGAATCATCCAGAATCTCAGATTATGGGGCAGAAAGAAGCAGGTGTACAAACAAGAAGAACAGTTGCAGAAGCTTCAAGCTATTTGGCATTACTCTCCTCTACTGAACCACAAAATGTGAAAGAGGCATGCAAAGATGAATGTTGGGTGAAAGCAATGGATGAAGAACTTGAGCAGATCGAAAAGAACAACACTTGGGAGCTGGTTCCTAGACCAAAAGATAAGAATGTTATCGGAACAAAATAGGTCTTCAAAAATAAATTGAATGAAAATGGAGAAGTAATTAGAAACAAAGCCAGACTTGTTTGTAAAGGGTATGCGCAGCAAGAAGGAATAGACTTTGAAGAAACCTTTGCTCCTGTTGCAAGACTTGAGGCCATCCAAATGTTCCTTGCTCTCTCAAGTTTTCAAAACTTCAAAGTATTTCAAATGGATGTGAAATCAGCCTTTCTGAATGGAGACTTGGAAGAAGAAGTGCACATTGAACAGCCAGATGGGTTCATTCTTGGAAATGATCCAAATCTTGTATGCAGATTGAAAAAGGCTCTCTATGGTCTCAAACAAGCTCCAAGGGCTTGGTACTACCGTTTGGACAAATATCTTCATCAACAAGGCTTTTCAAAAGGATCAGCAGATAGCAATCTTTATATAAAAGTTAAAAATGACAAATTGCTAATAATTGTTGTATATGTAGATGACATTATTTTTGGGAGCAATGAACAAGCTATGAGTCAAAACTTTGCCTCGGTCATGCAGAAAGAATTTGAAATGTCCTTGCTAGGAGAACTGACATATTTCCTTGGTTTGCAAATCCAACAAAAAGAAGGAGGAATCTTTTTATCTCAAACCAAGTATCTCAAACAGATTTTGAAGAAATATGGTATGGAAGATGCAAAACCAGTATGTACACCCATGGTCACAGGATGTAGCCTTAGTGCAAATGATGAATCTGCAGCAGTACATCAACCAACCTACAAATCTATGATTGGAAGTTTACTTTATTTGACAGGTACCCGACCGGACATCATGCATGCAGTTGGAATAGTTGGAAGATTTCAGGCAAATCCGAAGGAGACTCATCTTCAGGCAGTGAAGAGAATTTTCAAATATCTTCAAGGGACTCAACATTATGGCTTATGGTATCCTAGAGATGCAGATTGGGCCGGAAGCGTGGATGACAGGAAAAGCACAAGTAGTGGTGCGTTCTTTATGGGTTCCAGACTGGTATCTTGGTTCAGCAAGAAACAAAGTTCAATTGCCTTGTCTACAGCTGAAGCAGAATATGTTGCTGCTGCATCTTGTTGCACCCAACTCCTTTGGATGATGCAGACTTTGCAGGATTTTCAAATCACTTGTACACCACCAATCCCCATCTTATGTGACAACACAAGTGCAATCAGCATCTCAAAGAATCCTGTTATGCATTCAAAAACCAAGCACATACCAATCAAGTATCATTTTCTCCAGGAACAAGTACTTGAACAGAAGGTCAAGTTGGAGTATGTTCCTTCTAAGGAACAAGTTGCTGATATTCTCACCAAACCATTGCCCAGGGACACTTTTGAATACCTCAGGCAAAAGCTAGGGGTTGTTGATGCATCATCTTATTGTTGAACCTTTTCTGATTGATGGCACAGGTTCAGGGGGAGCATATAATGCATTGTTGGCATTATGGAGGATGGTCAGAAGGAGATCTTGGAAATAGCTGCAATATGTCTCTATCTCTTTCATTGTGGATTATGGTTCTTTGCTGCAGATCTGGTTCATTTTCAGGAGGAGCATGATCTTAGGGGGAGCATACCCCTTTGCCCTTGATGTCAAAGGGGGAGAATGAAGCTGAAGTTTGTGAGGTTGCCATCAAGTCCAAAGGGGGAGATTGTTGGCATTATGTTTCTGGTATGGCTATATGTTACAGATGTTGTACTTGATGGCAACTCCCGTGGCAAGGCTCTCAATTTGTTGAAAATTAAGAAGAACGCAGGAAAGTAGTTCAGAAGGTGCGTACCTGCAGGTACACCATGCAGGGACTGCATCCAGATACGCAGGGCAGCCGTTCAGGAGGTGCGTCCCCCTAGTGCACACATTTCAAGGCAGAGAAAAGCACACATGGGGTTTCTTATGTTTTACTATTGGTATTTAGCCGACGGTATTGGGTTATTATGGTGTCGGCTCGTGGTATTGATCCATGTTTTAAGGAAGAGCTTTCCTATATAAAGCAAAGGAGATCATTTGGCTTGAGTATGTTTTGGGTTGAATATCTTATGAGGGATAGATCTGGTCTAGATCTAAACAAGGCGAATCTACTGATGGACCAAGATCTCTTCGGCGCATGTTCAGATCTGTAGAGCTGACTGTCTGGGTTACTTCTGAAGTCTTGAAATCATCTATGCCTGGAGGTACGCAGGTGCAGTAAGGGTTCAGGTGCGTCGGTACGCAGGTGCAGTAAGGGTTCAGGTGCGTCGGGACGCAGGCGCAGAAGGGTTCAGGTGCGTCCGGGACGCAGTGCAGTAACAGGAGATCTGCGTGGGGACGCAGAGCGACTAAGGTTCAGGTGCGTCCCTGGAGCAAAAGGACGTGGCGCGATAGCATTTCTGGGTGCGTCCCTGCAGCAAAGTACGCGGCGCGATAGTGTTTCTGGGTGCATCCTTGCAACAACAGGACGCAGTGCAGTTCAAGGAACAGTGCGTGGGCACGCAGTGCAGCAGAAGGATACCTGCGGGTGTACGCAGGAAAGCAGAAGGTGAATTGCATCGCGACGCAGGCCACAGAAGGGAAAACTGCGTCTCTGTCTTAAGATGTTCTGTTGATTGAATTTCTCTGTTGATAAGGTGTTCTGGGTTAGTTCTGTTATTGCTGATCTTATAACTGTAGTGGACTATAACTGTTATATTCTTGATGATCATTTGATGCTTTATGAAAAGAAGTAGGGGGTTGTAGCTCCCTTCCAGGAGAGACTGGAAAACGAGAGAAAGTTGTAGCTCTCTGCAGGTTGCAGCCTGCGTACTGGTAAAGGACTACACCAGTACAAAACCATTGTAAAAGAAGTTTCTAATTTGAAAGAAGATAGAGTCATATTGCAGCAGGTGGTTTTCACCCACATTGGGTTTCCACCTTACATCTTGTGTTCTTTGGTGTGACTATCAGTTTTCTTTTGTTCATGCTCATTATTTTATGGTACTGACATGCAAAAATAATTCAAAGAACAAATAAAGAAGATTTATTAAAAGAATTATATAATACTGATTCACCCCCCTCTCAGTATTATTTCCAACAGGTTCTATCATTTAATTGATTTTATTTATTGTATAATTTCCTTCTGATCTCTCCCCAATAGCACGAACATGCTTAAAATAAACAAAATCTAACTTGAAAATTACATTAGTAAACCTTACCATCATATCTTTCTAACATGCCTCACCAATTAGTCTTCTCAACACTTTTCTTGGGGTATGCATCCCTCTCTGTTACGAAAATTATTGATTAAGGTGCCTAATGGTGACACCAACTTCTCCTTGTTGTTGAAGTTAAATCAGTTATAAGGTCCTCCCCCCTTACATCCCCATGCATGTCAACATCCTCATCACACTATTTTAGTGTGGTCATATTGACATAATGATTTTGTAAGCATGTGTTCATTCTAATCAATATCTTGATCAAACATCAGTTGTGTCTAGAAAATATTTGTTAAATTTCTTTCAGTACCTATCTACATTGGCATTGAAGGGTGACATGCTACCTTTTGCAGATCGTCAGGAATAGGTAACATTTCTACCAATGTACTACTAGCATTTTATCATTTTTTTTTACCATCAACCCTTAGAGTTTCATTAGGACCATAGAATCCTTAGAGTATTTAATATGCACATCTATTATTGTGTGTATCTAACACACACACACACACATTCTCATATGTTGTCCTTTTTAGCTCATGATATCGGCCAAAATTCGAACGAAAAAGAATTAGACTAGAAAGGATCTGGTTAAGGCTCTCTCCATCGTAATTTACAATTGTATCATTTGGTATATATATATATATATATATATATATATATATATATATATATATATATATATATATATATATATATTCTTGTAATTTTACCAAATTTCCATGAAATCTAGCATGCATCTACTCTTGCTCCTCCTATTGTATCCACTTATCTCAACTCTTTCGATTTCAAAATAGTGATCTCAATTAACCAAAATCATCTTCTCATATTGTCTTCAATAAAAATTAAACGTCCAAATTGTGAGGAAGTTATAAAATAACTATTTAATGAATCATTATATGATTTAATATTACGAATCTGTAATTCCAAAAATTCTTAAGCCCACTACCTGGATTCCTTTTCCATATTTTAGGGGCCATTGCACTCCTTCTCTAGTAATTGTTTTTTTCATAGCTTTTAAATTGACTTTAGTCCAACCCAATTTATATTCACTAAATTTGATGTAAGTAGATATCTTTCTAGATACCAACAACATTGTTCAGATGTGTTTCCATATCTATTTAGTTTCGAAAGTAACCCAAATATAGGTACCACGTTACATACAACTTAAAATTCTCAATGATATTTCTTTCTTTATGTCTGAGACTGATCTTCCCCCATCATTTTACCACAACTTATCTCCATTTTGTTGCTCCTTGATTACGTATTTTATTTAGCAACTCTACTATTAGTTAATCGAAATTCCATTTCGACTCATTTATGACCGAAGTTTTATTTTTAATATGTTATCGCTGTGGCATTTGCTATTACATCGCATCTATTCTAGGTTGTTTATATACTTAGTTATGTATTTTTCATTACACTTTTCCTTGTAGACTAGTCGTGATGCCCATATTTAATTTTTGGACTGAATTTATGGATAAAAAAATGTTTTTATCTTTTACAAGTCGTTATAGTTATCACTTGAAAATTCCTTTTATGGTTATACACTGATAATTTGATGTAAATGTATATATTTAAGTTTGCTTTCAGTCTTAGGTTAAGTCTACACCTGTGAAAATTGATCTAGTTACATTTGTCCTAAACCCCATCACTGTTAGCTTAGGCTATTGGGCAACCATGTTGGCCTTTTTGATAACCTGGATTCAAAATTTATATTCTTTTATAGTTAATTTCTATTAACCTCCCATTTTCATAGAGACAATGGACAATATTCATACACATTATTACATAGAATAAACCCACCCACCGTGGCCTAATTTTATACATGTATTTTGTACTCATAATTATTCTATATCCCTGATACATCATGTATCTTGATTTACGTATTAAACGATTTCTGAACCCTTTTATTCTGATTTCTAAATTATATACTCTTTATTGTGTATATTTTCTCTTTTTTGTTATATTTGTATCTTCCTTTAACATACAATTAACTTATTATTCTGCGGTTTTCATAATGTTTCTATAGTCTCTTCTTCTTTCGGCTTGCTACCCATAGAGATGTAAGATTAATCTTTTGTTAGGATCCGAAACTTTATTTTTACAGCTAATTATTTTTTCATTCACCCTCTCAGTTAGGTTCTTGGTTAACTACTAGTATATGCACAAGGAGATAACTTATAATAGTGTGTCAAGTCCCTATAATACTAGATTCCGCCATTACTATTGTCATTGTAGCCCTTATTGTTATTGTTGTGCCCATATTGTCCCAATATTTTTATTATTATGCCCCATAGAAGCCCACTATTTTTATTTTTGTGCCCTTATATTGTTATTGTTAGGTCCACTTTGGCTATATTGTGACCCCTTAGACTCCAATATATAGAAAGGAGGTTTTGTCATTTATAACATCCAAGAATTGTTCATTTGTGTGATGTAAAGGAGGTTGCCCCCTCAAAGAGGTTGATTTCTAAGTCGTTGCCCTATCTTTTCTATCTTTTTGAGTTGGTTTCATAACATTTGATATTAGAGCTTTGGATTCTAGGGTTTTGCTACTCCAAACACATCATCGTGCCATTTTCACATAAACTTTATTCTATGACGTTTCAAAAGCAGAAAAATTATTTTGAGACCAAATCGATCTGGACCTCAGGTCCAAATTTCAGATATTTTCTCTCTATATTTTTGGAGATATGATCCAAGAAAGTTAGGGTTTTTGCAGTATCCTGAATTATATCTCAAACAGGTGACCTGGGGAAAATCGTCATAATGTTTTTTTTAGCATCAAATTGAAATTTGGTAAGAAGTTATAGAAATAATATGACTTGTACTTTTGTGTGTGTCGGTTTCAGGTCCTAAGGTTGAAACAATGACTTCGTACAAGTTTTCTCTACTGAACTAGTCTATAGTGAGATAATTGTGGGAGATTTGGTATAACTCTTCCTTGGAGAATCCAATATTGATCATAATTGTGGGGTTAGAAAGAGGACTTAGAGGGCTACCGCTGGAAGCAATTTCAAACCTTAGATATCCGAAATTACAGATATACAACAGATTCAATATCAAGCCCCTACAAAGTGAAAAAAGGTGTGTAGTTTTTTTAAATAGTTGCATAAATTTGGTTTGAAAAATTAGTTTGAAAGAATTCAAAGGGCATAGTGAAGAATTATTATCATTAATTTATGCCCCGAAGAAAGAAAATGTAATCACCTAGTAAGAAACCTAAAATCTTTAGCATGACTCATGAAGAAGAGGAGAAAATGCAACATGATATATCAAAATTACGAGACCAAGTGCAACAAAATTCACTCTCATAAAAATTAATAGATGATAAGATGGATGGTTTAAAGAAATACGTAGAAGCTAAGATGTATGACATGAAAGCTTAGATGGACGGTTTAAAAATGGGCATGGAAGCTAAGATGGATGGTTTAAATAAAGGTGTAGAAGCTAAGATGAATGACGTGGAAGCTAATATGGATGGCGTGGAAGCTAAGATGGATGACATGGAGGCTAATATGGATGGTTTAATGAAAGGCATTAAAGATAATATGGAAGATTTGAAGATAGATTTGACAAAGTTTCTACAAGAAGTGCTTACTAATGGCGAAAGGGTAGTAAATAAAACTCATGATGAGAAAAAAATAAATGTTAATCATGATTTCATAGACTCTAACATTGGATCAAAGACCCACCATGTTCCAAAGAACGATATGAGGAAGTTTGATTGAAAGGATCCCGTAACATGGATACTACGGATGGATTAATATTTCGATCTCCATAATGTGCAAAACACATACAAGGTACACATTGCAACTTTATATTTGAAATGAAATTAGTTTGTATGGTATCAACGACTTTTCTCTTGTAAACAAATTGCACCTAGGAAATTTTTATCGATAAAATGATAGAACATTTTGAGGACACAAAAAGTAATACTATTTTTAGCCAATTGATAAATCTCAAACTAAAGGGTTCACTGATGGAGCACATTGAGGACATCCAAAAATTGAATATAAGGGTAAAATATATTCCAGAGGAGCATAGGATTGATGTGTTCATAGGGAATTTAAAGGATAACATCCAACACGAGCTTTGCCTTTGGGAACCTGATTCATTGGAGAAGGCATTCAAGTTGGAAAGAAAAATTATGGCAACAGGGAAGCCCACCACTCACAATTATAAATATGGAAGTGTTGTTTCCCCTAGCCTTCCACAACCTACATGGTCGACAACACAACATTTGGAAGAAAAAAGAGAAAAAGGACTTTGTTATAGTTGTGATAGCAAATACACTAAAGGTCATAAGTGTGTTGAGAAGAAATTATTTTATGTAAATTATGAAGAGGAGGAATAAAAGGAGCAAGAAACATCAAAAGAAGAGGATATACACTAGGAACAAACCCTAGAGAACGAATAAATGAATCCGACCATACCACTCCTCAAACTATAAGGATAAAAGCGCATATCAAGAAGAAAAAGGTAATAGTGTTGATTGGTTCGGGTAGTACCCATAATTTTATTCATTGTAAGATAGCCAAGGAATTGAATTGCTTCCTATATCTAGCACCAGTGTGTCAAGTGATGGTTGCAATTCGAGGAACCATAAATTGCTCTCAAAAGTGCCACTATATCAAGTTATCCATGGGAGAATATGTATTGAAAAGCCCAATGCTTTCCATTCCAATGGGTGGTGCTAATGTTGTACTGGGAGACTAATGGCTACAATCCTTGGGTACAATAGCTTTTAATTTTCAAGAACTTTTCATGAAATTTTCTTTAGAAGGATAGGAAGTTGAACTAAGGGGTATCGCAAGGAAGCCAAGAAATATAATCATCTCTAATGGAATGAAAAAGATTGTAAAGAAAGAACAATGAGGCATAATTGCACAATTATGTTCACTAGAGGTTCCCACATCGAAATCATCTATTTCTCCAGATCCCGAAAAAGTCTTGTACAATCATTCCAAGGTATTTGAGACTCCCAAACTCATCGCACTTATTCATGATCATGATCATGCTATTCATTTGAGTCCATGAAGTGTTCCTCCAAACAACAGGACTTACAGATATCTATATGCTCAAAAGAGTGAAATTGAACGTATGGTTGCAGAAATGATAGAGGCTCGTATAATTCAACCTAGTCAAAGTTTTTCCTCTGCTCTAGTACTATTGGTTCACAAGAAGGATGGGTCATGATGCATGTGTCCAGATTATAGGGACCTCAACAAGCTCACTATTAAAGATAAAATTCCCATTCCTATCATTGATGAATTACATGGATCAATTTACTTCACCAAGTTGGATCTTCGTGAAAACGATATTTAGAACTCATAAGGGTCATTATGAATTTTTGGTCATGCCTTTTGGCCTTACCATTGCTCCTTCTGCATTTCAAGGCTTGATGAATTCCATTTTCAAAACCTTCCTTTGAAAATTTGTGTTATTATTTTTTGATGATATACTAATCTACAACAAATCTTGGAAGGATCATGTTCAACATGTTGACAAGGTGCTCAAACTATTGGAGGAGAAACAATTATATACAAAAAGCTCGAAATGTTTCTTTGGAGTACAAGAGGTGGAATATCGAGGTCATATTGCCTCTCATCAAGGTGTTACGATACACCCTAGCAAAATTAAAACCATTAAGCAATGGAAAATCCCCACATCCATAAAGCATTTGCGAGGATTTCTCCAGTTGACAGGGTATTATCTCAAGTTTGTTAAGAATTATGGGAGAAGATAAACACCTCTAACAACATTATTTAAGGAAGTTGAATTTTCATGTACTCCAGAAGCAACGAAGGCGTTTGAACATCTTAAAATGGAAATGTGCCAAACACCAATCTTAGCTACACTGGACATCACAAAAACCTTTATTGTGGAATTTGATGTGTCAGGAAATGGAATTGGTGTTGTTTTAATGCGAGAAGAAAGACCCATTGCTTTTGAAATTTGTCCAATCAAAGGAAAGTATTTACACAAAGCTATTTATGAGAAGGAAATGTTGGAAATACTACATGAACATAAGAAATTGCGACCCTACATAATGGGAAGATACTTCAAGGTAAAAATGGATCATGATAGTCTTAAATAATTTTTAGAACAAAGATTATAGTCAGAAGAGTAACAAAAATGGGTCACAATGATGTTGGATTATGACTTTGAAATCATCTACAAAAAAGCGAAGCAAAATATTGTGGCAGACGCACTTTGGAGAAAGGACGAGGATGTGGAAGAAATTCTTTGCATCATTTCTATTATCCAACCAGATTGGATAAACGAAGCAAGGGATGAATGGAAGAATGATGAAGAAGTGTGGTGACTGATTCAAAAGTTACGAAAACATCCCAGTACATCTATTACATTTAGCTTGAATAATGATGTGTTATGGTACAAAGATTGGTTATACCTATGTAAGAATTCCCAACTCAAACAAAATATTCTTAGGGAATTGCACACCTCTCCCTTAGTAGCAACCTCGGGATTTCTAAAAACTTACCACAGGGTTAAGAAGGAATTTTTTTTCGATGGCCTTAAATCGGATATTCAAAAGTTTGTGGTGGAATGTTTTGTTTTCCAACAAAATAAAGTTGAAACAATTAATACCCCAGGTATATTACAACCTTTATCAATTCGAAGCCAATGTTGGGAGGAGGTTTCAGTGGATTTTAGCGTAGATTTACTGAAGTTCGAAGGAAAGAGTGTTATCATGGTGGTAGTTGACAGAGTTGCCAAGTATGCACACTTTTTTGCATTATCTCATCCATTAAAAGCAAGTACAGTTTCTATTGCATTTATGCAAACAGTTCAAAATCTACATGGAGACCCAAAGATTATTATAAAGCGAAAAAGATCCCATTTTCACTAGAAATTTTTGGACAGAATTATTTTCTTGTCTTGCTACTCAATTAGCTCATAGCTCATCTTATCATCCTCAATCTGATGGGCAAATTGAGATAGTAAACAAATGTTTGGAAGGATATCTTCGTTGCTTTGTATATGATAAACAAACACAATGGGCCAAATGGTTTCCTCTGGCTGAATGGTGGTATAACACTCCCTTCCATACTACAACAAAAATGTCCCCATTTATTACACTTTATGGACATCTTCCACCATCCATCACATCATATTTAAGAGAAAATTCTAAGCTTCAAGCGGTGGAAGATCACATCGAGCATCAATAATAAGTTCTCCAATTCTTAAAGGATAACCTCACTTTGGCACAAAATATAATGAAACAACAGGTAGATCAACATTGTAGTGAAAGAAGCTTTGATGTAAGTGATCGGGTATTCCTACAGCTACAACCATATAAAAAAAATTCCCTCAAGCAAGCTAAGAAGGATAATAAATTATCAAAAAATTATTATGGTTCGTAGAAGGTGTTTCATAAGGTGGGTACTATGGCATACAAATTGGAGCTTCGTACAACTTCCCGAGTGCACCCAGTTTTCCATGTTTCATGCTTAAAGAAATTTATAGTTGACATACTCGCAGTTCAAGCAATATTGCCAGAACTTTATGAGAAAGGAAAAATCATATTGAAACCTAAAGCATTCATAGAAACAAGAACTCGACAACTACGAAATCGATCAATTTCAAATTATCTCATCAAGTGGAAGAACTTACCCGCTAAAGGTTCCACATTAGAGGATGATAATTCTATACAGAAGCATCCTGAACTAATCAAGCATTGAGGACAACACTTTTTTTAAGGAGAGGAGCATTTTAGGTCCCTATAATACTAGTGATTCCCCGTTGTGCCCATATTGTCTTCATATTGTTATTATTGTGCGCCATGGAAGCCCACTATTATTATTTTTGTTCCCTTATGTTATTATTGTTAGGTTTTCTTTGGTTATATTGTAACCCCTTAGACTCCTACATATAGAAATGAGGTTTTGTCATTATATCATCCAATAATTGTTCATTTGTGTAATGTAAAGGAGGTTTCCCCCTCAAAGAGGTTGATTTCTAAGTCGTTGATCTATCTTTTCTATATTTTTGAGTTGGTTTCATAACATAGTGAAATGATTACCTCCAAAGTGTATATAATGGAAAACATCATTATTATTCTCAGTAGTATCCTTACCCCTATTTATACTTGTCTCTTCCTCCAATAATCTATTCTAGTTGCTTACTTTAAAGTATTCTATGATTCTTTGAATTGTTGACTCACCATCAACATGTAGATGATTATATATATATATATATTTATATATATATATATATATATATATATATATATATATATATATATATATATATATATATATATATATATATATATATATATATATATATATATATATATATATAGGGCGATTCCTTAGCAAATGGCGCGCATTTTGTTTCAACATACCCATTCAATTGTTTAAACTTTATAGGACTTGATACTTTATAGATATATATCTTCTGATTATCTATGAAAATCTTTTCCTATCAGCATAAATCATAAACCCTTCTCTATTCATTCTCCCAAAATCATGGGATATGATTTAGTACATAGCATGTATTAATGCTTAAGTCATCCAAAAAATTGTTTGCTCTCCTAGTTTCCCAAGTTAGTGGTTTTGATAATTCAATTAGTATTATGTTAGCTTTAAATTTGCTAAAAAATTGATGTATTTGTGACACGATCCTTCACTTCTCATTTATGTTTCATTCCCAAATCTTACCCTAGGGAACACAATATAATTTCTTGCCATTATCCCTTAATTAGGCCATAGTGCTAAGCCATTCAAATATGATACCACTTGTAACGTCCATCCCTAACCTTGAAACATTCATGCTCTTTTGTAAAAATCTTTGTTTACTTCACATCTGCATATCAATAAGCATTGAAAATTTATGTTTTAGATACAAATGATCTCAACACAAAATTTATTTTACCACACATACGCAATGCGAGCTTCAACCATTATTGGTGAATGTTTAATTATTATCAATTTGGTGTGCTTGCAAAGAAATTGGTTCTCTTTTCGTTGTTTATGAGGTGGTCACATTTTGTTACAACACGACTTGGAGTTAAATGACTTTCTTATCTAGTACTTGGCTCTTTATATAGTCATAATTAATATGGTTTTACTTATATTTATGTGTACCATCCTATGTGAGACTCATGACATATTGCAATTACTTGGTTTATCGAATTATCGAGATGTATAAGCTATAATATTTATCCATGTCATTGTTTCATAAATGGAGCCTTGTTGAGGTGTCAACACATCCTTGTATAATAGTGTTTAGGGTTTTCAATAAATGATTTGGAGGCATGGAGGTTAGTTACATTGTAACTACCCCTGTCCCACGATGCTACGTTGTTCCCACTTGTGACCTCGCCCTTCTGATAGGAGTAATGTGACCCCTCCTTTCTTGTCGGTCCTAATGCTTCCTCAAAGTTTCTAGGTTCACGCCATAATGAGACCAACCTGCAAAAAGGTAAGGATTATTCATTCTGAAGGGAAAATCAAATGATGAAATTTTTTCATTTTAAGGAAAGTCTTTCACATTACCATCCTTAGAAGATGTTTTCCTTCTAGTCTCATTTTTTTCTTGTTTTTGTTTTGTGTGACAGCAGGTCTACCTCATGTATTATTCTAGTGTTAGCGAAATATAATCCCTCGATCATGCTACTCAAAAATTCTCAGTGGTCTCTGATGTGGATAAGTAATTTTTTTCTTTTCGCCATAGTGAACATAGACCAAACACTAATAATTTCCAACTGATGTTCATGGGTTTAACTTTCTTCCCTCATTGTATAAGGCTTGTATGTATTTTTTTTGTTTTCAAGTTTCTCCACCAACCATCAAGTATGAGCTACATGTTTTACTTATATTTTTGTGTACCATCCTATCCCAGACTCATGACATAGTGAAATTATTTGATTTATCAAAATATTGACATGAATAATATGTAATCACTATCAATATACTTATGTCAGAAATGGAACCATGTTGAGGTGTCAACACATACTTGCCTCATACTGTTTAGGGTTTTCAATCAATGGTGTGGAGTAATGGAGGTTAGCTACATGCTAACTACACCTGTCTCGCAATGCTACGTTGTTCCTATTTGTGACCTCGCCCTTCTAAGAGGCGCTCTATAACCAGTCCATTTTCTTTGGTCATAATGATTCCTACAAGTGTCTAGGTTCACGCTATAATGCAACCAAGCTCCAAAAATGTAAGTATAATTAATTACAAATCAAAAATCAAACGATAACAATTTTTCTTTTCGAGGCAAGTATTTAACATTACCATCCTCAAAAAATGGTATCCTTCTGGTCTAATTTTTTCTTCTTGTTGTTTCGTGTGACAGTGGGTCAACCTATTATATCATTCTAGTGTTATCCAAATTTCATCCCTCAGTTGAGTTTCTCAAATCTTCTTGGTGGTCACCAATGCGAATAAGTAATTTCCTTTTTTTTCTAGTGTTCACATACACCAAAAATTAATAATATCTAACTAATGTTAAAGGGTTTAACTTTCTTCTCTTATTGTGTAGGGTTTCTGTGTATTTTTTTGTTTTCCGGTTTCTCCACCAAATAACAGGTATGATCTACAGGTTCTCCTCCTATATATCTATATATATATATATATTACTTTCATTGTTACTCTATATAAATGCTTGGTTATTTATTTCTCTATTTGTAGGTTTGCAAATCTAGCTTGGAAGTAATAATAACTAAGTGGTATATTCACAGAGAGTTTATACAATTCAAACAACTGCAGAGTTTTTCGTTCAGTTCTTTGCTTATGCATCTCAAGTTCTCGTCATTTATGAACATTAGGTTTTTCTTATAGTAATTTTTCATACCATTAGGGATTTCGTTTAAGTTCTTAATGGTTTTTTATTTTTACTAGGTAATTATGGTTTGACATGGAATTATTATTTACTTAATGTTGGAAATAATGGAGAAAGCTAAACTTAGATTACTATTATAGTGATGATAAGATTGACTTTCTAATTTTAAACTTCAGATCCTAATATCTAAGGAGTAGTTCAAACCACCTAATTGTGAGAAAGCCTATATATACTAGGTTGTTCTTGTGTGTTTGTGTAAAATGCTTGGGAACTCTCCAGAAATCTTACCTCGAAAACCAGTTAATTAGTAGAACATCCATTTTTATCATGGTATCATAGCTACAAGACCGAGGGTCCTGTATGCTGGTTTGAAAGGCGTGACTGATGCAAAGTCGTCGTGTGCTACCAGACCGAGGGACCTGTACACTGATTTGAAAAGCGTGACTGACGTGAAGCTGTCACGTGGTTTGGAGGGCCAATCACGCAGACTTAGCCGTGGATCTGATGCTAGCTGCTTCGATCAAGTCTGCGGTGGAGTAATATTAGTGGTAGCCCGGTGTAGACGAGGTGAAGGAGAATCGATCTGGAAACTGTGAGGAGCTCAGACAGCCTCGAGTGAATGTCGTCTCTGAGAGTGAGCATCCAATCTGGCAGCCCACTATGTTTGGTAGCCTGGGTTCTGCGTTAAATATCTGTAGAGATTTTGTATGAGGAAGGAGTTAGCGGGAATAAAGTTATCCTCGTATTTTTTAGCTGTTTGGTGAATACGTGGTGGATGTGAATCTGTGGCGTCGTAGCTGTGGCGTTGGTGAGCATCATAGATCGTAGCTGCATCGATCATCCAGGAGAATTAGAGCGACATGTTGTTAGGATATTCCGACACATAGGAAATAGTTAAGTTCAACTTGGTCTAGTATAGAGTTAGGTAAAGTATGTTTCTTTATCGTTGTACATTTTGTAACTTACAATCCGACGGTCACGATATGTAGTGATCCGACGGTTCACTCTCTCCTCGGTATTACCGACACTTGATCCATGGCTTGACACCCGATTGGTCCATGAGTTCTATTTAAAGCGCATGGAGGGTCATTGTTCGGGTAATCCGTGCATGAGAGAAGCTTATGTAAATTTTCATTCTTTTATTAATAAATTGCCTGTAGTAGCCACATTGGCGCAGGACGTGGACTGTTTCCCTCTTTGAGGGTTTTAACCACGTCAAAAATACTGGTGTATTGATCTGTGATCTGGTTGTGAGCGGTGTCCTTTTGGTGTTCTTTCTGAGGAACTTTCCCTGTAAATTCCTACATGGTATTGGAGCTATTTGAGGGCCGCGTCCGTTGGTGATCCAAATCTGAAGCCGGTAGAACTGCATCTGACTGCCGTTTCCTAGATCTGCTGTTTCTGACAACTTTCAAGCTGAGAGGACTGCTCTGTTGTGTTCGGAGCATCTGTTCCAGTGAGGAACCCCTTTCGTTTCACGCCAAAAGGTTTCTGGTAGCCCTAGTTGCGTCATTTTCCAGATCGGGAGGTATATAGTGTTTATTTGCAGTTTACTGTTATTTTCTCTCTGCTTATTTCAGTTTCGGTTTATTTATCTTTTTTTTAACCGGATTTATACCTTTCATTTCTACGTATGCTCCTTGCCCTGTGACTCTGTGCGATCTGGACAAATCAAAAACAGAAAGGAAGGATTTTTCTCATGCGTATGCTCTTTTCCCTGCACCTTAGTGTGATCTCGGAAAATCAGAAACATTGAGAAAAATATTTAGTTTTTCGGCTACAGCTAACTTTGAACCGCAAGGTTCATTTTTTAAAATATCTAGTTTTTTGGCTAAAGCTAACTTCGAGCCATAAGGTTCGTTTTCTTTGCATGTCCGTCTTGGGTTTTGTGTTTTGTGTTTTGTAGGGAAAAAGAGCTTTCTCAAGGCAAGCACGCAAACCAAGCCCCCCCCCCCCCCCTCTCTCTCTCTCTCTCAAATTTTTTATATAGATCAATTGTTTCAAAGCTATTTTAAGATAGTAGAGGTCTTGGGTTCAAGTCTCTATTTTGTGGGGGCGGATTTTTTCATTTCCGCACATTCGCGCACTTTGCCGGCAACTTCAACAATGTTTTTTTCAAAAAGCCATAACTTCTTCATCCGGAAGCCTTTTTCAGAGCCGTTTTTTTTTAAACCGCCTAATTTTTCGAGATCTATCCATTGGAACACTTACTTTTAGCATCTTTAGATTCAGTTTTTTTTTAAAATGGAAAGTCCATGCCAAGTCATTCTTGACAGCACTAACTACTTCCAATGGATATCCTACATGGAAGATTTACTTAGAAGTAAAGGTCTCTACAGAATAGCCACAGGCCAAGAGAAGAAACCAAAAGATGAAGACAAGGCTGCAAAATGGGAAAATAGACAAGATCAAGCACGTGGTTTGATAGGGATGTCTATTTCTCCTGATCTTAGATTCCATATTGCAGAACTTGATACTCCTCATGAAGCATTGGAACAAATCACTAAAGTTTTTGGGATTAAAAATGAAATTAGAGCCCATAAACTTGAAAATGAGTTGCTTACATTGGATCCTAATAATTTTTCTTGCATTGAAGATTTCTTGTCCAAATTCAAGACCCTTAGATATCTCTTGGAAGGTGTTAAGGTTAATAAAGAAGATAGTAACCTTATTTATTCCATCCTTACTAAGTTGGGACCAGCCTACTCTGTATTTGTTTCCACCTTCCATTCTACAAGGGAAGCTTTCATTTGTCAAGGAAAAGACTACAAGGCCCCTTCCTTTGACTCTTTTTGTGATTCTTTAATAAGAGAACAAGAAAAACTCTTACACCTTGGTCTTCTTAATCTTGGAAACTCTTCCAAGAAAGCGTTAGCCGCCCAGCAGCAACCAAATTCAAAGAATCCTAAGAAGTCATATCCTAAAAAGAATGGTCCTAAACCAAACAAGGGTCCTAAGCAAACTCACCCTCAAAATGAAAGATCATTTCAGCAAAATGATAAGACCAATAAAAACAAATGGAAGAAGACTGATAGACATTGTAACTTTTGTAATCGAGATGGCCACTTAGAATCTAAATGCTTTAAGAAGATGGAAGCCTTGGAAGCCGCAATGAAGAAACATAACATCCATGTGGAGCATTCTTCAACTTCAACTTCAACTTCATCTTCAGGAATGGCACTTTCTGCATGTCGTTGTCAATCATCTTAGTCTGGTTATGCATTAAATGTATCTTCTTCTTCTCATTCTCATGAGTGGCTCATTGATTCTGGAGCCTCTTATCACATGGCCAAAAACCAAGCCATGTTTTCTTCTTTAAATGATTGTAACACCAAAAATATATATGTTGGTGATGATAGATCTCTTAATGTTGTAGGGACTGGAACTGTTCATCTAGACAATGGTCAGTTTAATGATGTATTATGTGTTCCAACCTTATCCTGCAACCTTCTATCTGTATATCAGATAACTCATTCAGGTGAAGGTAAAATTGTTGAATTTTCACCTCATGATGTTGTAATCAAGGATCTAAGAGATCCTAAACAGATTCTAGCTACTGGTATTGCTGATGATTCCACAAGGTTGTATAAGTTTCACAACTTTGGGTCATCAAATCTTCCCTCAGTGTTTGTTGCTCATAATGATGAAGTGAGCAAACTTTGGCATGAGCGATTTGGTCACTTAAACTATCGCTCCCTTCAGCATCTATGTAAAGAAAATATGGTGTATTGATCTATGATCTGGTTGTGAGCGGTGTCCTTTTGGTGTTCTTTTTGAGGAACTTACCCTGTAAATTCCTACAGTGGAGTAGCCTGCATCAGTGAAGTCTGCCGCTCTTCGTCAGATCTGTGGATTTAACACGTCCTCTGTAACTTGGATCATGAGAGATCTTATCAGCTTCGAGCAGTCCAATTCATCAACTTAGATCATGATAGATCACAGCGACAGAAACGTGGATGGATACCATAGTGTAGCAGTAGTGGTGTGGCTATTGGGATCCAAGCACAAAAAAAAAAAAAAATTGCATTTTTTGAAGGCTGATCGGTGGAGGTTTGAAGGCATACTAGTTGTAACAGCATGGAGTCTGCGATGAATAGAATATCTGTCACCAGCTAAAGCACTTATGATCCTGTGAGCAAGGGTAATTAAGGTAACTTTTTTGGCAACAGAATCCCCTAAGACACTGGTCTGAAGAAGTGCGCTCCCTTGAAAGAGGATTTCCTGACCTTACCAGAGGAAGAAAAGGCCTCTGAGGCTGTTTTCTGTAGCAGCATGGTCATTTGAAGTTGTTCTAGCAGCATTCCGGTGTGTGTGGAGGCGTATTGTTGCTCAATGGAGAAGAAAACTGTGCTGTTCTAGCAGCAGTTTGAGGAGACAATGAGGTCCGAAATCTCCTCAAGTTAGATTCCTTGAAATCTCCTCAAGTTAGGTTCCCTTTATAAAGCCTCATTTGTCATGCGTTGTCGTCTTTGCCTTACAGTCAGAGCAACCTCATTGCCAAAATGATTTAAAGATGTGTTGTTAGTAGGACTGGAAACTCTATTGCAGTTGCTTTTGTAGCGAATTTGCGATGAGCCATAGCGCACTTTCTCACGATTATTACTGAATATCTCTGAAGTTCTTGTAGGCTTTAGGTTGCTGAGAAGTTTTGCAAGCTTCATTACAGCTGTAGGAGCTTCAAAAAGGTCTTACTGTAGAAAGCTCTTAAGTTGCATAGCTTCGAGAATTTGCTTCAACGTTTCAAGGTCCTTTCTAGTTTCTTCAAGACCTCGTAGTCTAAGCTTTTTCTCAATCTCACTGTAAAGTGTGAGGACCATTGTGAGTGCGGTGAGATTGTCCGCAAACCAATTATTATATGCCACAGAAAATGTGGAATTTTTCACTGATTTAAACCCATCTTCAGAAATATATGCATGAGAATTAGATATTGATAGTGTTTCCAGCTTGTGAGAGGTGGTTGCTCGTTGCCAAAGTCGAGAGCACTAAGACCTACGTGGCATAGAAGCCATAGTCTACAAGGTTCTACAGTTGAAGAGTTGCCAAAGGGAGAAGTTTCCTATCTACAAAGTAACGGGGTTGTTGGAGCTCGAGGATCATGTGGAGTCGAAAAGAAATATCAAATATCAAAGCGAGATAAACTCGACTTTAAAAAAATGTATATATTTTTAGGTATTTTTTATTTTGATGATGAAGATTTTTTCATGTTGGCATTTGGAATTAGCATGGGTAGTATGTTCAAATCAGAAGAAATTTCAGAAAAATGTGGTTCTGTTGATAACCATGAGAATCAAGAGTCACAGTCTCTTGTGCAAGATTTAAGAGTTGATCTTTAGGAAGGGTGTGAGAGGAACAAAGTGTTGAATATCAATTGGACGAGCCACATGAAGCTGATTGCAAAGATGTGGCAGAAGAAGATAAAGCTAGAGAGAATTTAAATTGTGATGATCTCATTAATATTTCTATGTGTATAGACATTAAATCAATGAATGATGAAGACATTATAGTTGACATTATAGTTGACACGGAGATGGTTGACACCAGAAATAATAAGAGGGAAAATTCTATTAGCCAACCTCTCATAATCTTGAGAAGGGCAAGAATAAGAATTCACTACCTCATGGCTAGGAAAGCAAAGATGAATCCTTCACTCAAGATGAACAAGTATGGGCTCTGCTGCAAGAAGACAAAAATGAAAACCTCTATTACCAAGCTGTTTCATGTTATTAATTGTAAGCCTAGTTGAGACTAGACCAATAGGCGTATGTTATTGTTCAATACCCTTTCTCCATTAAGGGGAGTGTTGGAGATAATGGAGAAAGCTAAACTTAGATTACTATTATAGTGATGATAGGATTGAGACTCTAATTTTAGATCTCAGATCCTAATATCTGGGGAGTGATTCAAACCACCTGATTGTGAGAAAGCCTATATATACTAGGTTGTTCTCCTAATTGTAGACATTGTGTGTTTGTGTGAAGTGCTTAAGAACTCTCCAGATACCTTACTTGGAGAGCCAGTTAGTTGATAGAACATCCATTTTTATCATTTTTATCACTTAATACATAAGCGATTAAGCCCTTCAAGACTAATCAATTCAATTGTATTCCACATTCCTTTCATAGTTTATGGTTTCAACAACCTTGGGTGTTTTGGTCTGTAAACAATGGCTAGTATATTTAAGTATTCTAGTCTAATACATATATTTGAGCTGCTTACTTTTCCCCTTGAGACTTGTATGATGTATCTTTGACTTCTTCTTATAAGTAACTTGTTATCTGTAGCCTGTAATGATAATTTTTACTGGATATCGCTATGATTTAAATTCATTATAAGACATTATGGGACCTAATCATAGTTACTTAACTAAATTAGCTTGTTTTCTATTCTTTTGTGTGCGTAGCAAGGTTTGTAAAAAATATTCAATTGTATGTTATTGTTGTTGGAACTTCCATTTATGTCATGGGCTCCATTCCTTTCCAATTATTTCATTACGAGAGTGTTAGGGTTTAGACCTTGCAATTTCTTGTTTCAAATTTTTTATACGCATCACTTCTATGATATTTAACATTCTTTACGGCAACTTCCCTTGCCCAGTTTCAGAGGGAATATAGTATTTTATTTTACTATAATAATGTATGCCATAATTTATTTTTCACTGTAAACTAAACTACAATATATTTATTGGATTAGTTGTGCATATCTCTTGTCAACTTATGTTGAATATAATATCAAGTTTACACCAGCCAAATCTGCAATATTTGCTATCTTCCTATAACCCCTTTTTTCAGTCTCGAATTTATATATGGGTTCTAACCCGAGGACCCTCCTTA
Source organism: Pinus tabuliformis (assembly GCA_031772625.1). Lineage (NCBI taxonomy): Eukaryota > Viridiplantae > Streptophyta > Pinopsida > Pinales > Pinaceae > Pinus > Pinus tabuliformis. The sequence goes on from CM062813.1 coordinate 588,877,457, forward strand.
ATAATTCCAGTATCCCTTTTTAATTCAGTAGTTCTTTCCTAGGTTGTTGGTTGTCCAACTTGGCCTCGAGACTAACCTAGATTTCCTGTTCTATAAATCAGTTTAATAGAATTTATAACTAAAATACATACAACAAAATTTCTCCTGTTCATGAAATAAAATTCATCATTAAGCAAACATTTATTCATTAAAAAGAATAAGTGATGCATAACCAAGAAAATACTTATTGTTTCTTCAACTCTCTCACCAACCACAAAATTATCAAGGAAAAGAGTGTTGCACCAAACCAGTGAGTATGGTATTTTCACTTCAAGAGAACTATCAAATCCAGAACCTTCGTAGGTTCACCCAAGACCTCCTAGTCCCAACCAACTACAGTCTAGGGCCTTTAGTCTGAGCAAGTAGGCATCATATAGAGTTCCAATGGCCAACCATCTCATGAAATCTATGTCCTAACAACATCCTTCCAGAGGGCTTAGTTTTATAGTCTCTTCTCATCAAGGTTGCCTCATGTTTTCCTCCTTGTCCCCTCTTGGCTCCCACATTCCATCGTTCTATAAGATAATTCAATGCTTTCTTAAGGAACACAAGCCTGGTTGATTGAGGGAGATATCAAGAACCATTAGTGGCCGCTCTCCCAATATTTTTGTAAACAATTATAGTTGTGCCTTCTACCATTTGGTATGAAGGTGATAGTGTTATTATGTCATTCAAATTCACATGTTTCCCTCTTAAAATAAAAATAAAATATTTTGATGTCCATATGATTGAATATAATTTCATATAAATTTAAAAAAATAGAAGCAATTAGAAGTGAAAAAAAAAAACAGAATAAAATGTTTAACCTTGTAGTTTTCAAAATATTTCAATTCAAGATTTGAATATACGGATCTATGTTAATTAATTTATGTTGATATCAACTTCATATTTATATATATAAAAAAAATGTTAAAAGAAAATATTTTAATGTTGTATATAACAAAGTATTCAATATCCAAAAATAAAAGTAACTAAAGTCAAAAAATAAATAAAAAATAGCAAGTACCTCCTAATAAGACTATTTGAGGATCTATGTTAACTAATTTATGTTGATATCAAGTTCATATATTTATATATAAAAACAAAATGTTAAAAAGAAAAAATTTAATGTTGTATATAACAAAGTATTCAATATCCAAAAATAAAAATAACTAAAGTAAAAAAAATAAATAAAAAATATCAAGTACATCCTAATAAGAATAATGAACCTAGATTCATCTGTACTTAGGGTCTACTAATTGCAGAGAAGGAACAAATCTCTTTTGACCCTTATATAAGTTTGCATCTCAAAAATTCTATCCGTCTTGAAATTTGGTAAGTCCTGAGCTAAAATGATCTAAAACTCACAATAATTTAAAATAGAATTATAATCTAATTACTTTTATATTTTTCAATTAATATTTATTTTTAACCATATATATAATAAAACATTTTAATTCTTATTATAAATTAATTCATATTCCTAATAAAAACACATATCAATATATCTATCTAAAATCCCCAATCTAAAGTTGTATATATAGTATCTAATTCTAAGAAAGTCACATATACATTTATAAATAGTTGACAGATTTAAAAGCTCCTCTGTTAAGTGAAAACTGTATTGTTAATTTTTTCCTTGTTTCAAGGAAAAAAATACGCGCTTGCCTTTAAAACGGAGTTATAAAGCTTTATTGAGATTATCAGGAAAAAAATTAATCGGATGAAAAATAATTAATTTTAATTTTAAATTTTAAATATAATAAAAATAAATCTGGGTAAAAATTTTCATATTGACACAATAAAATTGATAATTCTTAATTTGATATTTTCAAAATCATGATAGTATGTTTTCTTTTACATTTCATGTCAGCATATATAGCTCATCTATATCTTAATAATAAATTATTTGCTAGTTCAAAAAATCCATAAAAAATAAAACATAATAGGATAATATCAAATCAAAATTACAGAAAGCTTAAGTAAACGCTCCACCTCACACACAGATAGATGTATACAATTTAAACAAGAGTACATGTTTTTTTTTATGCATCTGAGGTTCTCGCTATTTCTGAATACTGGGCTTTCCTTCTACTATAATTTTCATACCCTTACGGTTCTCATTTGACTCCCTAAGGGTTTTGTGTTCTTACTGAGTAACTATGGGATTACTTGGCCTTACCATTTCCTTAATAGATAAGCTATTAAGCCCTTCAAGGCTAAGCAATTCAACTGTATTGCACATTTCTTTCATAGTTTATGGTTTCGACAGTCTTGGGTATTTTGGTCTATAAACAATGGCTAGTATATTTTACTGTTTTGGTCTGATACATATATTTGAGTTGCTTAATTTTCCCTTTGAGACTTGTATGGTGTATTTTTGGCTTTTTCGGACAAGCACATGTAATGACAATATTTACTTGACACATGTAATGACAATATTTACTTGACACTGTTATGAGGTTAAATTTATTATAAAACATTATGGGCTTTACTAAATTAGCCGGTTTTCTATTCTTTTGCGTGCGTAGCAAGGTTTGTAAACATTATTAAATTGTATTTTATTGGTCTTGAAACTTCCATTTATGTAATGGGATCCATTCTTTTCAAATTATTTCATTACCACAATGATGAGTTTAGATCCACCACAATTTCTTGTTTATACATACATGTGCCGTTCTTTACGAACCTTTCCCTTGCCTAATTTCAGAGGTTATATAGTATTCTATTTTACTGCAATGATGTATGCTATAATCTATTTTCCCTATAAATTACAAGTTGGAAATAATTAATTCCTACTGGTTTATGGTTGTAATTTTCTATTTGATGAGTTTGTTCCTATATAATAGGAATAAGCTAGAATATAGTTTCTCCTACTTTAGTGTGTTGTTGAGAGAATCTCTCAACCACTCTACTATACGTCTAAGATAGCATTCCTATCTTAAGACTATTGATTGTATAAATATGTGTGTAATTTCCTCATTCAACAATTAATAGAATATATTATTGCTGTGTGCTATTTTATCTTGGTACCAGAGCCTGAGGGCCTAGCCCCTTGTGGGCTTGGCTGCTCCTGGGCTGAAGAGAATAAAAGTTTTGTGAATATTTGTTTGTCCATCATCCGATGTCCATCAGCTAGGGAAGCGGTAGTTGTGGCGACCAAAGCTGGTGGGAGCGCGTTTTATTCTATGAAGAACAAGAAGCAGTGAACGGTTTGTGAAAGAGACTCAGGAGATCCGTTCAGCGTGGGATTCGAACAGCCATGTCACTCACACCGCCTCCACCCCCAGAGGACGATTCGTTGACACAGCCAACAAGTTGGGGTACACGAAGGGAACCGCGAAAGGAATAGCACCAGAGGCACATATTGCGGTCTGCAAGGTTTGTTCGGACTCTCGTTGCATGGAATTAGACATACTCTCTGCTTTCGACAAGGTGGTAGATGATGGAGTAGATGTTCTTTCTCTGTTGATCGGAGGACCCGGCCGTCCTTATAACCAAGATGGCTTTGCGATTGGCACCTTCGAGGTGGGGAAGCGGGGGCTGTTCATTTCTCCGTCAGTGGGAAACGATGGCCCGAGTGCTCCGACGGTGTTAAACGTTGCCCCATGGATCACCACAGTAGGGGCTGACACTCTCGATCGTGAATTCCGATGTCCGTCGGGGTAGTCATTAGTGGCGTGTCGTTGTACAGTGGAAAGGGCTTGAACACGTGATGTCAAGTGCTTCTTATGTATGGTGGGGATGCTGCTATAAAGGGCAGCGGTAACAAATCATCATCTGCTTTGTGCACGGGGGGGGTCATTGGATCCCAAGGTCGTTAAAGGCAAGATCGTGTTGTGTTGGTGGAATAAGGGTGCCGACCAACGCGGATTCATGAGGAAAGGGCACACTGCTATGCCTAACACTTCAGAATTTTTTTTTTCTTTTAAATTCCCCAGCGCAGCCTGTCAGCGCAAATTTTCTCATTGGTCAGGTATTGGGCCCATTGACGAAGCACGTGAGGCGTTGAGTTGTTGATGGGATGTTGCAGAAGGTAGATCAAGCTGCTGTGGGACCCGACTCTAACGGTGAGCTTTGTTATCCGTGGAGATTGTTGGTGGATCTGATGCGAGCGACCATAATTTTGTTGGCAATGCCTTGTTTGCAGCAAAGGAATTGGATACCCGTGGTTGAGGTGTTGTGCTGTGCCTGCAGAATGCAAACTATGGCGGAGGAGGAGCTTGCGTGGTTAGTGGATCTAATTCTAAATACCACCTTGGTTAGTAGCTCGAATCATGGTGGTAGCTGCGTTGATCTGATTTGAGGACAAGAACCACTGTAATATTTGGATCTGGAGTAGAAAGGTGGAGAGTGCCTGCTCAGCAGTGGGTTGGTGGATCGTTTGAGTATGCCCGGAGACCGCTGGAGGCCGAGCGAAGGAGTTTTTGGTCAAGGAGCCCAAACGATTTGCTACATTGCTCGTTCTTCATCTGGAGGAAGTGGCACCTGCCCAACAACTACTGGCAAGTGATTGTTGTGGAGTCCACACTGGAGCAGTTTCTGGTCTTTCTACAGTGGTGAATCAAATTTCTCTTGTTATGGAGAAGATTCCTCACTTTTGATGGAGCGGATAAATTCACAAGAGAACAAGGCATTGATATATGCGAAATCGCTGAGTCTATAGTGGCAGTGCTTGTAGCTGTAGATCGACCCTAGACTGGGCAGATTCATGGTGTGTCTCCCAGCTGTGGTATCATAGAAATGCCACAGGAATCTATTGATGATCCAGAGGAACGCCTTGGCGCTGATATTGTACAAAAGGCCCAATTTAGATATTTCTCTGTTACCTTCTCGGAAGTCGATGGGATCTTTTTCTAATCAGTACAGTGGCCAACCCTCTGCATCGCCGCAGCAGGATTCGATTTCACTGGATGCAATTTTTTTTAATAAGTTTGAGAAATCACATCCCTTCCAGTTTGATAGATTTTGTATTAAGGTTTCCCTCACCGAGTGATGAGCAGCCACCTTGCTCCCACCTCATGATTTTCTATGCGAGGAAAGCGAACATTTACAATGTCTCTTCAAACAAGGCACTCTTGTCTCTAGCAAAAAATTGATTGCAGATAACGGTGGTGTTGAAGGTGCTGTTGTTGTGGAGAAAATTTTGTCTTCCAGCTGGGAGAGCCTATTCAGGGGAAGGAGTATCAGGTGTTGTTGAAGGCCCAGGAAGCGGCGATTAATGTGAGCGCTGCTTATAAGGCCGCGGTGGAAGTTGTTCATGTTGAACTACAAAACGGAGAGTGGAGAAAGTAAGCCGAGAGAGGTGCCTATTGTGGAGCACTTCATACTTGTTGACACGATTCTGGTGAGGTCGCTTGGAGTCTGTCGAAGGGCGTGGACCGTCTGAACTGGACAGAGAGCGTTGTTTGAAGAGCTGCTGGATTTATGCGACGTGAATTGGCAAACGAGAGAGAGTTGGTTGTGTGCCTATGTCTGGATCATCAGTATTTGAATGCACTGCATTGAGTCTAGGTGAAAAGTCCGTCAATATGGTTCTTTATCCGTAGACCACTCACAGGTATCATTGGTGAAAAATGGCTGCTGGTATCTTTGGAAAATAATCATCTATGGGTAGAGACAAAGAAATTAAACCTGAAGAATTTATGCTTTATTTAGTTTCTTGGAATCATGTTTAAAGTTATTGAGCCTTATTGAGCCTAGCTAACTCAATGTAGGTAAAGTTATTTTGTTAGAATTCACGACTCTAACGAATGACAGATTAAGCATGGAGTTCCAAGTCTTTGTTTCACAAAGATGCCCAAGATGTGAACTATGAAAAGATGGGATAAAGGAGCAACAACAATGTTTATGGTGGACAACAAAGTAGATGTTTGTTTGAGTTAGTGTGGCTTGTGGAATAGACTCCCTAGCATGTTATTGTAATAGTCATTGTATGTACCCAGAAACTCCAAAATGTGGAATCAGATGTAAGATTTTTAAAGGCATCTGAAAGTTCGTGGTGATCTTAAAACCACTTTGTAATGGTTTATGGCCAGCCTGAAACCATCTTTTATCACTTGAAAGTGAGGGTTGGCGGTGAGCCAGAAACCATCTATATGGTCTTTGTGACTGAAGTGCCTTTGTGGCCAACTTGCCTTTGTGGCTGAATCGCCTATGTGGCTTGAGGTGCCTTTGTGGTTGGAATCATGGATGTCAATGCATTGTTTGAAAAGCTTGCCTTTGTGGCTGTGTGTACATGAGAGCTTTGTGCTCAATTGAGCAGGTGGACTGCAGAACACCTGGCTCGGACTTAGATGATTTTTTTCTGAGTAGAAGGGGATTGGCACATTTTTCCCGCTGACAACAGCGCCAGGAAGGCCAACTGGTGCATCTGTTAGGCCATTAATCGCGCCAATGGGCCCGGTTTTTTCGTTCAGGATCGCGCCAATTCACCTTCAAGAGGATCCGCAGGATCAGAGAAGTTGTGGATCTGTCCGAGGGTGGTGGATTGTGTTTTTGGAGGTTTTGTACATGCAATTCGCCTGATAGTGGTGGATTTGCATATCATGGCAAGTAGTCATTAAGGCGGGGAGTTGGAAATAATTAATACTTGTCTATGGCTGTAATTTTCTATTTGAGGAGTTTGTTCCTACATAATAGGAATAAGCTAGAATATAGTTTCTCCTAGTTTAGTGTGTGGTTGAGAGAATCTCTCAACCACACTACTGTACGTCTAAGATAGCATTCCTATCTTAAGACTATTGATTGTATAAATATGTGTGTAATTTCCTCATTCAACAATTAATAGAATATATTATTGCTGTGTGCTATTTTATCTTGGTATCAGAGCTTGAGGGCCTAGCCCCTTGTGGGCTACTCCTGCATTTATTTATTGTAATGGTTGCCTAATTTCAGAGGGTATATAGTATTCTATTTCACTGCAATAATGTATGCCATAATCTATTTTTCACTTTAAGCTACACTGCAACTTATTTATTGTAATGGTTGGGTATATTGATCGTAAACTTATATTGAATATAATAGTAAGTCTATAAAATCTAAATCTACTATATTTTTTTTTGTCTTCCTTTCGTATAACTCTTTCTTTTCACCGTGGAATTTTTAGATGAGCTATAGCCCCAAGACATTCAAGTATACCTTTTTAATTTAGTTCTGCTCTCATAGGTTGCTAGTTGTCTAACTTGGCCTCAAGACTAACCTAGATTTCAAGTTGTATAAATCATTTTAATAGATTTTAAAACTAAAATACATACAACAGAGTTTCTTTTTCATTATTAAACAAACATTTATTCGGTAGACATAATAAGTGATGCATAACAAAGCAAATATTTATATTTTTTTCAACTTTCTCAACAACCACAAAATTACCATGAAAAAGAGTGTTCCACCGACCGCGTGAGTATGGTATCACCTACTAAATCCCTGATCCAATTTCACTTCCATACAAAGACCCTTCATATATTCAACCAAGTTCACGTGGAACTAACCAACTATAGTATAGGGCCTTTAATCTGAGCACTTTAGTGTGAAAGTTCCATGGGACTGTGTCCTAAGAGTGTCCTCTACAACCTTGGGCAAGAGGGTTTAGTCTTATGGTCTCTTCTCTTCCACAACATCATTCAAGAGGGTTTAGTCTTATAGTTTCTTCTCCTCTACAACATCATGCAACAGGGTTTAGTCTTATGGTCTCTTCTCCTCAAGGTTGCCTCAGGTTTCCTCCCTCTCCCCTCTTGGCTCCCTGAGCTTATTTATCTCTAGGGAGAGGAATAAGAGTCTTCTAACCATAATAAGAGTATTCTAACCATATTGTAAGTGAAACTCCCATTTAACACTTTTCCCTATAAATTTTATGGTTGACTATAAATAATACTATTTATGTAAAGCATAAAATAAACATTTATATTTTTGACCGGCCATAGTTTTACCAAACCATTTACAATAAAAGAAAATAATTACAGTTTTAAGAAAAGTGTTTTATAAAATTTAGCGTAAAAATCCGAGAAGTTCTCACCTCCCACTTCTTTTTTTAAAAAACAATTTCAATCTAATAATAATAATAATAATAATAAGGCATAATTAATAATTACACCAGATCTATCAACGGCGAAGAGGGATCAAATCGAGTTTCTCGCCTCCCACTTATTTTTTTAAAACACAATTTCAATCTAACGACTAATAATAATAATAATAATATAATAAGGCATAATTAATAATTAATAATAACATATAATAAAACATAATAACACTAGATCTATCTAGGGTGGAGAGGGATCAAATCTCTCAAGTTGAAAACTTATTTTTTGAGTGAAAAACTTGAGGAAATGTTTCCACCTCAAGAGATTTGAACCCTTGATCCCTCTCGATACTTGATAGCTCCGGTGTTAAGATGGATGTAGGTTGGTTTCAGTCATGTGGAGCCATGAAAAAATTGTTGAACATCTGATTATTTTGATCATTTTAAATATGCTAAATATGTCTAAAATTAATTGTTGAACATCTAATTATTTTGCTCATTTTAAATATGCTAAATACGTCTAAAATTAATTGTTGAACATCTAATTATTTTGGTCATTTTAAATATGCTAAATATGTCTAAGAATAATTTGGTAAATTTAATTTAAATTTTTCTTAGTTACCGTTTGTTGAGATGAGAGATTGTTAGTCTTGAATGATTAAAAATGATGAAATACAAATTTTGAGTGCAAAGTGTTAATGTAACAATTTTGATACATAGAAAATGTTAATACTAAGAATATAGTCAATTACAAACAATCTTCATTGCAATGAAACTGTAACTATTTTCTTCTATTGTTCCTATTGTCACACCTATTAATTTTTCCATTTTTTAATATTGATCATATGAAAAGGGTATTTGGAATCATAGACCATTCAACTATTTAACTCCAGCTCCTATAGTAAACAACATACCTTGTCTCTTTGCTCTCCAATATTTATAATAGTTTTCTCCAAATTCAATCATTGCGACTTATGGAGTGTTAAACCCAAATAATTTTCAATGGTAGTTATTTGAATAATGGAAAATAAGAATAATAAGAATGTACCAAATTAAAAATAGTTTATAGTTTATAGAAGCAAACATTTGTTCTAAGCAAACATTTTATTTAGGATGAAAATTCATGTATTGTATAAATTTGTATTTATGGTTGAATAATTTTTATGTGCTTACACTGAGAGAGTGTGTGTATATTTTGGGGGTGAGAGTTTTCAGGGTGAAAAGGAGAGAAGGGCAGATAGAGATATAGATGGGGGGAGAGGGAAGAAGAGAGAGGCAAAGACACGAAGGGAGGAAGAGATATAGATATGGAGAGAGAAATATGAGAGAGAGAAGAGGAAGAGAGAGAGAGGGAGGGGAAAGCAAGGGAGAGAGATATATATAGATAGATATGGAGAGAGAGTGTGTGCGTATGTTTAGGGGTTGAGATAGAGAGATAGAGAAGGAGAGAGAATGACAGATAGAGATATAGATGGAGGAGGTAGTGATGTGCTTACACTAAAATCGATGCACACTATTAATCTAATTACATTGAAATTAATGTACATCATACATCTTGTTGCATCAAATGAAAAATCAACTACACTAAAATCAATGCATCTAGTGCAAAAAATCAAATAGGATTAGAAATCAACATCTATATAAAAATCAATGCATCTATTGTAGGAGATCAAATATGATTAGACATCAGTATTTACACTGAAACCAATGTATCTAATGCAAGAACTCAAATATGAGTAGAAATCAACATCTGTTATGAAATGAATGCATCTAGTGTAAGGTATTAAATATGATTAGAAATCAACATCTACCCCGAAATCAATGCATATAGTGCAAATGATCAAATAGGATTAGAAATCAATATCTACACTAAAACCAATGCATCATGTCCAAGCAATCAAATAGAAGTAGATATCAACATCGACACTGAAATAAATGCATCTAGTGTAAGCTATTAAATAGATTTATAAATCGACATCTATGCTGAAATCAATGCAAATAGTGCATGTGATCAAATAGGTTTAGAAATCAACAACTAAACTGAAATCAATACATCTATTTTAGTGAAAATATAAATATTCACGACTTTCTAGATCTAACTTTTATGTTCGTATTTGTCTATGTGAGACTGTTTCCTCTTCCCTCTCTCTCTCCACCTTCCATTCCGTGACTATCTCCCTCTCCCTCTGCTTCTCTCTCTTCCCCTCCCTCTCTCCCTCTCCCCCCCTCCATATCTATGTCTCCATGTCTCTCTCTTCACAATCCTTTGCTATCTTTATCCTCTCCTTTTCTCTCTCTTCCATCGCCTCCTCTCTCCCTCATTCCATCTTCATTACTCCCTTCTCACTCCCTCTCTTTCCCCCTCCTCTTTCTCTCTTCCTTTTTCTCTCTATCTTCCACACTGTATTCCCCCTAGCATTTGACTCTCTTTCTTAAATATAATCTCATTGTATTGTATTTAAGAAAGTATATAAATTAATAAAAACATAATTGGTTGTAAAATATTAAACATATATTATGGATCAATCATGTTAAAGAAAATACAATTAAAAGCCCATAGTATTGGCCCATGGCATTATAACAATCAAAAGCCTAGATCCATAACATAATAATCAAAAGTCTAGATTGCCCATGGTATTGGTAAACCATGGTAGTAGCCCATGGTATTATGATTTTTTTTCTCTCCTTTCCCTCTCTATATTTCCCTAGTGGGTATTGGCCCATGGTTTGTAAAAAAACCTACATAGAAGTTAATAATATCCATAGTAAATATTCATGATTAGAAATACTCTCATATTTTAAATAGTAAGTTTTTATGCACTTATTAATCAAATTTATACATCTATATTAATTGTTACAAATGTATTGATTACATAAAATATAATAATACAATATTATATGTTACACAATATTTATAACCACCCCCACCTAATAAACAATGGCCAAGGGTGGGGATAAATACTAATTACAATGTAATATATTGAATTTTACGTAATATTTCACGTCACACCCCACCCTAAATATTTCCCCTCACTCCTACTAATTTTATTGAGCACCTTCCATTATATTGAGATTACTGCCCTATAACAAAAAACCTAAAGGAAACGAAATATAAATTTACCTAATTATTATTATTAAGAAATCACCAAAAACATGAACTTAGTTGGTTATTATTACAGGATGCCCAATTGAATCCTCTGCCTCCTTTACCTAATTATTATTACAAAAATCACACAACCTAAAAGGTGAATGCCACATAATATAAATTTACTTGTACCTAATTTTCTTTGTTATTCAATGAATTTACTATTATTACCGAAAACATATAAATTTACCTGGTTATTATTAGAGGGTATGCCCAATTAAATCCTCCCCTTCGTTTACCTAATTTGTTTTGTTATTCAATGAATAAGCTAATCGATCTTTTTTTAAATTGTATATATATTGTTTGACCTTTTTTTTTTTTCTTTTGTTCTTTTTTAATTTTAAAGTAACATATCTTCACCATATACAATATATATTAACCAACACATATATAGTAATGTTACACATATCTTTAGCATATACAATATATATTAGCCGACACATATAATTTTTTTAATATAAGGTTACCTTACGTAACAAAATCTACCTCATATTTTTTTAATATATTTTCTTAATGTAACATCATCTCCCTCGTATACTAGACTGTAAAGGGCTTCTCAGAGAAATATATAAATACTCGAGACAATCCCTTAGAGTTTAACCAATTATAGTATCTATGCTAACTAATTTATGTTTGTATCAACTTCATATATTTATATATAAAAATAAAATATTAAAAGAAAATATTTAATGTTATAAATAACAAAATATCCAATATCTAGACAAAATAATTGAATTAAAAAATAAAATAAAATATATCAAATATTGCCTAATAATATTAGATAATGAGCCACATCTATCAATTACAAATAAACAAACTTTTGCAAAATCCTAAAATTCACTCTCCATTTTTTTTTAAACTTTAAATAAAAAATTCACTCTTTTCAAAACCTTTAATATCTTTTCAAATCTCTACCATGAAAAAAAGCGTGCTTCGTAACAAGGCTCCACAAATATACTTATATACCTAATATTTTATGTGTGAATTCATGCTTTGTCTCTTCGACTTTTCCAACCAATTAATATAAAAACCAGAGCCCATGGAGAAAAAATAAATTTGTTACTGTTAGTTGCCGAAGCCATGAGCAGCCCCAAGTGCCGTCAACCACCATCGCAGCATCGTCAAAGAAAAGAGCATGCTAGAGAGTCGCGAGGGTCCTCCTACATAAGCCGCAGCTTATGTCGCTGCCACCACCGTGAATCCCCGTTGTATGTATAAATTGTCGTCGTTGTTGTGAGCAACGCACAGACAATGTGAAGAGCATTAGTCAACACTTGCAAAAGTTTTAAAGTGCTTGTGGATGTGTATTTTCTTTTTAAAAGTCTGGTCATCTAGTTCAAATGTTTGAAAAACTAAATTAATCCATTCAAATTTCTCCCTCAATAAAATGGCAAAAACCAACTAAGTGCAACTACACTGCGCGTGGTACTCTCTCAGGCTATATTCCTCGACTGGCTCTAGCTCTCCAAGGCCATAGATAACTAGTTGTCCATACTGTAGCCGTACAACAGTTTTCAGTGTTTTGTTTTGCCATTTGGAAATTTCCAATGGGCTGTGAGGCTCAGAAATCGAGATAAGTTGTAAAATTTGTTTGCTGAATTTTTTGCTGAATATTTCTCACTGTAAAAGGCATTTTCCAGAAATAAGAAAGAGCTCTCGAACTGGTTTTCCCCAAGAGTTGTAGGGGATTTTTCCAAGGTCACCTTGACCGAAAATCTCTGTGTTTAAATGTGTTATAATGGCTGTTTGTACCTGCTGATTTTTATTTCTGCATTTTCCAGTATTCTGTAAAATTCCCAGAATTTGTGTTTTCAGCAAAAAATTATTTTTTCAGTTGTTGAATATATGGATATGGGAAATGGCATTTAACTATATGGGAGAAATAAGGTGAAATTGAAAACAGGGGTGGGAAATGAGAAATTTTTACAAAGTATGGAGCATCCTCTCAGTGTAAGTTTTGTATTGCCCCTAGAATTCCAAATTCAAATAAAAAATTTCAAGGCTTTTATAGACCTTACTCCACCTTGAAAGAGGAACAATTGGTCCAATATAAAAGATGTTAGAAATGTTTACATAGAGGGATATTAATTGTTGGGAATGAATTCCCCCAAGAACACTTTTGTGGCTAAAAACTCATGTTTGGGATAATTTTGTAATAAAATTGTAAAGTCTCCGCATTTTGTGGTTGTGAAGCACAAAGAGTCACAAAGGAGTTATCCGCCCTTATTTTATAAAGTGTCAAGTCAGCTATAAATATCTACCTATGGTCTATAGACCATGCGATTATATAAGAAGGAGCTATGTAAGTAATCTCTAAGAGAGAAGGGAGTAGAGAAGCATTGGAGTTTTGGTAGAGAAGTCTAAATGTTTCAGATCTTAGTGTAGGTAGAGGCTCTATAGTTGAGTGCGCAGAGGCCTAGGGTGGAAGTCTGCAGTTGTGTGCGTAGGGCGGATAGAGTCTATATTAAACTAGAAGATATCAATAAAGAGAAGTCTTCTACAAATTTTGTGTATTAAGTTCTTGTTAATGGATTTGGTTATATTGCATTTTGGGTTTAATTTACAATGTTCATGTGATGTGCGAATGTATGTGATTGTATTGGTTAACTGAATGCAAGTAAGGATATCAGTTTATGTGGTGCTAACTGTGATTGATTAATAATATAATTAAAACAATTGAGATAACTTGGGAACCTATGCAATGTGTTGTCATAGTTGTGCGAAGGTAATTGGACCACTAGTTAGGGTTGCGCGAAGGTCAAGCGACATCATGATCAAAGGATATAAACCGACATCGTGACAATCTTAGGGTGCGGAAACTTGGTTCCAACATCCCCCCATACTACCTTGGGAGAGACTTCGATCCGCGATCTGCCTACTGATGCTGAAAGTGCCAGTAGTGTAGGGATTTGTTTGGCTAACTAATATTGAACCTAGGTCAGATCCCACAAAGCAAACAAATGGTTCCATTGTCGAAGCTGAAATTTGCATGAGAGATGTGTGACGTTGTATCACTGGAATCCAACTAAGAAAGAGGTCGAATACTGGTTGGATAGGAAGGTCCACGAATTTGCGGCACAGGAGAACATAAACCCGTGGTTGACGAAGGAATAGTGGCTTGATAGGTACCTATATACAGAAATACACAATATCTTTCTCTGTTTCTTTCCAGTTGAATTATACAAGTGGATCACGAAGCTAGTGGACAACCAAGGAAGGTGGAGGCTTGATGGTCCTATTGTCTGGACACCGGAGCTGGTAAAGAGACTAGAAGCTTTCGAGGATAAGATTGCCTGCACTATCGATCATTGGCTTGATTGTATCATAGGACGATTTGTTACTAAATTCGCGGTTGATACCTTATTTAATTAGAAAAAGGCACAGTGGCTCTTTTTCAAAGGTCCGCGAGGTAAGTACTTCAAGTCTTTCAAAACCTAGATTAATATGTTATTGTGTGAAAAATAGGTTATGTAGTTATCTTGATGTTCGAAGCTACACGAAGTGGAAAGACTTGCAGGAATGAAGGAAGACTGGGTCCTGAATATAACCCACTGATTTGACCTCCATTGGGTGAAGAAGAGAGAGCAGCGTAGGAAGTGTAGTTTAGTTAATAAAATAGGGATTCCCGTGACTCCCACCTCCACCTACACCACCTCAAATTTCACTACTGTCACCTACGACTTCGCCCACACAACCACGACCTCCATCGTAGTTCAACATGGAGAATTCAGTGAAGCTTCCTTTGTTTAAGGGCTTCGGAAGTGAGGACACCGACAAGTTCTAATTCGTTGTAAAAGCTATATGGGAAGCTCAAGGTGTCATATATTATCACATGAAGAAGGAAACGTTTGTTCGTGCTTTTCACGATCACGAACTAACTTGGTACATCAAGTACTCTAATGATAACCAAAACAATGGGCTTGCAGAGATCCACAACACACTGAATAAAGAGTTTAGTAGGCCTAAATCTAAGGCACAGTCAATTGTGGGGTTCAAGGAAATCGTGATGAAACCACGTGAGACACCTTGGGAATTGGATTAGAGATTGAAGTGTAAAATCTGTGAAGCTAATATGAACTTAACAGATGAACATCACTGCAAATGGTTTGTGGCTTCACTCCTGCCTCATGAAAGGGTTGTATTGTCACAACAGAAGGTTACGACTTAGGCAGAGGCCTTGGAGATTGCAATAAGACGACATGAAGCACTGATGCAAGATCCAAATTAGCCTTATTACCACTTTGAATCATACATCCACGGCCTTATTACAACTTTGAATCATACATCCATAGGATTCATGTGGTGAATAATGAAATAGAAGTAAAATCCATATGAAGCCCTCATTCTTCACCCATGATATTTGTACAACCATTTTACAAAGAGTCATGTGGATTTTTTTATTTGTAAATTTTTCTAGCTTTTAATTTCTTATGTTTAGCCAAGTAATAGGCTATATTAATTTTTCCATTTTATAGCATGCAAGTCCATTTAAACTCTTTCATACAACTTAAAATGATGACCTAGATTACTAGGTTGTTGAAAATAATATATTTCCTTTACTTACTAAGTGGATGATTATCTAATTTCATTTAATTTTTTAGCTAGATTTCATTTTCAATTATTTTTCATTCTTGGAGGGCTAAGGTACAACATTGGTGGAAGAATGATGTAGCTGAAAAGTAGAGGAACTAAATATTCCTAGACATAGATATAAGGGGTGCAGATTTATGTATGGATCCCTTTCTTGTTCCTCTTGTCCCATGAAAATTTCTTTGTTTTGGATGCTAAGTTGCAAAACTTATGGAATCATTATTTCATTGAAGTGGGGTAGGAAGAAATTATTATTTATTATGCCTTCACTGTATCTATTCTATTGGATTTCACTAAGAACATTCGATTAGAGGTTTGGATGAGAATGTGTAACAATTAGGATGGATAGGGTCACTTGGATATTGACTTTGATTTTTCATAGACCATGTAGGTTGGCTAGTACTAAGGACGCATGTAGTTTATACTTCATTAAAAATACCATAGGTGCTTCTAGTATCCTTTGGCTCGTGAGGGACACTATATCCACATTCTTGTTTTCCCAATGATATGTGTTTTTTGGTCCGAAAAGAAAATGGGAGGTGTTAATTGCATATGGATATAAATAGATTCCATAACCCCCACAACATTGAGTTTGCAACTATTTTCAGGATTCCTCTTTGTGCCTCTTTTTGGAAGTAATTCTTCCATGTGTGTCATGTGTGTTATAGGTTGTGAGTGAGAGTTCTAAGGTGATATTATAGAAGTAGTTGTTCCCAATGCGAAAGAGTCGTAGTTCCATCATGTTTCAATAATAGATCCACTTTATTTAGAGCTATAATTTTCGAAGTCAGTAAATTTATATTCCTATATATGTAAACTTTGTGAGACGAATATTTTTTTTTATTCATGTTGTGTGCAATCGTTCTCTCTTACTCTCTTCAAATTTCTGATATGGTATCAGAGCCTATTCTACTTTTATTTCATTATGGAAAGGACATGAAGATGTGAGAGATTCTTGAGTGTTATTAATCATCTATAAATAGATTACAATAGGATATTATGTTGTGTGGAGTGTTTGTATAAGTAAATTTTATTTTGTTTGTAGGTTTCTTCATTTGGTCTATGATTGCATCTGGAAAGAATTGTTTTGTTGAGGGTCAAAAATCCTTGAGTCTTCCTTACATTTTTCACTTCCCAATGTCATGTTGATATTGCCTATTTATTTATCAAATTCTCATTCAAGGCATCATGGGTGGAGTATTTGATTCATCTTCAATTGACAAGGCATATTCTAGAAACAATAAAGGAGATATGTTGAGATTAATATGAGCTTGTGCGTGAGGAATGTCGAGAGATAATATCTACAATGATTAGAGGAGTGTAGATATATATGAGTACCTGGATGAGGTCGATCGTTGGGATACAATCAGTACAAGATTATTCCTAAAATTCCATTTTCCATGAATTCAACTAAATCCAATATGATCGAGAAAACATTCATGCAATGCATGAGGAAAATGGGTAGCCTGAAGCATTCTATATTCAAGATAGCAACTACTTCAGTTTTTCTATATTAAAGTTGAGAAGAAATCACGCCTAGGGTATTCACATATGTGCAGAACAAAATCAATCCTATGCCTTTGATAAAATTTCTTCATGTAGTTATTGTCATCAATGAGGTTGTATACATGGAGAAGGTTGACATCCCACGAATGAATGAATTCATAATATTTCAAGGCGCATGGAAAAAAATGATGATCTAAGGGGGAGACAAAGTTATGACACCATAATCCAATGGCCAACTCACACTTCTTTGCAATGTTTCCATACAATTCTCCTTATTTCATTGCCAAAAACTTAATTCTATAAAAACGCAACCTTAAGAAGAGTGTGTGATGGTGAAGATATTTATAGGTCCTTTAATTTTTTATGACTGAAGAATTTAAAAAGCCTTTATACTTTAATGTTAAAGTGTTTAGTCACAATCAGTAAGATAAATACATGCAACTTGGTTTGTTTTAATCAATTTGTATGTCATTTTTTGCATTTGTTCATGTGTCGAGGTTTGGGGTGTGAGTTAAAGTTATAGTTTTCTATCATGTTGTGTAAAATTCAAATGATGTAGAACAACAACGAAAAGGCCAACTATTGGATAGACTAATGTGACCTTTCATGCTCCAAAAGCATTAGTTATAAGTAGTTCTTAATAATTTCAAGTTGTTGTGACTCATCATGTTCCAAGGTCATAAATACATGTTATTTTATACAACGTTAAGTTGTTTAATTTTCTTCTGAAAGTCTCGATACTGATCCAAAATTCTATCATAGATAGATGTTGAATACTATGGATGGCCATGGATTCAACAAATGGTGGGAGTTGAATAGGATGGACTAGTATCAAGATTGATATGTCATGCTATAGGAGATCAAAAAGTGTCAATTTTGCAAAGCACATCAACGATGGTCAGAAGCGGTTGTCTTAAATGAATCAAGTGGGAAGCTCTAATGTGTGGTCAAAAAAGAGAGAGGAAAGCATGACATTTTAGAGTGGATGTAAATGCTAATAAAGACCAGTCAGACAAAGATCATTCTTGTTTTCGTGATATGTGTTTTCAATTTGTTACATGTGAGCATTAAGGAAGGGTGTTGGTAATAATGTTTCCATGTGTGTCATGTGTATTACAAGTTTCCAATGAAATTTGTTAGGTGTTATTCTAGAAGTGGTTGTTTCCCATGTGTATTAGTTGTATTTGTGTCATGTCCCAATCATAGATCCACTTTCCTAAGATCTAGATTTGTCAAAGTCACTAATTTATTTCCTTATGTATATAAACTTTGTTAAATGAATTAAATATATGTGTGATTTATGTTATGTACAATCATTCTCTCTCACTCAATTCAAATTCTAATACCTCTATTAAAAATTTGACTAATTCCTTTTCTACTTTGACTTTTTGATTTATAAAAAATAAATAAACCACACCTTTAATACACATCTCTCAACATAATATAAAATTAATTATAAAAAAAATGCCTTTCCTATTTTAAAAAAATCCCATAAATCTTTAAACTCATCACACTTCATCATTAATAAAAATTGTTTTTTTATTTTTAAAGAATTCTATTTCTAATCAACATACTTATAAATAAATTATATTCATTTTATTTTTAATCAAAATTGTATTTATTTATTTTGAAATTTCCACCCATAATACATCACATAAAAATATTTTAAATAAAATTTTACATTCTAATCAAATTACTTATAAATAAATAAAAATATATACATTTATTTTCAAGTATGCTAACATAAAATATAATACGTTAATATTGGGTAAGTACTTAGAAGCATAGATATATACATTAACTATGTTCTCTGTATTATTGAATTTAAAATCAGTATTAAAAAAACGCATTTGAAACTGGTATAAATTGGATCTCCCAATTATGTTGTCTTTATAACTTATCTACTTAAAGGTCTTTAAAAAGCCACATACACTGCCACGGATAATTAACACCTAAAATAGCTAACATTATTATAATTGATTTATATTTTTTTTTATCTCCAAAATGAACTATGCCCATACAAAACTTAAAATCAATTAATATAACAATTACAATATACCTCAAGATGAAAATATTAATCGTTTATTGTGTTAGCTGTGCTCGGATTTCCTAGGCTCATTCAATTTAAATGTGAGTGGATTGAAAATAAAAATAATGTTCATTTAATAAATTCGCAGTTTTAATATAAAATCAACATCAAATGAGTAGATTGTAAATATTAATAATAATTTTTTAATATAGCTATATTTTTAGTTAAAAAACCAACCTAATAATAACGACTTTCCAATTACATTGATTTGGTTTGGTTATAAGATTTACTTGGTTTGCAATTGTTGCACATTATTTTTCTACGTTCGATAATTTTCTTTTTATATCCTACAAAAATGAAAAAATCTGGGAGTAGATAGTTATTTTTCTCACTAATATGGATTAGTTAACTAAAATTACATTAAAAATAATAATAATAAATGACTCGAGTGAAACTCTACTAAAATCAACTAAGTGAAACTAAAGTAGGACGTATGGATCGCCAGTTTTGACACTAAGCAGGTGGTTGAAATTAGATTCTCTAACACTTCGCCTTAATAACACTCACATAAAAATTCAATTAAGATAATTTATGATCCATGTCTCAGCTAGGGTTATGCAATAACCGTCATGAAAAGTTCATATAATAAAAGTTAATAAAGGAAAAATAAGATCATCGGTAATGGAAACTTATTCCAAGTTGAATGTTGGGCAAATATATCGTACTGGGAATCACTAGTTGTCCGTTGGAAAATTGGCAAATGGTAAGCCAAAGGCATTAAAAGGAAAAAAAGGTATTTTTGGCACATTTATTTATTAAAATAAAAGAAATCAGGAGAAAAACAAGGTAAAAGGTCATAGGTTGCATGTGAGGAGGAAATTGAAGGGAAAATAATGAAAAATGAATAAATAGAGGCCTCATCCATTAAATGTCTTATGGGGATTGGTTGGTAACCTTTTGCTAGTATAAGTTTGGTGCTCTCTCATTATTCTCTCTCTGTCTCGATCAATCTTCATCACTTAGAGTTTTCTTGGAGAACTCTAGCTTTCGATCAAGGAAGTAGAAGCAAGAAAAGGGAAAGGAAGGGAAGCAAGGACTAGGGAAGAAGAGGAGGATCAGGAAAGAAGAGGAGGATTATATGTGTGATGACCTAGTTGGCTCGAACATACATGGCTTTGTATGTTTGTATATGGTTCTCTTGCCGTCAGTGGCATGGTTTTGTTGGGTTATGACAATTGTTTTCAGCCTAGCCTTTATTTTATCCCGATCCCATGGTATGTTGGGATGTCTATTTTAGTTTTTGAGCTTTGGTGGTCTCATGTTCCGTTCCTAGAGGCCTAGGAATCCCTTCACTGATTTTGGTGGGATACATGGCAAAGCCTGATGAATAAGTCTTGGTTTAGGGCCTAGTTATCCAATTTTGGATTGTGGTAAAGCTTGAGAAACTGGTCTCAATTTAGGGCCTAGTGATCTAGTTTGGATTAATGTAAAGCCTGAGAGATAAAGAGACATAAAATTCCTCAAGGATAGTGATGGATTTTAGATGGCATCTCAAGTTCGAATCGATTGTGATTGGAGCATCAGTTTTGTGGATCATGATTTGATGAGGGTTGAGGCGGTTTAACCTCTGGATTCCCTTAGTTGTTCTTGGATTTGTTCTTTTATGAGATCCCACATTCATGCTTGGAATATGGCACAAGGGTGACGGGCTAAATGATAGATTTGATTCATCCATGTCTATAGTCGAGTGGTACATGGAAGTTCTGAACATGGTAGGATTTTCCTATGAATATTAAAAGCTAAGTTCTCTTACTTTTGCACTAGTTAGAGGCCAAGATTATGGGCTAGAAAATTGGCTCAAATCTCTAGGTTGTTGGCACAAGTCCACTGAAAAAAGTCTAATTTCTAGCATAGAGGCCTATGCGAGAAATTATGAGTTTCTGCACATTCTCTTGCATAGAGCATGAGAGTGACATTGCATTAAGACACTTAAAATGTCAGTGGGACCTAGGGACAAGATGTTTGAGTGACTAACATGTCTCCTCTGATGTAATTTCTAACGTGGATGGGTTTGTTTGATGAGTTATGTCTATTGTATTTCTTTAATGTCACCAAGGAGATTGAATCTCTTATAGTAACATCTCTCATCACATAGTTTCCTTAATTTCCAATACTATCTTCTCTTAAGGTGTACCAAGTGTGGAGAAAGATCAAATCTTTTTTGACACAAAAATAAATTTGCATAAAAAAATGATCTTTTCCACATTTAGTAAATCTTGAAAAATAAAATAATCTAAACTCACAATAATTTAAAACAGAGTTATAATTTAATTATTTTTATTTTATTATTATTTATTTCTAACTTATAATAAAATATTTTAATTTTTATTATAAATATATTGATATTCATAATAAACACAAATATCAATATAACTACCTAAAATCCCCGATCTAAAATTATAGATATAGTTCCTAATACTATATATAATTAATTTTTCTATGTTACTTGACAGGAAGAGCTTCATAAGTAAAGAAGTATGAGACTTAAAATAGTACATTAAAATGCGTCAATTAAAATAGTACAAGTTACATGTAAAGCGAAAATACTAGTTAAGATACTCACGCAGTTGACTTGGCCTTGACAATCATAGTTACCAAATTCAGCGGAATCGGGCTGAAGAATTCGGAAATTCTGCGGTTCGGTTCGATTCGGTCAATAATTCGCTAAAATTCAATTCGGTATGAAGGACAACTGGGTAATTTTCATGAACATTTATCCTCCAACACGACCAGATTGAGATACAGAGCCTGTTTTGTTTGTGTGCGAGTGGGTAATTTTCATGAACATTTATCCTCCAACACGACCAGATTGAGATACAGAGCCTGTTTTGTTTGTGTGCGAGATCTTCCTGGTTGGGATCTTGATGAGGGTCTATGCGAGCCTTCCTGTCACGCCCCTACACCTGCGGTGATCTTCCAACTGCTTGTAGTGAGGTGCGGCACCACCGAACGCTTTCTTTTTAACAATACTAACATTTATGGGCTATGCCTATTCCAACATGAACATACTTAACTTGTGTTCTTATAACAGAATAAAGTGTTATCCTTTATACTTTAACAAAGAACATTTCCAATCATTAATCATGTACAATAAATCGAGAACAATACACAAGTATAAAGGGAGGGGCAACTCCCGGTAAAGTCTGCCCAACAATATATATAAGAGCTTCTTCAATTTTACAATACAAGTGTGCTTGACAAACTTCAAGCCAACACTTAGAATAATTTTACAACAGGCATAGAACAACCTTTTACAACATTTTATGCACCTTTGCATAAGAAGGAGTGCTCACCCGAGCCACTCGACCTCCTCACCAAATCCTGCATAAAACCGCACACAACATCCACCTTCACACCTCAAACCGTACTTAAGTCAAAACTACGACTTAGAAGTACTACGCATGAGATATGCGTAGTCTTCTTTACCCTTATGTTGTTTTACCCCTTGTACGAATGAAGATAAGTGAAGATATGATGATAAAATGAGCTCTCATGCTCATGTATATATACGCATATGTATGTGATGTTACATGGGGTGTTAACCCATGACCGACCCCCATAATATTATGTCGTATGCTCCACATACTCCTTTTATATGTTGGCTCCATTATATTATATTGTTTTATTATTCCACATATATATATAAGCTCCATATTACATAGTTTTAACTTGTCGCATATGTGCTCCACGCCTAACACTTAGTCGTTTTATGTGTTGCTGCTTTCGTCGCATCTCTACTCACCGAAATGTCGCTTTCCCGTGTGCGCTCACCCGCCCGTGTGCGCTCACCCGCCCGCCGTGCAGCCTCGCCCGCCCGCCGTGTAGCTTCGCCCACCCGTCGTGCATACCGGCCCGCCGTGCAGCCTCGCCCGCCCGCCGTGCAGCCTTTCCCGCCCGTCATGCAGACCTACCCGCAGTGAGCCTTGCCCGCCTGTGCGCCCGCGCCCACCCGTGCGCCCGCACCCGCTCGTGCACCCGTGCACGGTGACTTCGCCCGACGCCCGAATGCGCCCGTAACCGGAGGTCCTTACATTCTCCTCCACCTGAAATCGTTGTCATCCTCGACAACATACCATCTCGGTAGCTCTCCACCAAGATCATCATCAGTCAGGATGTCGACCTTTCTACACAAGGCAAACATCCTTGCAACATATGTAGAGACTATTTCTCCACTATGTCTCGGCCTAGTGACCACTACCACCAAGCTCACCATCCATAATCCATGCTCAGGTCCATGGAAACTCCATCCATCTCATCTGCAACATGTTGTCCATATCAACCCGACTCTTGATGTGCCCCATTTAGGTCCATGAAGCTGTCTCCATCATCTGCAATGTGCCACCCTCAAGTCTTCATTCAACTCTTGATGTGCCCCATTCAGGTCCATGAAGCCCACCTCATCATCTGCAATGTGCCATCCTCAAGTTCCCATGTCACACTAGCAAGTCCTCCTGCATAACATTCCTGCCCTAGCACCTTGTTAGGATGTCCTTGACATCTCCACAAGTGCTTCCACGCAATTTCCTTGCATAGGTCTCTACCATGCTCCATGTCTTCAAACTTCGGTTTAGTGAACTCGGTCACTCAACCATCTCATCATCATCACAAGGAAGCCTTCTCTCAAGGCCCCTTATAGAGTTGGTGTGGTTCCTCCCTACCAAGGCCTCCACACCAACCTTCTTCCAAGGCTGTTCATCGAGAGAGGAAAGCCAGGAAGTTCCCTCCCTGACTCTCATCCACCCATGTATCGGATTGATGTTGTGTCCTCAAGTATCTGTGCACAGCCTCAATCTCCTCACATGTACATCCAAGCTCACCTAGCTTGTCCTTTGTCAACTGAAAATCATATATTCCCATGGCATACCTGCAAAAGTCCACTATCCCGGCAGGATCTCTATCCTCATAACCTTCATCAACCACTGCCTTTGAAGTAGCACTCGAGCGTTCTTCATTTGCAACTCCATTGTGAAGATCGTTAGTAGAAGATGCCCCCATCAAGTGTCTCCAAGTTCATGAGACCTTCTTCTCACTTCCTCCATTCTTCTTCCCAGCCTTTGCTATGAAGTCCTCCAACTTCTTTTCCTTTGTTTGCACAATACTCCGAAGTCCTCTTTTCTCCACATCCTCATGCTTCACATTAGGATCTTTGGGATACAAGATCATAGAATTCATCCTTGGTCTATAACCCAAGCAACTCCTCCTATTCATAGGCACCATCGTGGTTTTTCCTTCAGTGGTGATCAAGAGAATGTCTCGGTCCTCCATTGGCATGGCTTGTACTAGCTCCATGAGTCCAGCCCCAACACCATAGAATGATCATCCATGTCTACAACTCTCAAGTCCAACTTCTCGAACCACGGTCCTACTTTCACCTGTGTGTCCTTCAATACACCATCAACTATTTTAATGATAGAGTTGACAGTTTTGAAAGCACTCCATTCCTTTTCCATCTTTGTCTTCTTCCCAAAGGACTTTGCTGCTTTCCTACTCAAGAAGCTATGAGTCGCTCCCGTATCAACCAAAGTTGCAAACTTCTTCCCTTTCACGGTTACCTGCACAAAACTTGGCTTCAAGGAATCACCTCCTTCTATTGGCTTTGTCTTGTGTCTCACCTCAAGCAACCTTCTTCAAGAATTCGGCCTCAGAAGTGTCAATATTCTCATGTTCCTTCTTGACATTCCTCTTAAGGTACTTCACCTCCTTGCTTGGCTCTTCTAGGGAACTTGGTTCCGATCTAGCTTGACCGGCTTCAAGCTTTCCTTCCACCTTGTTTTGCTCAAGTGCACCAACCAAGTGTCCATTGACCAAGTTCATGGAACTTCGCTCCCGAATGCTCTCTTGGTCTCGGTAGTGAGTTCCCAACCTGTCAATGTAGTCGAGCTCCTCCTGCTCAAGTACAACAACCTTATTACCAAGAAGCTTCTTCTTTATCTCTTCCTCAACTTGCTTGATTTCTGCTTTCAACCGGGCTCTTTCATCAAAGAGCTCTTGAAGATCATCAAGTTCCTTGAGTTCCATATCTGCCATGTCATGAGCAACCTTTGCTCACCAGCTCCGACCGAGCTCTGATACCAACTGTCACGCCCCTACACCTACGGTGATCTTCCAACTGCTTGTAGGGAGGTGCGGCACCACCGAACGCTTTCTTTTTAACAATACTAACGTTTATGGGCTACGCCTATTCCAACATGAACATACTTAACTTGTGTTCTTATAACCGAATAAAGTGTTATCCTTTATACTTTAACAAAGAACATTCCCAATCATTAATCATGTACAATAAACCGAGAACAATACACAAGTATAAAGGGAGGGGCAACTCCCAGTAAAGTCTGCCCAACAATATATATAACAGCTTCTTCAATTTTACAATACAAGTGTGCTTGACAAACTTCAAGCCAACACTTAGAATAATTTTACAACAGGTATAGAACAGCCTTTTACAACATTTTATGCACCTTTGCATAAGAAGGAGTGCTCACCCGAGCCACTCGACCTCCTCACCAAATCCTACATAAAACCGCACACAACTTCCACCTTCACACCTCAAACCATACTTAAGTCAAAACTACGCCTTAGAAGTACTACGCATAAGATATGCGTAGCCTTCTTTACCCTTATGTTGTTTTACCCCTTGTACGAATGAAGATAAGCGAAGATATGATGATAAAATGAGCTCTCATGCTCATGTATATATACGCATATGTATGTGATGTTACATGGGGTGTTAACCCATGGCCGACCCCCATAATATTATGCCGTATGCTCCACATACTCCTTTTATATTTCGGCTCCATTATATCATATTGTTTTATTATTTCACATATATATATAAGCTCCATATTACATAGTTTTAACTTGTCGCATATGTTCTCCACGCCTAACACTTAGTCGTTTTATGTGTTGCTGCTTTCGTCGCATCTCTATTCACCGAAACGTCGCTTTCCCGTGTGCGCTCACCCGCCCGTTGTGCAGACCCGCCTGCCGTGCAGCCTCGCCTGCCCGCCGTGCAGCCTTGCCCGCTCGTCGTGCAGACCCGCCCACGACCAATGATAGAAATCATCGGAAAATTGAAAATCGGACGATTTGAAAATTGCATGTTCGAATGGTCGGTGAAATTTTCTTTCACACCTGTATGGCGCTAGACAATACGGAAAGGAGTTTAGGAAATAAATCAACCTCAATCAACGTGAAGTGAAATAAAAAAAATGTGAGAAGGAATATTTAAATGAAAAAAAAATTGGAAAAGATAATGTAAAAATGAACTAGTTTGGTACTTAAATTTTAATTGGAGAGTGAAATATTTAAAAATTTTGTGGAAATTATTTTATAAATTAAAGTAGCGATTTTTAAGTATTTTTTCTTATTTTTAAAATTTTAATATATATGGTTAATATAGCATTATTGTGTAGAGAAGTACAATGAATAATAATAGTTAACTATTTAGTTGTAATAAGATTTGTTAAAATCTATATTTTTTTTTGTTATTGAGATTTTTGTTGGGGAAATAATTTATATAGTTTTTAGATTTTTTTTAGAGAGACGATTTTTGATCTATTCTTTATTGTTAGTTATTAGGATCCCATTAACAATTATTTATTGATTGACTAACAAAAAAACTCTAATGGTTTGAGACATGTTATTTCTTTCTTGTTCGTGGAGAAAGGGTTTCCAATTCCATCTCATTCACTTTCAATGAGGACGAATTCTTTTTATTAATCTTAATTTCTAATTTTATTTGCAACTTCCCTAATGTGATTGAAAACAATCCATCCCAATTTATGAGAAGCATGAGTTTTTGAATAATAAAATTTTTATTTTTGATTTTTTAAAAATTATTTAAAAGGCTCTTTTTAGTAGTGGTAAGATGGATACTTCCGAATTTTTTCGGTATTGAATTTTATATAGTCGAATTATTTTCGTACCGAATCGAATTCGAATTCGAACTCGAACTTTCGAACTTGGTAACTATGTTGACAATAAGGGAAAATTCACTGAAAAGTCTTTAATTGCAAACTTAAAGTCGGGAGGTTTCAAATGCCGTTCAAATTCTTATCGGCGAAGAAATGCCAACTTAGATGACGAAATGCACCGCTAATCACTGGATCGGGATCCAATTCTTTCTTATTAGACCGAATATTGCGATTCCCAGATTGAGGAACATGAGTTAATTGATCTAATGCCCGCAGTGGAAATTCACGTAGTATATGAGTGCTGTTGAAAATGCTCTCAAATTTCTCATGGAAACGAATTGGATCGTAGTCGCTGTAACTGTTACCTAATATGATAATCTTACTTAAATTGACAGGCGCGCTGTTTGCAATCAAAACATTCGGGGCGAGAAAACTTGGTAAGTGAGGCATGAAAAATAGCGTTGGTCTATCGACTGTGCGTTTGCAATGTTCGTCAACATGGAGAGGAGTACAGCCGAGGTAATGTATGGCCATTTTGTCGAATGCAGTGTGCTCTGGATCGAACACAACGATATCATTAATCCATTCAAATTTCTCCCTCAATAAAATGGCGAAAGCCAACTGCGTGCAACTACACTGCCCGTGATACTCTCTCAGGCTATATTCCTCGACTGGCTCCAGCTGTCCAAGGCCATAGATAACTAGTTGTAATTGTGAATGGTGAGGGGATGTGGCGATCACCCTCTTTATTTGGGCAACCATATCTGGGTTCTCCATTTGTTTCAGAACTTCTTTATAAAACAAAGATTTCTCTAACTTTTCCTTAGCAAGCCCTACTTTTTGGATTCTTTCAGCAACTTCTTTATGAGTTTCAATTTTACCAAAAACCATCTCTAGGGCCATAGAAGCCTGCTCTATTAATTCCCTGCAAAAATCCTCGGCCATTAATTACAACTAATTGCCCTTCCCAGCGCTTCAGCTACGCAATCAATAGGAAGCAAACAGTAGTAATTTCCGTTGCGCCTCAATATTAGCTAGTCAATGAGTAAGAAAGGAAACTGCAGAATAACGCGTCCCATATATGAATACCTTTAATAGGTATATATATTTCTACATAAGTTATGTTGAAGTGGCTAGCGTCGTGTGGCTTGTGGAATAGTGCGACCCCTTTTACTCTAAACACCATTCTTCCCGAGATGCGCGGGAAACGTTATTTGAATTAATTTAGTTAGTACGTTTGATTTCCAAATCTGTTATTCTACTAACTCTATATCCAGTACTGGCTATTCTTAATAATAATGTAATAACAGTGACCGCATATTCAAATATTAATCAACCTCGGGCCAATTATAGGTTATAATCATGTTTATGATGTATCATGGGCATTATTTATGAAACATAGTAATCCCTCTTTTAAGAGAAGTGAAAAATACTCACTTTGAATTATATGTTAACGGGCGTTTAATATTCATTTAATAAAATTATGAAGTTAAAATGAAATTTATTAGATTATAAATAGTATTATTTCAATAAATTAAAAAAAAAAATTATCATAATATTGATTAATTCATGTTAGGGCACAATTATATCCCATTTAAAACACATAATTTTTTTATTTACTGATATTGATACTATGTGGATGATTATGTAAGTTCATTTAAATTTTTAGCTGCATTTTTGTTGTTAATAGTTTTCCTTTTTTGGAAGGATAAAGTACAACACTTGTGGAAGAGTTGTTTGATTATGTATATATATATATATATATATATATATATATATATATATAATGGTACAAATTTATGGATGGATCTCTTTCATGTCTCTATTATCCCATCCAATTTCTTTTATTTTATTTTGGAGGCTAGTGTACAACACCTATGGAATGATTATATAGTTGAAGCCGAGGGGAAGGAAGGCCCATTTCTTATGTTTTTGACATCTACATTTTTTTTTAGGATTATTCTACTAAGGATATTCCAATAGAGTTTTGGATCGAAATATGTAACAAAGATGATGGATAATGTCACTTGGATATCGATTTTGGTTTTTCATAGAAAAAGTATGTTTCTAATCTCCTTTAGCTAATGAGGGACACAAGATCACATAATTTACTGGTCCTAAAAGAAAAAATATTTTTTTTAATTGAATATAGATATACATCAATTCCGCAAGCCCCACAACATTGAATATCTAATTATTTTTAAGATTCCTATCCATATATCTAGTGGAAAATTGATTTATTCCTTCAAAATATAAAAAAAAATATCTAAATCATATGTTTAATACACTTTTTAAACCAAAAAAACATTTTTAAAAAAGACATTTTAAATCTTTTAAACCTTTCAAATCAAAAAACTTAATAATTAAAAAATATAACTTTTATTTTTATTTAAAAAAAACTACTATTTCAAATTATAAATACAAATAAATATTTTAAATAACATTTTCCTTTTCTAATCAAATTACATAATTAATCTACATTTCTACATTGATTTTCACTTATCGAGACATAAAATATAAAATGATAATATAATAGGAAATTAATGGAAACCTAATTAGAAGTGCACCAATGTCCACTTACTATGTTCTCTATATTACTAATTTTAACATTACTATTAAAGAACGCATTCGAAACATTCGATCTCCGAATTAAGTTGTACCTATACCTGAATGACCTAAAGGTGTTAAGAAAAAGTCACATATACTCTCAAGGATAGTTGACACCTAAAGACTCCCATTATTGCAATTGAGCAATATTTTTTTTTAAATAATTTAAAATTATAATGATATATATATGCTACATAGTCTCTAATTCTAGTATCATAACCAAAAGATTACATTGTAATACGTTGAGTTTGTAATGAGACAGAAAGCTTTTGATCTCTATATAGTGTTAGCTTTAGCTTTCCCATTTTAGTTTGGTCGATAAATGCGTTTACAGTCAATATTTTTATATATAATGTATCTGTTGTAATATTTTCGATCAGTTAATAAAATTTGTGCCTTTTCATTCTTAGAGTTATATTTATTATTTGAGTAAACATTCTAAGCCATATTAACTACCAGTATAGCAAACGAGATGTGGTTAGTAGCGTAAAGACATTATACGAAATCTTGCTACAACAAAGATTGTTGTTGGACAGTGTCTCTAGATAATTGAAGCCAAAGGAAGGTGTTGTAATTCTGAGGGAGTCCCATTCCTAAGGTGCATAGTATTTTACCATCACGTATTTCTTTTCCTTACCTTCTTGCGCAACATTGAGTAGTGAATTGTAGTAAGAAATGGCCTCAAGTAGTTTTGATTTATCTACTGATATTAAAATTTCAAAGAAAACTAGTTGGATTGGAACAATATTAAATAAATGTGAGCCCTTGTTTGATACCAGGGTAGTAATTCAGGAACTTACCACTACTCCTAATTGGCAGCTTCCTCATATATCTCCTAACAATATTTATGACCTTCGAATGTTTAAATTTCTTGCTTTGAATGTGTTTCGCTTAGCTTGTGTGATTGATTCACACCATAATCAATTTACTGATGCCCTGTTAGGTTGTTTTGAGGCCCCTTTGTACAATGGTCCAGTTTGGTCAACCATCATCCCACATTACCAAGTTTCATTAACCGATCCCCATATTAATGAACTACTCCAAGTTCACATCCATTTTTCTAGCTTTAATATGACCTAGCAATCTGATATTTCCCAGTTACATTCCATTGCTTCTTTACGATTTGTCTTGAAAACTATGTCAGCACTCAATCCTCAACTTACTCAGAGAGCCACATCTGAAGGAGTCGTGGTTGGACCTGGTAATGTCACTCCTATCACAATAGGGTTTTCTCAATTAAAAATCCCCGACGAAGGGATTGTAGAATACCATTGATTGTCTCAAAGGTATTTTCTGACTCTAGAACCTAAAATATTGTCTACTTCTATGTCTATTACAGGATCAGTCATTAGAATAAGGAATGAAACCGCATTACCCAAGATCCATCTTAGAAGTCACTCCCTCAGAATCCATGATACTTCAGACCTCAATAGGCATCTACAAAAACACAAGTATGGATCACCCTCTCAATGTAAGTTTTGTATTGCCTCTAGAAGTCTATGTTCAGATCATAAAAAAATTCAATTCTTTCACAGACCTGAGTCCACCTTGAAAGAGGAACATTTGGGCCAACATACAAAATGTTAGGAATGTTTACGGATTTCCTTTCTGAGAGATATTAAGTTCATGAGATACACACTGCCTAGAGATAAGGCAAGGGAAGATTTAGAAAAGCTTCTACCCCAGAAAGGAGCCTTGCTCCTAGCAATTTTGTACAAAAATTCAAAGATGGGAATGTTGTAGCTGATGTGGATTTCCTACATTAGAGGAAAGTGATAAATGAGAAGCCTCAAGAGATTATAAGGCTTCCCAACTACAACAATTATTAGCTAACGTGTGTAGCACATAATTTCGATGACCTATCACAAGAAGTGTTGAAAGTACAAGCCCATGTTTCGGGACTGCATTCTAGTTTAGATGATTTGAGTCAAAAGTCTTTTGAGCATTTTTATATGTTAGAAGATGTAAATATGATGTTAGAGAAAATTATGGAAGTACTAGTATATTTAAACCTGAGTCTAGAAAAATAAAATCCTGAGTTAGAAGAAGAACTTACTGCAACATAATTTCATATCTAGATATTTTATCTGGATTTAAACAGGAACGCAACAAATTACAAATATAACCATAAACACAGAGATGCAGTGTAAATAATACTTCATTTCGTTAATGTAAAATACTAAAATATGCTTACAGACAGAAATGGAAATAAACTAGCTAGGGTGATCATAGCTTATCTCTTAGAAGAGATGTGGCGGCTACATGCCTCCGAACTGTCTTACAATGAGGCTCGAAGGCCTATTTATTTTTGAGAAAGAATGGAAAACCCTAAACATCCAAAAACCTAACGCTAGAAGTTGAAATGGCAAACTATGAGCCCCATTTGGGTAAATTGGTACATCAACTTCTCGGGGTCGTAACTTTGGCATACGACCTCTGTTTGACACGCACAATGTCTTGTTAGAAATATCTATCTAAGAACTACAACTTTGGGAAGAGGAGCATTGGTCCATGGAACCATGTTGGTCCCAGTTTTCCAAAAAAACATCGTTTAGGGCCTAAAAAGCGCTCTGGAAGTTCAGGACCCGAAAAACTACTAAAAATAGTAAATTGTGCTATAATTAAAGAAACTAAAAAGCTCAAAGAAACAATGGTGAGGGTCCAAGTGGACTTCGTGGGTGGCCACCAATATCCATCTGGATCATTCATACCCCCTTAGGAAGTAATGGTCCCTAATTTGTTGAGTTCCTCCATGAGATGAGCAAACTTCTGTTGGACTTGGTGCCTTGTGAGCCACTTGCCCTAGTGAAGGAGTTGGCCTACTTTGACAACTCGATACAGTCGGATATTCTGTTGGCAAGTGTGCTTGATCTATGTGTCCATGATCCGATCAATTGCAGCTTGTTCCATGCAATATGGATTTAACTTTGTGGGTGTGAGTTGTTCTGCAATGTCGGATGTGTCTAGTAATGGTGGAAAGTATGGCCAAAGGCGGTCCACATTGAACACTGGGTGTAGGCCAAGGAATGGGGGAATGTTGAGCTCAAATGTATTGTCTCCCATAGCCTTCGTAATTGTGTAAAGACCATATTAGAGTGGTATGAGTTTCCGATAGGCTCCGGTAAGCCGTTCATTTTGAAAATGCAACTAGGCTTCGTCGCCCACCTGAAAATTGTGTGCCACCCGATGTTGATCATGTCACTGCTTGTACTTGGCATTTGATTTCTCCAAAATGTCATGGACCTGCTGGCGAATATGTTGGATGTGCTTAATGAAGTTGTTTTCCTTATCTATTTTGGACTGGGCATGAGCCGAATCTGCGTGAGTAGCTGCAAATGGCATAGCCACATCAATGGGACATAGTATCTCAAATCTCAAGCCCACCTGAAAAGGGTTGTGGCTAGTCGATTTGTGGAGAGCCCGATTGTAGCTATGCTGAACATACGGGAGGCTATTGTCCCATGTGTGTGGATGCTTTGATTAGTACATGCGTAGAATGTGTACAACGATCCTGTTGACAACCTATGTATGGCCATTAGTTTTAGGATGGAAGGTTCTGGACTTAGTGAGTTTGGTGTCCAACATCGACCAGAGACTGGAACAAAATGTACTGAGGAACCTGCTGTCCCGATCTGAGATAATAGACTGTGGGATCCCAAAGTGCAACCACACTCATTCAAAGAAGAGTTTAGTAATGGCTCCTGCTGTGATATTCTCCTTGCAGGCTGCCATAATGGACATCTACGAGAACTTATCGACGACCACAAAAACACAGTCGTTTCCATGCTTAATGGAAGGAAGGCTTGACATGTAATCCATGGAGCTGGATTCCCAAGGTCAACTAGGAGTAGGAAGCAGCGTATAGAGGCCTTGCTTCTTCATGGTCAGTTTGGTAATGGTGCAAGCAGTGCATGATCTGATGTACTTCTCAACATCATGTCAACGATTCCTCAGTTTTCTCGACCCCGAAATGCCCAACAGCTCGAGTGTACTGTGCTTCACAAATCATCTTGGCACACTTGCTTAAAGGAACGCAAAGGTGACCTAGGTGACATAACAAGACATCTTGGAGGTAAAAATCTGAAACATGCTGACCCTCTAAGAGTGTTTGGTATGTGTGGCCAAATTCTCAGTCTCTTTTGTGGAGAAATGGCCAATGAGAAGTCTCGTACCCACAAGAGTTGAGTACGGTGGTTAACACCATGATTGGTGGTCGACTAAGGTGATCGACAACATTATTGATGTTTTCCTTCTTATACTTGATATTCAAATGGAACTGTTGTAGGTATGTGGACCACTTCTTATGACGATCATTTTGAAATTTCCCTTGTGTTTGTATGAGCTGCAAGGGTTGGTGCTCTGTGTGGACGACCGTTTCCTTCGCGAAAATTTAATTATTGCATTGTCGGAAAGCCTGCACAATGGAATACATCTCTTTGTCATAAGTGGGATAATTTTGGACAGTGTCTGAAAGTGTCTCACTATGATATGGCACCGGATTCCCATGTTGAGTAACGACTTCCCCAATAGCGTAGTCAGAGGCATCTGTCTCGACCTGAAACGATTGTTGCAAGTCTGGTAATGCGAGCACTGGTGCCAAGAAGAGGCGAGCTTTCAACTCTATG
The DNA here is from genome assembly GCA_031772625.1 of Pinus tabuliformis. Lineage (NCBI taxonomy): Eukaryota > Viridiplantae > Streptophyta > Pinopsida > Pinales > Pinaceae > Pinus > Pinus tabuliformis. The sequence continues at coordinate 588,911,967 of CM062813.1, forward strand.
AATGCCATCTGTTGAGATTCAGACCAAAAGAATTTTTCTTTCGCTCCTCCCTTGGTGACATGACTCAATGGCCAAGTGATATGAGAAAATCCCAATAAGAACCCGCGATAGAAGTTGGCAAGACCTAGAAAGCTATGGAGCTATGTCAGAGTGGTTGGAGATGGCCAATTCCGAATGACTTGGATCTTGGCTGGACCCACATGCACCCCCTTTCATCAATAATGTATCCCATATACTAAACCTGGGTAATGCCAAACGTGAATTTCTCCAAATTGGCACATAACTTATGTTACCGCAGTGTTTGGAGAACCTGTTGGATGTGGTTGGGGTGCTATTCCCAACTCTGGCTGAAGATTAGGATTTCATCCAAGTATACCACTACAAATGAGTTGGTGAATGGCAACAAGATTTCATCCCTTATCCTCATGAAGGTTTCAGGAGCATTCCCCAATCCGAAAGGCATAACCAACCATTCGAAAGGGCCCTCTTTGGCTTTGAAGACAGTCTTCCACACATCAGAGGGTTTGATTGATACCTGGTGATATCCTGACTTCAAATCGATCTTTCTGAAATATTTTCCCCCCTTTAGTTAGTCCAGGAGGTCATCAATCCGTGGGATCAAGTACCTGTTACAGACAATGATCTTGTTCAGTGCATGATAGTCAATATAGAGTCTCCAATTCCCATCCTTCTTCTGTACCAATATGATAGGGCTCCCATAGGGGGAAGCACTCGGACAGATGTGACCTTTCTGCAATAGCTCCTGAATCTACCTCTTGATTTCATTGTTCTCTAGAACAGAGCGACAATAGATTGGTCCATTGGGCAGTGACGCACCTGGGGTTAGATCGATGGAGTGCTTTACTTGACAGTGCAAAGGAACCCTTGCAGGGGAGGTGAAGATGTCCTTGTACTCCTCCATGGCCTTTTCCATCTGTAGTTGTTGTGCGGAGGGGCCCTATCTCGAGGTCATGGCAACTATCTTCTTCTTTCCTTGAGGGTGTATCATCAGGAAAAAAAATTTCCTGGTTTTGGAAATGAGCTTACTGCATTGTTTTACACTAACCAAAGAGATGGCAATAAGCGGTTCTACCTCTGGTATCCTATACAACTTATTTCCCAAAGTAAAAATAACAACACGGGGTCTTGATTCATACACAACATGTCGCTTCCACAAGTATGGTGTTCCTAATAATACATCACAAACTTCAAGGGGAGCAATGTCACACAATACCTCATCTGTGAAGGGCTTGATGGTATATGGAAGGTGACATTGTTGGCTCACGCCAACATCCTGTCCTTAGTGAAGCCACTCGATGGTGTACAGTTCTGGATGTGTTGTCGTTGGTAAGCCCAGCTGCTTCATGAGCTCTATCGAAATGAAGTTCTTTTGGATCTGATTGTCGACAATGAACTATAGTGGGGAGCCCTTTACCCACATTTAGGAGTGGAAGAGACAATTCTCCTATGGATCTTCAGGTTCCTCCTTCTGGATCCTCTTGGTGGCAATGGTGGCATTGGGCTCTGTATTGATAATCTACTTCCCTTTGTCATTCCCCTTGTCGGGTTATGACTCAGAGTTGGAAGATGCATCTGATTCTAAAACCTTCACCTCGGTCACTAGTGACTGCTTGACCCGGCGCTCACTTCTATTGTGAGTGGAGCTTTTATATAGCTCACACCACTTTCCTGTGTCCTTTTTTGGTTTCGCAGTGTTGGCTTTGTCCTTTGTTCTGCGGTTTGGGGGCACCTTTCCCTTGCTTCAGATTTGCAGATCCAAAGTCTTGCTTCTTCTGTTTAAACTTTTGCTCGACCTTGGCGGCATATCGGTATGTCGTGCCAATCGAGGAAATGTTCAAGAATTATATTTCTTCTGAGATGTACTTGTGCAAGTAGCCGTGATATTTGAATGTCAAATGCTACTCTGAATCCTTCATACCCAACTTTGCGTGAAGGGTATGGAAAATATTGGTAAACTTCAGCACGTCTTGGTCCCTTCCCTACCGCAACGTGGTCCACTTTATGTATTGATCCAGTACTGCTCCTTGATGGCATGCTGGAATGAATTCCAAGTGGGTGTGGCTAAAAGTGGTGAGCCTTTACTTTCATCCTTCTGCTCACAGTAGGATATCCACCAGTCCCTGACATGGGGGGCTGCTTTGAGAATAGCGAAAATAATCTTTTCCCGACTGGAAAAATCATCAACATACAAATAACCCTTTAGCATATTTAACCATTTATCGATGACCTCTGCATCTATTTGACCCTCGAATATGGGGATTTAAAAATTAACTTGTACCTTAAATGGTGTGGCATTTCCAGAGTAGTTGTTGGAAGTCGATTCATCACTTCTAGGTAGCCGCTGAAGGATTTGGAAAAAGTTGTCTATCATCTCGTTCCTTTCTTACTCGAGGGCTTCTTCGAGCAAGATTTTGATAGGATATCCTACCCCCTCATCTTTCTTTTCATTCTTCGTGGGAGGCTGTTGGGATTTGTGAGGCTATCCTTGAAAAGGCTCGACCATTTCGAGCCCTCACACCTTATATCCCGACCTCGTTGGGGACAAGCAAAGAAAAACAGATAAAAGATAGACCGCTTTAATACCACTGGTCCAGATTTAAATAGGAACACAACAAATTACAGAGATAACCATAAACACAGAGATGCAATGGAAATAGTACTTCATTTCATTAATGTTAAATATTGAAATATGCTTATAGACAGAAATGGAAATAAACCAACTAGGGCGATTGTAGCTTATCTCTAAGAAGAGATGCGGTGACTACATGCCTCTCAACTATGTTACAATGAGGCTCAAAGGCCTATTTATTGTTGAGAAACAATAGAAAACCCTAAACATCCAAAAACTTAACCCTACAAGATGAAATGCCATATTGTGGGCCCCGTTTGGGTAAATTGGTACATCAACTTCCCAGGGTCATAACTTTGGCATACGATCTTCGTTTCATGTGACCAATATCTCGTTAGAAATATTATTCGAGAACTATAACTTTGAGAGAAGCAACAACGGTCCATAGACCCATGTTGCTCCCATTTTTCCCAAAAACCGCCGTTCAGGGCCTCAAAGCGGCTTCGGAAGTTCAGGACTTGAAAAACTGCTAAAAGTAGTAAATTGTGCTACAATTAAGGAAACTGAAAAGTTGAAATAAACAATGGTGGGGGCCAAGTGGACTTGTTGGGTTGCCACCAATATCCACTTAGATCAACATTCCAACTACAAGAAAAGAACCCTGAAAAGAAAAATGCTCCATTGTTGCTCCAAGAGTTCTCTATACATAGTCCATAATTTTTTTATTTGAAAATGTTATTTCATTTGCTACAGAAAATTTGGCTTTAGTCCAATCACAAATCCTAGTCTTTGATATGCCACCACATAACAAATCAGAAATAAAAAAGGTAAAAGATGAGGGAGAAGGATCCAATAAAAGACCTAGAAGTGCATATAGCGATAGACCAAACCAGAATTTTGAATCTGCATGGGAAAAGTGGTGTAATGCTAAGTATGGTTCTCCTCGGAAAACTCCATATGATACTTCAAAAACTAATGAGTTCCCTACTCTTAGTCTACCTTACATAGATCAATCGCCAATGACAAATCTAAACTGCAAATCTAGAAATGAAATCCTCATGGCAATCCATACTTGGAGTGCATGGGCAAGTACTCAAAAGTCCATTCATAAAAACAGATTCTCATGGTCACAATTAGATTTAGGGATAATTTGGGGTTTCCAAGGTAACTAAGAATTATGGTGGTCTACAATCCATGAATCTGACAAGCTCAATATTATGAATAGTGATAAGTGAGTTGCAGAACATGTCAAGGCATTTCTCCATTAATTTAATGGAAAAATTAAGGTTGATGGCCATCATTATGAATATATGTTCATGAACCAATGACTTTGTGATATAAAAGAACTTCCTGATTTATTCTGTACAATGCAAGATCTTCTTTATAAGGAAAGAGACCCACATAATACAAATTATTTTAAAAATAATATTTGTCTGCAATGCCTGGCAGGATCCTGGACCTTTTCACATCCATATTTGAAGCTGAAAATATATATATTGAAAATATTTCTCTTGCAGGACTCCATTAACAAATTGTATTTACTCTACAGAAAGAATGCATCCGAAAGAAGAAAGCCAAATCGCTAAAGAATCAACTCGGCTTCAATGCAAGTGTTTGTGATATCTATGCCAAAACCTATCATTTTGGCTACAAAAGAAAAAATAAGAACAATAGCAAAGGACAATGTCGAAAATGCATGAAGAAAAACCAGCTTAGAAGGTTTTACCCTAAAAGGCAAAGGTTTCAGATATCGAGAAAAGAATATTTCAAGAAAAGGCAAGAAGGCACCCAAAGAGGACAATCAGGTACTTGTTTCATTTGTAAGAATTCGGGCCACTGGGAAAGAAAATGTCCTCAGAAGGGTAAAATTCATTTCCAAAATAAATCATTTGACGTTATTTCTAATATTTATGATCCGACTGAATGGGAGCAAGTAGATCAACCCCCAAAAAATGAAGAATATTTTTTAGTCACAAATTCAGATGAGTCCAACCCTCCATCTCCACATCCTAGAGACTCATTTTTCTTTAAATCCACCTAAGATCTTCACTTCATTTCTGATTTCAAGATGTTTCATTTAGAAAATCCTGCAGACCTCCGATTTGAAATTGCATCTATACAATCTCATATTTCTTTTGTCACACCAATATATTTCACCATCCATCACTAACTCATGCAGCTTCTCTCAACCCTACAACACCAACATTCCAAAATCACACAGCCAAGTGTGGTAAATCTTGGTGCCTACTATCTGTGTGACACACCTTCCACATGTGTACAGATTTCCTTTACACCCTCATTGAACACTCGACCAAAGAAGTATCTTCCCTGCAGGTCTACTGTAAGCAAAGAAGAAGTAAGCTTTCTTCATCAGAGGAAATCCTATGTGTTTGATAAAGCTACTCCCATCTTTAGAATATCTCAGACGAAGAAGAAGAATCAGGCCAGGTTAGTAAATTGCAAGAAGTATTGCATCTAGAAACAACTTTTGAAGAGAAAAGAGGTTTGGCTAAAGAAATTCTACAGTATGAGAGTTGACCAAAGGGAATTGGCTGAAAAACAGAAAAAAGTTGTAGAACTAAGAGATTCAATGATGATAGAATAATTTGAAGATATTATCAGAGAAGAAGAATATCATAACCGAGAGCAGTAAGCATTACAATGCATACCAGAAGACCACCAGCCAAAACTAGGTACATCTATTCTCCAGATGAAGGGATTTGAATATAGGATTGTTATTACAGTAGATGTCAAAGTAAGTGGTTATAAACAATAATCTGTGGATGCAAAACTAGACAAAGGAGCTATGAATTCTTATGAAAAACATAGTGTCATTCCTGAATATTATTGGAAACCCACAAACTTGCAGTTCAGAGATGTAAATAATACGTCAATGGCTATCACAACTATGGCTCTTATCTTCCCACTTCTTCCTAATGGAATTACTACTTCTATATATTTTTATAGTTTTGATACAGGTAGTGATATTTTTTTGGGGCAAGATTTTGTAAGGAGACATCTTCCTCTTGTTTTAGAAGCAAGCCATATTTTCCTCAACTTCCAAGGAAGAAATGTAAAAGCCCAGAGCAAGTCGATCTATGTAAATAGAATTGTAGACCTTATCCCAAATATAGTTGAATATTCTCTTGACAAGCTAGCAAAAATCAACAAAGTAATCAGAAATTCTGAGATCCAAGGGCGAGAATATATCATATAAATAAAAGAGAAAATTGAAGCAAAATGTGCAGAAGATGCTCCCAATGCATTTTGGCAAAGAGAGAAATACCTTGTGGATCTTCCCTACAAAGAAAATTATTCTGGGACAACTCAGAAATCATCAACAAAGTAGATGTCCCCACCAGAGCTCGAACTCTGTAAAAAGGAGATTGTTGAACTATTAGAAAGAAATTTGATCGAACCAAGCAAAAGAACTTGGGTTTGCACAACATTCTATGTCAACAAGAATTCAGATAAAAATAGAGGTAAACCTCGGATGGTGATTAAATATACACAATTAAATGATGCTTGTTGCCTATCAAGTATCCTCTACCATAAAAAGAAACTTTATTTGAAAAAATTAGTAATAATAATGTGTTTAACAAATCTGACCTTAAGAGTGGATTCTGACATATAGGGATCAAACCGTCTGACAGATACAAGACCGGTTTTGTGATACGACACGAGCAATTCCAATAGTGAGTAATTCCCTTTGGATTAAAAATGCACCCTCTGAATTACAGAAACTTATTTATGCCAATCATGGGATGCTTTGCTATTTTCTTTAGCACCCACCGAGGGTCCACTTTGAAGTATTCCTTAAAATTTGGCATCTTTATCTCACTGTATTGTAGGCTATTAATGAAAATTATCCATAATTTTACTTCCATATACAATCATGGTGTTTCTCCCTCTTATGCACATATGTGTATTGATTGTATCATACTCATGACATTACTTTTAATTTTTTTGTTTATTTTGGTTCCCTATACATTGGAACACAGCCTATTATCCACCTCACAAATAATTTTACTACATTTGAAATTTAAGGTCTAGTGGAATGTTAATAGACAATAATTCTATTCCAACCTGGGAATAATTTCTTATCATATGATATGGTATCATAGAAATCATATTTGTTATCGTCAAAAGGAACGTTTCCTTACCTTTCTCCCATTATGGCTTGCAACCAATGATATACTCCGTAGGTACCGTCATACCATAATGATATCAACAATGAAACAACAAAACATTACCAACTTCCAGGATAATTACTTCACCTTACAACTTTCATAGTAAATTTCATATTTTCCTTTGTTCAGGTGGACTCAATCATGTCCATGTTATTTATATGTTGGATGTTTCAAGCAAAAATCAGGGTTCTATCATTTATTTAGTTTTCTTTGTTGGATCCTTTTCCTTTTCATCTCTCCCCAATAATGCGGGCGTGCTTAAAATAAAAAAAATATATATCTAGAACATTACATTACTAAACATTACCAATATCTTGATCAAACATCACTTGTCTCTATAAAAGTATTGCTAAATTTCTTTCAGTACATATCTACAATGACATTGAATGGTGACATGTTACCCTCTCCACGTCATCAGGCATAGGTAACATTTCTACCAATAGACTACTAGCATTTTATCATAGATTCAAGTTCTCCTTTAAATTATATCCCACATTACCTTACTCAATCATCTACCTCTTCCTAATTTTTTTTCTTACCATCAACCCTTCGAGTTTCATTAGGACCATACAATCTTCAAAATATTTAATATACAGATCTATTGTTGTGTGTATCTAACACGCGCAGACACACACAAACACACACATGTACACATACATATTCTCGCATGTTGTCCTTTTCACATGATAAAATAACCATTTAATGAATCATTATATGATCTAGTATTATGAAGATGTAATTCCAAAAATTCTTAAACCCACCAGCTGGATTACTTTTATATATTTTAAGGGCCATTGCACTCTTTCTCTAATACATACATATATATATATATATATATATATATATATATATATATATATATATATATATATATATATATATATATTATATTTTTGAAATTGACTTTAGTCCTAGTCACTTGATATTCACTTAATTGGAAGTAAGTGGATATCTTTCTAGATATCAACAACATTTTTCGAATGTGTTTCCATATGTATTCAATTTCGAGAGTAGCCCAAATATAGTTACCACAATACATGCAACTTAAAATTCTCAATGATATTCTTTATTTGTGAGATTGTCCCCCAATCATTTTATCACAACTTATCTCCATTTCGCTGCTCCTTGATTAGCTAATTTATTCAACAATTCTACTATTACTTAATAGAAATGCCACTGAGACTTATTTATCAACATTTTTTTATTTTTTAATATTTTATAGTTGTGCCATTTCTTATTGGATCACATCGATTCTAGGTTGTTTCTATACTAAATTATGTATTTTTCTTTACACTTTCCCCATACACTAGTCGTGAGGCCCATATTTACTTTGTGGGCTGCACTTATGGACAAAAATACATTTTTATCCTTTACCGTCCCTTATAGTTGTCACTTCAAAATTCATTTTATGGTTATACACTCATATATATATATATATATATATATATATATTTTAGATTAAGTCTACATCTATGAAAATTATTGTAGTTACTTTCACTCGAGCACTACTTGGCCTTTTTGGTAACTTGGGCTTAAAATTTATATACCTCTACAATTAATTTCTATCAACCTTCCATTGAGACAATAAAAAAATATTTATACAAATTATTACACGGACCAAATCCACTCACAATGGCCTCATTTTATACATATATTTTGTACACATAATTATTATACATCCTCAATACATCATGTAGTTTGACCACTTTTATTTCCCTTTCTAAATTCTATACACTTTATTGTGTTCATATTCCCTGTTTTTTGATATTTGTACTTTTTTTACATTCTATACACTTTATTGGGTTCATATTCCCTGTTTTTTTATATTTGTATTTTTTTTAACATATAATGTACTTATAATGGTGAGGTTTTCACAATGTTTCTATAGTCTCTTCCTCTTTCAGCTTGCCATTCATAAAGGTAATATTACTCTTTGTTAGGATTTGAAAATTTATTTTGGTTACTAAATATTTTCTCATTCACTCTCTAATCTAATGCTTAATACTAAGTAATACTAATAAAAAGAGAATGGTAACAAAGTATTTTGTGTTCCGTATAGTAAGAGATGACAATAAACCATAAATGAGAAGTGAAGAGAAGGATCGTATCACAAATATATTATTTTTTTTTGGACAAAGTTAAAATAAACCTATTGCTAATTGAATTATCCTAAGAAGTTAACTAGCAGAGAAAACAGTTGTTTGGATGACTTAATTATTGGCACATGCTAAGCAGTAAATTATATCCCCTAGACTATGGGGACAATGAGGTAATACTTTATTACTTGATAAAGATAAATATAGAACTACGTGGTATATATTCGGTGAGATGAAGAGGTTCATAAATAAAGAAAATAGTACAAGTTACATGTAAGGCGAAAATAGCGGTTAAGATTCGCTTCTTGTGTTGCCAACCTGGTCGATACTACAAATGCTGAAGCAGTTGTCTTGGCCTTGCCATTAACGGAAAATTCACAAAGTATACATTAGCTGCAAACTCATCATAGTTACCCAGTATGCGAATTGGATTCGGTACTGAAAAAATTTGATTACTTTAAATTTATTATGAGTGTTTTTTTTGGCCATATATCTCTTACATATATTCAAATATATCATTTTTTTAATATTTTAAATCATTGAAATTTATAATTTAAAATATTGAAAATGACACAAAATGTTTTGAAATTGTTTCAATTATAAATATTACACATAAAATTATATTTCTGACCAATTAGCTTAGTTTTACATTTAGAATAGCAAATAAGATAATAGATTTGGTTTTGGAAATTTTTGTATCCATTTATTGACCTATACCATAAATTATGTGATACTTAATATAGAATAAATTTCCAAAAAATTCCACATTATATCGAACCATCTAAATTCCACACCGTCAAATATTTTAGATTCATAATAAAATAATATATTAAACATTTACAAAAATTCTTTAAAAATATATAATTATATCATTAATTACTAATTACTTATTTATCAAACCAACCAAATCTATAATTTATAACATATAGAAATAACATCTATTAATATAAAATGTTGAATATAATACAAAATATTAAACTGTGTAATTTAATATTTAAGCAAAATCTCAATGAAAAAGTCTAGAAAAAACAAAATTTTCTATTTACTAAGATAATTTAATTATCTTAATTTTTCTCTAAATTTACACATTATAAATTTAAAAATTATATGATTTTTACTTATCTTTCCAAATAATAAATTTTTAAATTCTATATTTTTTACTTTACTTGCCAAAGGCATAATTATCAGAGATTTCTACCTATTTCATTTGCTGTAAATTTCCAATGCATAAAACTACATCCATCCACCATTATCATTTATTAACCTATGCCATTCACAGTAAATGAATGATCGAATCTGTAATTATGATAAAAAAGCTGCGAAGAATCTAATATCGTGAACTCTAATATCCAGTGCATCGTTCCTAAGCCGAACCCGAATTGCCGTTTTAATTCGCAAATCGAATCGAACCGTCGAATTTACGAATTTTTTTCAGCAATACGGCCGAATTTAGTAACTATGAAATTTAGAGTTGGTAGCTTTCAAATCCCGTTAACATTCTTATCGACGAAGAATTGCCAACTTAGAAGATGAAATGCACCATTAATCACTGGATCGGGATCCGTTTCTTTCTGTTTCAACGGAATATTGCGATCCCCGTCTTGAGGAATATCAGTTAATTGAGCTGATGCCCGCAGTGGAAATTCACGTTGTATATGAGTGCAGTTGAAGATGCTCACAATTCTGTCCCTGAAAAAGGTTGGAATTGCTCTGCTGAGACTGTTACTTAATATGATAATCTTTGTTCGCAATCAAAACATTCACTGTTAGCCAATATGGTAAGTGAGGCATGAAAAATAGCGTTGGACTATTGACTGTGCGTTTGCAGTGGCTGGCGGTGCGTCGCTCAAATGGAATAGTGCGACCCCATCGTTCTTCCCGAGATGCACCAGGCACGTTCTTTGACTTATAGGATTTCCAAATATGTTATTCGACTAACGCTATATGCAGTACTGGCTCTTCTTAATAATAAGATAATGTAATAACCCTGACTGCATATTCAAATATTAATCAACTTTGGACGAATTATAAGTTATAAGCATGTTTAGGTTGTAACTTGGCATCGTTGGATTTGACAGACTTAAATATTTTTTATTATATCTATGGGCCTTAATTATATCTATGGGCCTTCTTTATGGGACTTTCAATATTATATTAACTAGTTTTTATTTTTAGATGGGTGTAACAGGAATAGAAAATTACTAGGTAAGTTATTCACTACCACTACCAAATGACTACCACCGCAAAATGATGTAATGTGAATACATTTTTTATTTTTCATCTTTGCTTAATTAAGTTAATAAGCATGTTTATTTTGTAATAGGGTGTCTATAATTTTATTATGTTTATGGACATATTTATTTTGGAAGACGACTTCCATAAGTTTAATTTAATTACCAACTGATATTGAGTGAAGGGGTGTGATTTAACCTTCACAGAATATTCTAAAATATTATTAGTAATATTCACAAATCAAAAATTTAGATTTATTTTTAAACTAGTTATATTATTTTTTGCATTCAATTAAATTTATTAATTAAAAACAAAATCATATAGTGTAATCTAAATAGTTGATGTTTTTGCCTCTTTCCTATCAACTATTTCAGTTATCTTTGGCACAAGAAAATTTTGGAATCTTAAGTTCCAATGTAATAATATGCAAAAATCAATGATGTTGAATCAATTTATATGCTCAAAGAGAGAATTTAAACAACTTAAGTTCATGATGTTACAAAAAATTCTATCACTGGATTTTAGGGAAAAAGTGAAAAATTGTTAGACTACTCCATATCATATGAACATGTGTCATGTGAAATGAAATATGGTTTTGGGGGTTGTGGTATTGACAAGCCATTGTATAAGCCTATGCACTGCAACATAGAGAGGCTTTAAGACAATATTTAAAACAATTTTATGGTAACTTGTCTTAATTTCAAAAAGAATGAAAATAAAACTTGTGTATTGTCTTGAATATTATCCTTAAGAGAGTGTCTCAAATTATTGTCTTAAAAAAATTGTGTATATAAACAAAATATATAACGGAAACATTATTGTCTCTTAAGAGACATATTCATTTTTGTCTTTCAAGAAACAATACTTGGGATTAAAGGCATATTGTCTTTATAGAGAAAACATGACTTTAATTCCAGTTATTGTCTCTCTAGAGACAATAAAAAATGTATTTAAAAACACACTATCTCAGCATTGAAATAAATCAATATAAAAATATTTAATTAAAAAAACTACAATATCACTGATTAATTCATGTTAGGGTGCAATTGAATCAAACCTAAAAGTCACAAAAAATTATATTCACTAAACCATTAAAATTAAAAAATGTGAGTTTTCTTTTCTTTTAAGGAAAAAAATCCACATATAAATAAATTATATTCATTTCTATTGAAATGCGCCTACTTAATATATAAAACATGAATAATTTGAATAAAAAATATTTTGAATAAAATTTCTCCCCTTTCTAATCAAAATACTTACATGATCTACGTCTGTACATTTATTTTTACGTATCCAAACATAAAATATAAAATGAAAATATAATAGGAAATTAATGGAAACGTAATCAGAGGTGCCAAAATGTCTACTTACTATGTTCTCTATATTATTGAATTTAACGTTACTATTAAAATCAAAGACATTTGAAACATTGGATCTCTCGATTAAGTTGTACCCATACCTAACTGATGTAAAGGAATTAGAATAAATCACATATACTCTCAAGGATGGTTGACACTTAAAAAATCCCATTATTGCAATAGAACAATAATATTTAATTTAATAATTCAATTTTTTTTTTCATATATATAGATAAAAGAGAAGACCTAGGATAACATGATGAGGAGAATATTTTAGTTATATTCGCCATGTATTTTTGGAGATTTTTTTTTTTTTTTAAGTATTTTTGTTGTGTGAGCATAACTTTCATGTATGAGTTTAGTTTTTTTCTATTGAATAAATTTAATTTTTTTATTATTTTAAATAGTAGAGAAGATTTAAAGGAAATAAAAGAATGATTGTAAGGAGGGTGGCAGAAATATTATTAGAGGTGGTAGAAATATTGTTAGATTATCATTTTGTATGGTGTCCCTCTAAGGTCGTAACCTTGTCTTTTTGAATAAAATGAGTATAACTTACTTCCACTTTTTTATTGTAAATATGTTTTTGTCTTCTTTCTAGTTCTTGACATGCTTGTCTATTTCTATTCTATATTGCAAATTTACTTTGTTAATGCATTAATGTTAATGTATATTATTCTACAATATTGTATCCCAAGAATACAACAATTTTTTCTTTCCTCACCTCATTGTAGAATACACATCAATTGATTGAAAACTCCATTAATCTATTCACATAGAAATTCTCATTCATTTGCTACTTAATATTTCATCTCCCACATGTTCTCCTGAGTAGGTGATCAAATTGGCCTAATTACTACTTTTAGTCATACATGAATATGATTTACTTGGTGATTAATGAAATATAAATAAATCCATATGGAGCCCCAATTCTTTAGCCATGACATTTGTACAACCATTTTCCAAAGAGCCATGTGCATTGTTTGGTTTGTAAAACTTTCTAGATTTTAATTTCTTAAGTTTAGTCAAGTAGCATGCTATATTATTTTTTCATTGTATAGCATGCAAAGTCCATCTAAACTCTTTACCAAATATTCAAAGGATGGAATACCTTACTAGGTGGTCAAAAAGAATATATTTTCTTTACTTACTATGTGGACTATTATATAATTTCATTTAAATTTTTAGCTACATTTCATTTTAAGCTTTCATTCTTGGAGGGCTAATGTGCAACACTTGTGGAAGAATTATTTAGCTGAAAAGTAGAGGAATGAAATATTCCTAGACCTAGATATAAGGGGTACATATTTATGGAGGATCTCATTCTTTTTCCTCTTGTCCTATATAAATTTCTTTGTTTTGGAGGTTACCTTACAAGGCTTATGGAAGAATTATTTCATTGAGAGTGGGGAGAAAGTGATTACTATTTCTTAGCTTTTAATTGTATCCATTGTTCTGGAAGATTATTACACTGAGGACATTGAATTGGAGGTTTGGATTAGAATGTGTAACAATTAGGATGGATAGCATCAGTGGATATTGACTTTGGTTTTTCATGGACCAATTAGGTTGGTTAGTACTAAGGATGCATGTTGTTTATACCCCATTCAAATAACATAGGAGCTTCTAGTGTCATTTCCCTGATGAGGAACACTATATCCACATTATATTTTTCCCAATGATATGTATTTTTTGGTCCCAAAAGCAAAGGGAATTTGTTAATTGCATATGTGTGTACATAGATTCCATAATCCCCACAACATTAAATGTGCAACTATTTTTAGGATTACTCTTTGTGCCTCTTGTTGGATGTAATGATTCCATGTATGTCAAGTGCGTTATAGATTGTCAGTGAGATTTCTTAGGTATTATTATAGAAGTAGATTTTTCCCATGTGCATGAGTTGTAGTCGCATCATGTACCAAGCTTAGATCCACTTTATTAGAAACCAAATTTATTGAATTCACTAATTTATATTCCTATATATGAAAACTTTATGAGATGAATAAAAAGAGTGTATGATTTGTGTTGTTAGCAATTGTTCTCTCTCACTCTCTTCAAATTTCTAATATGGTATCATATGGCGTTATGGATTTATTTCCTATGGAAAAGGCCAAGAAAATGGGCTAGAGCCTTGAGTGTTATTGATCCTCTATAAATATATTACGATAGGAGATAGTGTTGTATGGAGTATTTGTGTGCGTAATTTTTTTTTTTGTGTGTAGATTTGTTCACTGTGTGTATGCATGCATGTGGAAAGAATTGTTGTGTCGAGTGTCAAAAATCCTCATCTCTTTTTTACCCTTTTCACCACCTACGGTCAGAAATGTATTTATTGTTGCTTTATTATATTATTATTAAAATAATTACAAATGGAGCATTTGATTCATTTTCAAATGATTTGTTTTACAAACCATATGATGATAGGAAATATGCAAGTAAAATTTTATGTCTTTTAGGAAATGGATCACTTTGCAATAGCACATAAAATAATGGTTTCAAATTAATCAGTTTGTGGCATAAAAATAGACAGAAATATACCATGTACATTAATAAAATACAACAAAATAGCAAAGGAGTTCACCACTCATGGTCTACATCTCCTCATCCATCCTCCAATGTTCGGCATACTTCATTAAGTGCTCAAATCTTTTATTA
The DNA here is from genome assembly GCA_031772625.1 of Pinus tabuliformis. Classification (NCBI taxonomy): domain Eukaryota; kingdom Viridiplantae; phylum Streptophyta; class Pinopsida; order Pinales; family Pinaceae; genus Pinus; species Pinus tabuliformis. Next base: position 588,927,091 of record CM062813.1, read on the forward strand.
TGTTTGTCTAAAATGCTCATAATATAAAAATAATGTCTCCAATGGCTCTGGAACAGTCAAAAACCCCAATTTGGGCTCTTGTTTTGATCGATTTGGCCAAAACCTGAACAAGTTATGCTCTAGAGAAGTTTTGTTGCTAACATCTCTACAAATTGGACTCTGCCTCTAACTGTTTTACGAATTCCACCTTTTCAGGATCCACTAAACAACATTTTCACCTGGTGCCAACAAGATTCATGTTGTTTTAGATGTAATTTATTTCTTGATTTAATTGAGCCATGACCCCTATAACCAAAAAAATTTAGCCGCATGGGTCATATGCCCGGGGGACTGTTGCTAGCCGCCCACCACCGTCGGCATAGCTCCCATGTTCTTGGCTGAAGTTTCCAAGGTTACATAAAACCTCAGTCGAGCCACTGAATTCCCATTTTAGACTGGTTGGCACCTTATCTTCTCCATGCTCATGGTTTTGACGACCGCATATGACCTGAGCAAGGGCTAACCCTTAACCACACATCTTTGAGTGCTTCAACGACTCCATTATCGGTCGCATGATGACTCATGAGACCATGACTTGAGGTTTATCCCAAGCCCACACTGCCTGCAGCTCTATTCCCTCGGGGCTAGGTCTAGTGAATTTCCATGTGACCAAGGATTAGGTCCTATCCCTATTCCCCCTTCTATAAGTGTTAGTATATTCCTCCACTGGGATTATGTGCTTGGTATCATGAACTTGGGTTGGGGATAATCCCCAAGCCCTTAGATCCTCTTCTTATGGTTCTTTCTGTGCGAGGTGGCTGAGGTGCATGGCTTAGCCCCAACACCGTTTCCCATTGTTGATCTACTGAAAGTTAAAATAGGTTTTGGCGCCTATATACATAACAAGAACCACTCATATCTTGTTGGTAAGGCTCTCCCCTATCCACTCGAAGGTCATGAGTTCTAACCTTATGGAGGCTAATGTAGGCCATAATAGAAAAAATTAATCAATCTTAGGATGCCACATGGTATCCTATGATTAGGCCACATGGCACCCATTAATTGGTCCATCCAAAACCATCCAAACCAATCATCAACCTCCAATTCGATCCAATCTAGTGAGGCCACTTGCAAGCCTATCATTGGACCGAGAAAGACAATCATCTTATCCAATTAGCCTATCGAGTCACCATACGGACTGCCCATTCATCAATCATGCACCCAACTTGCAAAAAATTTATATGTTTTGGAAAATGATCACAACACAATATCAAAGGAATATGATATCGGTTTTGAGTGATTCAGGTTGCATTGGATTCGAGCCAGTGAGATTTACATTTTGGCACTAGTTTCGAAAACTTTTGAACAGTTTCATTTTTTATCACTTTACTGATCCCTTGGATCATTCCTCCCAATTTGAAGCTTTTGGACCTCCAAGAGGATATTTTCAATCCAAAGACAGATGAGGTTAAAGTTACCTGATGCTTCTAACCTTAATCAGTTTGGATTTCCTTGGATTTTTACCTTTGAAGCCCACACAAATGTACTCCACTTTCTGTCTCCTTTAAGTTCTTATTCCTTTTGTGAAGGGTAGTATCTTGCTACAATTATTCAAGAAATATGAGAGATAAATATTCTATTGAAGGAATATGAACATTCTCTCCTTTATATTCAATTAAATAAGGCTCACATAATCTCAAATTCTCAACATTAACAACTTCATAAACTTTCATATATGGAGGAAAATCCAACCAAAAGGCTTTATTACCAATCTTTTCTAAAATATTAAAAGGTCCATATTTGATTGGTCTCACTTTTTTACCTTCTCTTTGAAGCCTTTCCTTCATAATGTAAATCCAAGCTTCATCTCCATCCTAAAAAGTTTGATCAACATGATTCTTATCATGTCTTCTCTTGTACATGGCTTGACTATTTTCTAATAGTTCTTGAACCATATGATGCACCAATTGAACCTTTTCATTGAATATCTTGGCCTTGTCTATGTCACTATGTCCATCAATAGAAACATATTTCCCAAAGATAAAGTCTAAAGCAGATTTTGGTAAGTCTCTCAAGTATGCCTCAAATGGAGATTTTTGAGTCGATGAATGCTTTGCTCAGTTGTAAGCATGTTGAATGTAGTGTAAGTTTTCATTCCAAATCTTAAGATGTTTGTTACAATAACCACAAAGAATATGTACTATTGTTCTATTCACCACTTTTGTCTGACCATTGGTGGACCAAATTTTGTGCTCTTCTTCAACTTGATGCCCATGAGTCTCGATAATCTTGACCAAAATTTCCCCACAAATCAAAAATATCAATCAGAAATAATAGATTTTGGCAACCCAAAATCCACCCATACATTTTGAAAGAACATTTGTGTAGTTTGTTCAACTATAGCCTACTTCTTACAAGGCATCAAAATATAAGTTTTGTTTAAACAATCCAATACAACATAAAGATAATCATGATTTTTCCTAGACATAGGCAACCCTCCAACAAAGTCTATAGAAACAATTTCTCAAGCATGGAAAGGAACTAGAGGTGGAGTATACAATCCTAACTTTCTGTTGCTAGGCTTACTGGTAACAGACAAAGAACACCATCTTACATATTGTAACACACTTTCATTCATACGAGGACAATAACAATGCCTTTGTAATTGTGCCATCGTATTCCCTAAACCAAAATGGCAACCAATAAGAGAAGTATGTGATTCCCTTATGATGCTTCCTCTTTCACTCTATGGAATGCATAAATTTCCAAGATAATACATTAATTTATCATGAACATGGTAATCTAATTCCTCTACTTGGTTTCGTTGACACAAAGATGCATGTAAATCCTTAAAAGCTTCATCTAAAGCATATTGATAAACATAACTCTCATGCATGATAGAATTATGCTTAAGAATAACAGATGCACTAACAATTGGTCTAGATAAAACATACACAACTTTGTTATAGATACTTTCTTATACCTTATCACCAAGTGGAATTGTTGCAAGAAACCCATCCATTTGAAATGCCTTGCTTGTTGTAGCTTGGTTTATGATTGTAAGTATTGCAATGGTTTTTGATCAATGTGAATGATAGTTTCATTTCCCATCAAATAGTGTTTCCGTTTTTTCACACTTTTCACGAAAGCATACAATTCTTTGCCATATGTTGGATACGTTACTATTACGCCATTAAGAGTTCTAGAGTTATAACAAATAGGCTTACCATGTTGCATGAACACCACTGCCATAGCATGGTCACGTTCATCAACTTGTAAATAAAATGGCTTCCTTAAATAAGGAAGTGCAAGAATTGGTGTTGTATTGATTCTCTCTTTCAATGCATTGAAGGCTTTGTGTTTCTTGCCTCCCCACTGAAAAATGTGTTACACATTTGTAAAAGCATTTAATGGAGTTTCAATTGATGAAAAGTTATAAATTAACTTTCTCCAATATTGGGTTGCTCCCAAAACGCTTCTAACCTCTTTAACATTTTTGGGTTTAGCCAATTCAAAATGACTTCAACCTTTGAGGGATCAATCTTCAATTCGCCCCCTCCAATAATATAGCTAAAATATACTAACAACGGTTTTCCAAATTCACATTTAGACACATTTAAAAAAAACTTTTCTTCCTTTAAGACATTTACAACTTTCCTAACATGTTTTACATTATTTTCACGATTCTTGCTGAAAATGAATATGTCATCTAAGTATACAATCATAAAGTCATCAAGAAAAGGTCTTAAGACATCATTCATAACTCTCATGAATGTTACAAGAGCATTATAAAGCCCAAATGGCATAACCAACCATTCAAACAGACATTGCTTTGTTTTGGGGGTTGTCTTCCATATATCTCCTTTAGCTGTCCTAATATGATGTGACCACTTCTCAAGTCGAACTTAGTGAAATACACAACATCATTCAACTGGTCAATTAAATTATCTATTTGAGGAAGAATGTAATGATTCTTTACCGTGATGTTATCGAATGCTCTAAAATCCACACGCATGCACCACGCACTATCTTTCTTTGGTACTAAAACAATTAGAGACACACATGGTGATGTGCGTGGTGTCATGACCCCTTTATCAAGAAACTGTTGGATTTGTTTCTTAATCTCTGAATTCTCAATGACTCACATCCTGTACATGCCAATGTTTGGAAGAGGACAATCCTGTTGTAATTGGATCTCATGTTGGATTCCTCTTTTAGGAGGCAATCCTTCATGTTCCTGAAACATGTTATCATAGGTGTTAACAACCTTGGCAACCTCAATAAAATCATGTTTTAAACTTGCATCACATCCTTGGAAGGCTTCATTCTCAACATTCTCTTTGGGTTTGATCATCAAGAGTACAAAATTATTACTAGCATTAGCAAGCCTCCTGGTTTGTACAACATTCACAAGAGATAAATTCAACTTCTTATTGTGTGCTCTAACAATATGCTCAATCCCATTTTTAAACAGATTATACTTGTTCTCATGGTGATGAAATATGGCTCTCCTATTATATAAATATTGGTTTCCCAAAACAATACCCCAAATTTCGAGTGGAATTACATTAAGATCTACCTCATCTATAGAGTCTGTAGTCATGGCAAATTTTGATTTACATGTTTTTGTCACATGAAATTTTGCATTGTCATATATAGCCAACCTAATGGATAAGGTTAAGGATGAGGAATGGTTTCCAAGTTTAATTTCTTAACAATTTCTTCTGGGATAAGGTTTTCTTGTGAACCACTATCAAACAAAGTATCTACCTTGGTATATTTTGAGATGACTCTAATTTGGAGAATCTCTATCCCTTCTTTTTCATGTTGAGTTTCATTAAGGTTTCTACAATAACTAGTGCTTGCAATAGAGTCCTTACCTTAAAAGTACCATGGTTATTTCTTTCTTCCATCCCCGAAATTAGATCCTAAATCATGTGGTGTATTTGCAACAATATTTTGTTTCCCTTTGTTGTTAAACTTTTTCAGTCTCATCTCAAGATGAAGTTCCCAACAATTTTCTTCATCATCGCCTTTTTTTGAACATTGTTTGCATGTGTTTTTCTCCCTCCTTATTGACTAAAGCATTCTTCTTCCCTTTACCTTTGAAGTTCCCCTTCCTTTATTTCCACACTTGAATGGATTTTTGTTGCCCTCTTGGGGAACATTCTTCCCTCTTGCTTCTAAATGACCTACCTGTGTACATACTTCATCTACTTTTGTAGTATTAAACATGAGAATTGCGTGTCAGAGATAACTATGTAAACCTCTAATGTATTTTAGTAGAGTTTCTTGAGAGGATAAATCTATACCCAAAATCAAATCTCTTTTCATAAATTATTGAGTACAAATTTGCACACTTTGACCCTTAGCTTACCATAAATTTTTCACAATGCATTATAGGTTATTTCATGTAGGCTAATGGATAAAATTTTCTTCTTAGTGCAACAAAAAAATGATTCCAATAGTATAAAACCTTACCAATTTTCTTCATGTCTTCTTGAGTTTTGGCCTCCCATCAAATGAGTGCTTCACTTTCCAAACTAAGAGAAGGAATTTGAATTCTAGTTGAATCATCCTTGATTCTTTGTATCCTACAATACACTTCAATTCAACAAACCTAATTATCTAATTTCAAAGCATTTATCTCTCCATTGTACATAAGAAATTCAAACTTTATGTCAAGATCTATGAAAGGAGTTTTGCCATGTCCCTATAGATAATGTGGAGGTGTTTGTGAAGGGGTTGAGGTAGAAGAAGATGAGGGTGAGGATGGAGGTGAAGGTGGTGTCTAGTCACCATCCCCTCCATTTGATTTTGGAGGTTTCTCTCCATTTCCTCCATTTCCTTTTGGATATTTTGAGCTCTCTCCTTGCAACCTTGAGTTCCTCTCCTCATAAAGAACTTTCACCATTTCACCATTTCAAAGAAATCTTTTCTGAAATTTCTCTTGTCTTCATACATCCCTTCATGACATTCTTCATGTGCCATGACTGGTGAATCTTGAGATATGTTTGACTTCCTTGCACCCACTTGAGGATTTGGCTCTACAAGCACTCTTACTCCTCGTTTCATCTTCAACCTTATAATCATTAGAAAACACTTGAAAAAAAATCAAACCTTCAAAATAACCTTGAGCTCTTATACCAAACTAATTTGTTTTACAAACTTGATCATGATAGGAAATACAAAGTAAAATTTAATGTCTTTTAGGAAATGGATCACATTGCAAAAGAATATATTTTTTTTTTTTAAAACTCAATTCCTAGGATAATAACAAAGACAAATTTCCATACACAGGAACATGAGAAAACAACATGGTAAAAGAGTTCAACCCGGAGTTCAACCCTCTTTGGCTACATCTCCTCGTCTAAATTCCAATGGTGGGCCTCTTTCATTACGTTCTCAAATTTATGATTACATGAATTTATAGTGCTTAGAATCTAAAATTAATGTTTGGAATGACTCCAGAATAGACAAAAAACCCAAGTTGGCCTCTCGTTGGGTTAAACTTCGCAAAAAAATTGATGAATTTATGCTCTAGAGAAGTTTTGTTACTAACTTCTCTAAAAGTGGACTCCCCTACTAACCTTTCTACAAATTCCTCCTTTCTTGGATCCACCAAGTGACATTTTCACCCAACACCAACGAGATTCATGACATTTTAGGAGTATTTTGTCACCTTGTTTAATTGCGCCATGAACCCTAGGGGCATAAAAATTAGGCCACATGAGGCATACACCTAGAGGCTGGGGCTAACCACCCACCCTTGTCAACATAGCCCCCATGTTCTCAAGGCACGTTTCCAAGGTTACATAGAAACTAGGGTTGGTTGTCGAATTCCCACACCAGACCACTTGGCACCTTATCTACTATGGTTAGCCCCCCAATTCCCATGCATACAACCTAGGCTAGGGCTAACCCTTAACCCCTCATCTATCGGTGCTTCTGAGCCTCCTCTATCAGTACTGTGGTCACTCATGCGACCAAAAACTAGGTCTTATCCTAAGCCCCCTCTGCCACCAACTCTGTTCCCTTGGGGTTAGATCCTGTCAATGCCCATGGGACCAAGGCTTCAGGCCTATCCATACCCCCCTTCTCTGAACACTAGAATATACCTCGGCCATGGTTATGTTCTTTGTCTCGTGACCTTAAGACGATGCTAAGCCCCAAGCCCTTGGCTCCTCTAGATGTGTTTCTGTACGTGTGAGGTGACCAGGGGCCTGGGCTTAGCCCCAACCCCATTCCCCATCTCTCATTTGTTGAAAGTTCAAATAAGATTTTGTGCCTATACATAATAACGACCACCCCTAAACCGTTGCTAAGTATCTCATTTGTCTGCTCCTAGGTCACAAGTTTGACAATTGTGGATTCCTATTCAAGCCATGAATGAGATTTTAATCAACCCTAGGTTGCCACATGGTAGCCTAGGATTGGGCCCGGTGGCGCCCATTCATTGGTTCATCCAAAACCATCAAAAAATAAATCATAAACTGTCAATTTGAGTCAATCTGATCAGGCCACTTAGCAGCCTTCCATTAGCCTGAGAAACACAGTCATCCTATCGAGTGAGTCTGCCCAGTCAGATGGATTGCTCAGTCAACAGTCCTACACCCAACTTGGAAATTTTTCACATGTTTGGGAAAATGATTAGAACATGATATCAAGATTATATGATATCCATTTTGAGCAATTCAAGTTTTGTTGGATTTAGGTTAGTTAGATATACATTGTGATACTGGTTGCAAGCACTTTTGAAAACATTCATTTTTTAGCAGTTTATTGATCCCTTGGATCATCAACTCCATTAACAAAGTTTATTCTAGAAATATTAAAGGAAATATGTATAGATTAATGCTAGCTTGAGCATGAGGCATGTCAAGGGAGAATATCTTCAATTATTATAGAAGTGTAGATCTACATTAGTGACTTGGATAAGGTCAATGGTTGGGATACAATCACTATGATATTAGCCCTTCAATGCCATTTTTAGTGAATGCCACTGAATCCCATATAATCGCGCAAGCATTCATGAAATGCATGAGGACAATGGGTAGCCCTAAGCATTCCATATTCAGAACAACCAAGAACAAACTACTTCACGTTTTATATGTTATAGCTAACAAGAAACTAGGTGCGGGTTATTACACATCTCTACAGAAGACATTCCATGTCATGCCTCTCATAAACTTGCTCCATGTAGTTATTTTCATCAATCACTGTGTATACAGTGAAAAAGTGGACATCTAACTAATGAATTAATTGATCACATTTCAAGGCATAGGGGTAGAGAAAACGATGATCTAATGGGGAGATAATCTTAGGAATCAAGAATCCAATGGTCGCCTCATGGGCACTTACTTCTCTTCAATGTTTGCAGGAAATTCTCCTTACTTGATTGCCAAACACTTAACTCTACAAGAATGCAACCCTAAGGAGAGTATGTGATTGTGAAGATCTTAGTAGGTGCTTGAATGGCTTATGGCTGAAGAATTTTGGAAATACGAATATTTTAATGTTCAAGTCTTGGGTCGCAATCAATAAGAGAAAAACATGAAACTTTGTTCTCTTCTAATCAATTTTTATGTCATCCTTTGTATTTGTTCGAGCGTCCAAGTTTGGGGTGTGAGTTGAAGTTGTAGTATGTTATTATATTGTGTAAAAATCGAATGATGTAGAACCACAAAGAACAAACCAACTATTGAATAGACTAATGTGACCTGTCACACTCCAAAAGTATTAGTTATAGGTAGTCCTTAATAAATTCAAGATGGTGTGACCCATCATGCTCCGAGACCATAAATACATGTTATTTCATACAAGGTCAAGATGTATAATTTTCTTCTAAATGCATTATGTATCCATAATTCTATCCTAGATAACTCATGAATACTATGGAGGGCCATGGATTCAATAGATGGTGGGAGTTGCATAGGATGGTTCAACATTGATACTAACATGACATGCTTCGGGAGGTTAGGAAGCATCAATTCTGCAAACTATATCAACGATGGTGAGAAGAGGTTATGTCTTCAATGGATCAAGTGGGAATCTCTAAAGTGTGGTGAAGAAAAGAGCGAAAACCATGATATTTTTAGAGTGGATGTAAATGATAATGAAGGCTAGTTAGACAAAGATCATTCTTGTTTTTGTAACATTTGTATTCAATATTTATTACATGTAAGCATTAAGGGAGGGTGTTTGAGTACTGTTTCCATGTGTGTCATGTGTATTACAGGTTTTCCATGAGAGTTCTGAGGTGTTATTCAAGAAATGGTTGTTTCCCACGAGTATGAGTTGTACTTGTGTCATATCTCATCATAGATCCACTTTCCTAGGATCTAGATTTGTCGAAGTCAGTAATTTATATTATTCCATATATAACCTTTGTTAGATAAAATAAATGTATATTTGACTTATGTTCTATGCAATCATTCTGCCTCACTCACTTCAAATTTCTATTACCTATACGAGAAATTTGGATAGTTCTCTCTTTAATTCTAGTTTTTAAATTATAAAAAATAGTAAATCATAATTTTATATACATCTTCCAACGTAATATAATAATTAAAAATCATTGATTAAAAATTTTAAAATCAAAACATTTAATAATTAATAAAAAGTGACTTTTTTAAGAAATTTTATTTCAAATCAAAATACCTATAAATAAATCAATAAATTATACTCATTCTATTTTAAATCAGAAATATATATATATAGATATTTAAAATAAATTTTTTAAAATAAGATTTCTCTCATCAAAGTATTTATAAATAAATAAAATATATACATTTATTTTTTCAACTATCCAAACATAAACTATAGAATGAAATATAATACAGAAATAGTGGGAAAGTACTTAGAAGTGTAGAAATATACATTAACTATGTTCTACTATGTTCTCTATATTATTGAATTAAAAATCAGTGTTGAAAAGACACATTTGAAACTCGTATAAATCTGATCTCCCGATTAAGTTGTGTTTATATCTTAACTATTTAAAAGTGTTAAGGTGTTAAAATAGCCACATACACTGTCAGGGATAGTTGACGGCTAAAAGAGCTAAAATTATTACCATTGAGTTATAACTTTTTAAAAATAACTTTAAATTAAAAAAATTATTTGTATATGTTTCTATAAATAAAATTATTTATTTAGTTATAAAATAAATTATTTATTTTTATAGTTAATTTTTATTTTAGAAAAATGATGTATCAATTTATCTATATTCAATATGGAATTGATATGTTTCCATGGATAGAAATCGAATATTTAATAAATACAATTTAATGTTTACTTCCAAAATTAATCATATTAATAAAAAAAAATTAATTAATATAACAGTTACAAAGATAAGAAGATTGATTGTTTAATGTTTTAGTTGTGTTCATAGTAAATACAGGGTTCAATTAGGGATTTAGTTGTTTGGCACTATATGGATTAGTGCACACATTTTTTTTTGTCTTTCTTTAACCGTATGAGTTCTAGAATGTCAAGAATGTCAAATCCAGATGCTAGGAGTCCAACGTTGGGTTCACAAATGTGTCCATTACGTTGAACATAATGGACGTCTCATATATATATATATATATATATATATATATATAGATAGATAGATATTTGGCTTGGAATGCTAAATAGTAGTATCTATAATAGTAGTAATGGGCAGTTCAATATTAGTTAAAAGGCGAAAAACCTTGATATTTATCGTTCTTTGACAATTTTAATTTCTCGTCCCACTGCGCTACTTTCACTAATGTCAGAAATAAAACTAACACGCGGCACCACGAATTAGCAGTAGTTGTACTTAATTACCTATCATCATGCCATTGGACCTTAAGCATGCCATTACAAAATGTGTCTTTGTGATTACATTAGGTCTTTTCAAAGTTCATTGTTCTCATGCTTATATATAGCTAGGATGTCACTTTGCAAGTAGTTCACATCATTTGAGCTTTTAATGGAATTTATTCATAAATAATATACATTTATTACATTATACACAAAGTGATACCTCACGGAGATACAAAAAGTGTCATAGAAAGTAGTCAATGTTCTAGGCGAGAAAAATTCTAATACCATCAGGTTCTCAGCTACGGGCATTACAAAAACAAATCTAAATACTTCTTCTTGGTATAATATGCATAAACTTCTTGAGGACGCAATTGAAGCAAGTTTAGAAGAAATGAAACTAGAGGATCGCATTTTAGACACCTCTTTGGGTGACATTGCAAAATCAACACTCAATAAAATTGCTACATGACCGTAAATTCTTCCATACAAAAACATGATACACTAGGTTGTAAATCATGCAGACGTGGATATGTGCTCCATATGCACTTCTAGAGGCATAATCATGGGCTCTTTTCATCCTGACAATCTTCGGTTCATGTATAAATTTATTCAGTCAGAACTCTAGTACAATGCACAATTTTTACATAAATTCAGAATGCATTCAATTTAAAAGGAATATGTGTAAATTGATTAAACCCTTAAGGACCAGTGAAGAAAGATTTAAGGAAGAATATTCAAAAGGATATTCCATTACCCCTCTAAATACAAAAAAATCCTTTGTGACTCCTTGCCTTGTAGGATTTTCGATATAAAAGTATTTACACAATTTCCTTTAGAATGGGTTCCATTTAGTTAGAGAGTTTCAAAGGGATATTTTTTCAATTGAGAAACTATCATGTCTGACAAGATATGCAAGAACATTAAGCATTTCGAAGCTAAAAACCGTAAATCCAATTCTCACTTTTACATGTCATCCTATAATACGCATACCATTTTATTTTCACCTCTTTTCCTTCCATGGGATGGAAAAATATTCCTTATGAGCCACTCCCACATAATATTTACCATGAAAATATTTGGGAAGACAATTATGGTGGCCACTTCTATCCAATCTTTGATTTTATTATAATTCCCATTTCTGAAAAGTTGTGTTGCTCATAACCTCTTTGAATCTCGCAAGAAGACAAAGTTGGCATTGATCCAATTGATGATCGGTATTTTGAATAAATATTATCCTATATGAGAATATATGGTTTTTAAACAGCCTCACATGCCTTTCCCCTTTTTGTTCTTAATATATTAAACTGTAAATAAATTACTTATGAGATAGTTGAGGTAGCCATTGCCTACGAATTACGTAAAATCTATAAGAAAAATTCTACTAGTTTTCCCATAAAAATTTGCATATATACCTTGGAAAACACTGCATATGCCAAGAAATAATCATTGATTTTGAATGTCATTAAGCTAGTCCAATTTCCTTTAAGGCATCTTAACTATTTAGGGATTTTGAACAACCATTATTTTAAGGTTTCCATAAGAAAATAGTTACAAAAAAATCTCCCCTACGATGATATTTCTCAATGAGTCCATTCCTATGAGAAGACCTTCCAAAAGGCTAAAGAGATTTCTGTTGATCAGTACCAAAATTTTCTTGTATTCATAGAAGAAATAAATAAATGCTTTCCTTTGATTTTACAACAACGAAATAGTCAAGATCATAGTAGAGATGCTTCTTCATTTAAAACTCCTATAATCATTGATGACGAAGATTCAAAATACATTGAAAAAGTGTTTGTAGAATTAGTTGATGGCCTTCTAAAAAAGGACATTATTGAAAAATATTCCATTGTGATCAAAATAGATAAAAAATTGAATGTATTCTTACAAACTATAGCAATTATTCCTTGGTAACATAGAATATTTGAAGTTTCTCCTAAGACATGAACTCCTAAGGGACATGCTCAACCATAGTTATATGTCCCTTTCCATACTAAGATTATCCTATATGCCTTCAAAATATTGTGAAAAACGATGATTAGTATTTTTCCCGCTAGTAGTTCATATGAATTGCTGAAAACAACAAGCGTTCCTAAGAAACACATAGTCTTTGAAACTTTTGTTGAGATTTCCACTCTGAAGAAACATGTTCAACAATAGACAAATACTCCTATTCAAACTGATACTTGCTTGGTGATCTCCGATGTCTTATTGAAAAACCCCATTACTATTGTTTCTGATAGTGGTTCAAAGGAATAAGTATCGGTGAGTTCCATATCATCAACAAAAATGGAATATATTTTTCCATCAAATTTCTATTTCTACTCACAGAAAAATGTTGTCATTAAAAGAAGCAAAGAGAAGAGAATAAATAAAGAAAGAAAAACTACTACATGGGTGATATGAGATGGTTCACAATTGTATTAAGGTGAAGTAGTTCAAGAATTAGCTCACTCTATTGGAGCATAGGAAAATCCCAATGTGTACCATGTTTCGAAAATGATGCAGATCTTGAAGAGAAAAGGTTCTAAAGTATTGGAGTTGGATCAAAACTTTTTATAGCAAGGAAATCAATTTCAAGCATACTTGAAATTTCAAGAATATGAAGCTCAACAATAGTAGGTTCAGAAGGAACAGGAGTTGCAATGGAAAATGAAAAATGAAACTAATATACTACAAGATGGGCTATAGTCGCTATCTAACAAAATCATGCTCAATTGATTGAACTGCAATTGGAAATTAAAGAAAAAAAGCGAATAATTTAGTGAATTTGGAAAAGTTTAGACAAGAAGAAATTAACATGAATCAACAATTTCTCTATATATAGGGGTAGCTCCGTAATAAGATAAGTTTAGCTGCAGCTAACCAAAACCTCATAGAAAAATTGTTGAATATATGATTGATAAATAAATGGAGTATGGGGACGCAAATAGGAAAATCACTAAGCTCGGTTTCTAGAAGAATAGTGATAAGAGAAGAACCCCCATACCACCCTAAATTACTATAATAAAAAGTAAAACAACCTTAAAAGATGGGAGGAACACTTTCATAGGTCCAAGTAAATGATTAAAACCTATAAACAAATTTGTTCCTTGTTGATAAAATGTGCAATGCAAATAGCCAAAGATACACGATTAGAACAAGAGATTTCATAGGTTAAGCATTTAGATTCAGTAGATGCACTGGAATAAGGAAAAAGAAAACACATTGGAGTATCAAAGTAGAATTGAAAAAATTCATAACATTGATTAGGAATATATTTAAAGATATTTGGCCAAAACATAGTTACATTCTCATGACCAAATTAGTTACTGAAAAAATAGAAGAAGAATTGGTAGCTCTTGAGGCATGCATATCCAAGTCCTTTGTCAATGTGTAGCTCAATCTTCCTAGAAATATTGTGAGCTCTGACATATATATTACCAATGGAAATTTGATTAGGATATTTCATAGTGAGCTTATGATTTATTTGGTTTTAAATAGAATTATAAATACCAACCCCGAAAAAGGCTTTAAAATGCTATAATGGAAACAAAATAACTATAAACAATATAAGAACACAATGAGATTGATAATGGATTTCTCACATTGTGCTTTGCATCATTGGGTCCACTTTAAGTGGAGTGACCTCTTAAATTATGATGCAAAATAACTGAAGTTATATAGATTCCCCAATCTCTAGGTATAACACTATATTATGTAGCTTCACAAAATCCTCTAAGAACCATCACAAAATCCATCCTTTCACAATTCTTTGAAAGGGCATAAAGATTACGAATTATCACATAAACAATGATAATCATGGTACAAACAAAGGATCATGGCCTTTCATTTCACACTATAATGTTGCAGCATAGTCTTAATACTTTTGTGTATTTATAATTTTAGGGTTCCAGATCCCTCGAGTTGAGCCCATGAAGTTTGTTTCCCCATTTTTATAATCATATATAAATAGGTCATGGTTGTAACCATGTGATATATATGGGTACATTAATACACAACAATGTTGGGTTATAACCCAAAATAAAATTTTGTTATAACCAACGTATTAACCCCTTTGCATATATACATAAAATTCCATTAATAAAATTTGACCATGTGTTTTCAATTTCAATGAGTTGTTGGTAGTCATGCAGAGATCTTAGTTATCTACAAGTTTGCAGTGTCAATCCCCTAACCTACACCCCCTTCTTGGCGATCATTCATAATGAAAACCTAAAATAGTAATACGTGTATTATGTTACAATGAATAGATTGTATATCATTTGTGGTGTCTTTGGAAACTTTCCTAGAGTTCCCCTATTGGAACCTTGAAAGGGTCATTTTATTGAATCCGTCCTAAATTTTGTTGTTCTGAGGTGCCACATGGTGCCCTCTCATTGGTCCATGTGGCGTGACACCATTCTACTATGCCATGTACCCTGTCATCACCATGGCAACCTTTTCCTACGGCAATAGTGTCGAAGCATTCTCGCTCATTGACTTCTCCCTATGCCACATCATCTTCCATATCCCACATCACTCTATGCAAACCACCACGTGTTATGACAGGTTCAATTTTTTACATGGTTGTCAAAATATTCGAATTTCCATATCTTCTTCATATCGAATCCATTTGATGTTATTGAAATTATGTTGGAAGCATGTCATCAAAATCTTTGACATGGTGCTAGTTACATCAAATTTTAGGCCTTTCTAGATCCTCATAGATCAATCCTCCCAATAGGGAAGCTTTTGGACCACCAAAAGTTCAATTACTCAACAAATAGGTAAGGTAATTTCTCCAACTTCCCTATCTCTATCCACTGTTATTTTCATGGATTGATTCCCTTCAGGCCCACTGAAATATATCCCACATTTCCTCAACATGAATTTCTTGTCTTCTTATCAAGAATGACAACTTCCTGCAACTTAGTTAGATACTTAAGAGAAAAATAATCAACGGAATGATCTTGAATATACTCATCCTAATCTATGATTATTTGTGTCTCATACAATTTCAAGTTCTCCATACCGACAACTCAATAGCCCTACATATATAGTGGTAGATATAACTGGAAAGCATTAGTGTTAGTCTTCTCCAAAACAATAAATGTACCATATTGTATTGACTTTAGCTTCTTACCTGCCCCTTTTAACCTATCTTTACTAATGAGTAACCAACATAAATCACCAACGTGGAAATGATGATCCATATTATGCTTATCATGCCTATACTTTTATTGGGCTTAGCTCTTCTCCAACTGTTCTTGCACTGCTTGATGCACCATTTGGACCTTTTGTATGAGATTTCATTATTTATCTTCATCTCTCTACTCATGTGAGTCAACATGTTTCCCAAAAACAAAATCCAATGGAGACTTTGGTAGGTGTCCAAAACAAGTTCCAAATGGAGACCTCTTTGTACATCAATGAAATGCTTAGTTGTAGCCATGTTGCACATAATGTGGTTGCTCATCTCAAAGCATAGGATTCTTGTTGCAATATCCTTGGAGTAAATTTACCACAATCTAGTTAAAAATATTTTTTTATCCATCCATATATGGATGAAAAGTAATTTCCTTTAGCATGGCATCCATCTAACTCCACAAGCTTCACCAAAATTCTCCCAGAAACTGGTAATCTCAATATAATAGAAGTTGGCAATCCAAATTGAGCCAAAACAAGCTGAAAAATAGTTGTGCAGTCTATTGAGTTGTCACTTTCTTCTTACGGTGCATTAAAATACACATCTTTTTGAATTTATCCATAACTACATCTGAGTAATCATTACCTCTTTTGTACATAGGAACGCCTCATATGAAATCCATAGGGATACCTTCCCACAAATTAGAAAGAACTAGAAGAGGTTATACAAACTCAATTTTCTATAAATGTATTTACTAGTAGCACATGATAAACACCGTTTTATATCTATGAATATTATTTCTCTCATTCGAGGCCAATGAAAAAAGCTCTGAAAATGAGATATATTATTTCGTATACCAAATGACCTAAAATATGAGAAATATGCACTTATCTAATCACGTGCATTCTTTCATCTTCTAGAATATGTAATTTATTAACATCATAGAGTAACATTCCTTGAAAATGGTAATTATCCTCCTGTGAACCATGAGTTAACTTCTCGTACACGTCCATGATGTCCACATTCCTAGCATATTGTTCAACATAAATGTAAAGTGCTAAAAAATCAGTATACAAGAGAACAAATTCATTTATCAAAGGTCTAGACAGAATATCACCAACATTGATACTTACACCCTTCTTGTACTTGATGACCTATGAAACTACTACAAAAAAAACCATCCACTTGCAATCTCTAGATTGTTGTAGCTTCATCTGCAACTATAAATACTATAATGGATCATGATTAGTATGTGTTATCGTTTACTTTCCCATTAATTAAAGCTTATATTTCTTCACACTTTGTACTAAAGCATACAACTCTTTACCATATGTAGGATAATTAATCAAATATTTGGAAAATTTATCAAAGTGTTAGCAGATTGGCTAACAATACTAAATCAAAATTCTTCCCATGGCATATGCATTTGGATTGGTATTTATGTCAAATGACCTTCGCAATTCTAGAAATTCTAATACTATTGTTGTACTAGTGATTTCTTCCAATGTATTAAAGGATTTATGCTACTTTCCTCCCCACTAAAAGGCCCATTTCACACTAGTCAAGGCATGTAAAGGAGATGCAACACATGAAAAGTTATCAACAAATTTCCCCTAGTACTGGACGACTCCCAGGAATATTCTAACTTCCCTTATTGAAGTAGGATTGATTTACTTCACAATCAATTCAAACATAGAGGGATCAATCTTCAATTCACCAACCCTTATGATGTAACAGAAGTATATGAATGATGTCTTGCAAAATTTACACTTCAATAATTTCACATATAACTTCTCTTTTTTCAAAGTGTCAAATACTTTCCTCACATGCTTGACACACACATCAAAAGTCCTACTAATACCAAAATATCATATAAATAGGAAATCACAAATTCATGAATGAATTGTCGAAAAACATCGTTCATCACATGCATAATAATTTTCAAGGCATTTCAAAGCCAAAAAGGCTTCACTAATCATTCAAACAAACTCTTAATTGTCTTCAAAGTAATTTTCCAAACATCAATTTCTGCAATTTGAATCTTATGATAAGAACTTCATAAGTCTGTCATAGTAAAGGAAACTACATATTTCTACTTATCTAACAAATCTTCAATATGAGGAATATGGCATCGATTATTTACTATGACCTTATTTATTGCATGAATGTCAATGCATTCCCTACATTCAATCCATCTTCGATACCATTACACGAGAATATCTACATGGATAGGAACTAGGCCTAATGACTCCCATTTCAAGAAATTATTAGACTTGCTTCTTAATCTCTACATTCTTAATCACTAACATCATATACATACCAATATTAGGAAGAGGAGAACTTTCTTGTAGCTAAATCTCATGTTGAATCTCACTCTTAGGAGCTAATCTTTCAGGTTCCTAAAAATCCACATCATAATTAGAAATTAGTTCGACTAAAGCATCTTTATGATATGGATCACAACCATTAAAAGCATCATATTGTTTGATATCCTTTTCATTCACAGCCAAAAGTACAAAATCATTGCTATAATTTATGAGCATCTTCATTTTTTCTACATTAACAAGTGATAAATTAGTCTTCATTTATGCGCTCTTACAAAAAAACTCAACCCCATCTTTAGTGAGGTGATATTTTTTCTCATGTCTGAAAAATATTGCTTTCCAATGATACAAGTAAGGGCTTCCCAAAATAAATCCACAAATATCAAAAGGAACCACAACTAATTCAACCTCATCAACAAATTTCAAAGTGATAGCAAATCTAGGTTGACATTGCTTCGCTACTTGCAATTTTACATTATCACAAACCCAACCAAGAGGATAGGGTTTCTCATGAGGTTTTGTTTCTAAGCCCAACTTCATGTCAAGTTCACATGGGAACTAGTATAAAAGAAATTATGAACTTTCATATGCTTAATAATCACCCTAAAATGAAAAATATCACTTCTTTTACATTCAACAATAGGAGATGGCATAAAAGAACTAGAACTAGTATGAGAAGATATATTACCTTTCATTCCAACAACTATGACTTGTGTTTCATCCCCTTAATTAGATCCTAGTTCTTATTGCATTGTCACAAGAGTATTTTTCTTTCCTTTGCCTCCCAAGTTCTTAAGACTTAGTTCAATACAAAACTTCCAATATTGAGTATTTTCACACCCTTCATTCTTACAATGAGAGAATGTAATATTCACCTCCTCTTTCTTCGCCATCTCAAATTTCTTGCTTTTCCTCTCTCCTTTCAATTTTCCTTTAATGAACTTCAACGATTTCTTCTTCATGAAATCATTCTACACATTCTTTCCCCTAGGATCAAGATGAGTAACTTGGACACATACTTCATCCAAATTAATGGGATTAAATAAAAAAGAGTATGGAGAAGATAAATATGCAATGCACCAACATATTTCAAAACCATCTTTGGAGAATATAATGGAATATTAAAGATAATTAATTGCTCCTCAATTATTTAATAAAAATTTTCACACTTTTTCCTTTTCCTTCTCTAAAATTTTTCCATTTCATAATTGCTTTCTAAGTATAAGCTAATGGATAAAAATTCTTCTTCAGTGCATTAGTGAATTTTGACAATGAAGAAAGGTTATTACCATTATTTTTAGTACCTTGTCAAAGTTTACTTTCCCACCAAAAAAGAGCTATAACCTCATGCCAAACAGAGGCCAACTGAATCTTTACCTATTCTTCAACAAATGTTGAATATTAAAATAAAATTATATCGATTGAATCCAATTGTGTAATCACTCAACATTAATCTTTCCATTACATAGTGGTAAGTGGAACTTAGCATCTGACTTCAACATAGGCTTCTTTGAAGAAATATTCTTATTAGGAGATGGCAGTTGAGAATTAGACGAAGAAAAATGAGGTAAGGGATGAGGAGGAGGAGAGAGGTCTCGAAGGAGGAGGATATAATAGACGAACATGGGGTTTATGACCCTCATTTTTTATTTGTCTATTTCCACATCTTTTATGAAATTCTCTTTCCCGATAAAGTTCTTCCACCTTTCAATACAACAGAGAAAATGCCCTGAGAAAATTTTATTCATATTTAAAAAGATTCTCTCTTCTTTGTCAAGACATCTCTTATCTTTAAGTGAAGATCCTAGAAACAACTTCATGATTATAAAATTCAATTTCACCATCTCCCTTCTTAAACTTAGACTTGGTAATCATTCTCTCCCTTCATAAATTTATACTAGGTAATCATTCTGAAAACCAAATCAAACTAAGTCATTTAAGCACTCATAGTACACTTTATCATGATATTTTACCACGAGCCTATGATTTATGGAGTTTTAAACAAAATGCAAGATACAAAATCTATTAAAAATACTATAATAATATTAAAATATCTAAGCATAAATTAAAAGAACACAACATGATTAGTAATAAGGTTCACCGAGTATATGCTACATCTTTGGGTCCACTTCTAATCGAGTGGGCTCTTCAAATTTTATAAATTCACCCATACCTAAAGTTGAATTTCTAATCTACATCTTCACAAAAGGCCTCTAAAAATCGCTTGCAAAAAATATCCTTTCAAAATTCTCCAAAAGGGCATAAACTTTATGATTTATCACATAAGAGTGATAATCGTGCCACAAACAAAGGAGACGAGTGTTTCACTTCACACTATAACACTTAGGAATAGTACTAACCCATTTCCGAATTTATAATGTTGGGGCTTCACAACCTCGGTGTTAGAACAGGTAAAGGTTGCAACCTTAGTTTTTTAGAATCGTATATAAATAAGTCGCGGCTGTAACCGTATGATACATGTGGGTTATATTAAAACTTGTTGGGCTCGGGTTACAACCCGAAACAAAACATTGTTATAATCAATGTATTAACCCCTTTGCATATATGTAACATTGAACTAGTAACATGCGAGCATGTGTTTTTGATGTGAGAGGGTTGTCGACAGTCACGTGAAGATCTTGGTGAAGATATTAGTCACTACTTTTGGCATCTAAATTTACTACTTTTGTTTTCATGTTTTTGTTGCATGGTGACACTGCATATGCTAATTTTTATTTTATTTTTCAATGTTTCTTTTTCATGAGATTAGATGCATATACTCTGCAATAAAATTTGTAACTAGTCTATTTTAAACCAATTGTAACAACTTTTTTTTTATTGATATTCGAAACAAAATTAGAAATCACACTATAAAATTAGGGACTATTTTTTTGTTAAATTTATAATCAATAATGAAAAACACCATTGAAACTAGTGTTATGCGGATGTCATGATTAAGTTGTACTTATATTTAAACTACCTAAAAGCATTTAAAGAAGCCATATATCCTCTCTAGTGGTAGTTGACACTTCACGTTAAGGTTTATTTTTTTATTTTTTTGGTGAATGAAATTAAACTTTGAATTTTATAATTTACATAGTACTTTATAACACAACAATTTCCGATTGAGTTGTTCACTATAATCTGATACTTTAAAAATTGTAATGTTATGCTCAATTCGTCAAATTAAAATAAAAATAAAAAATTATTTAATGCTATATATCACTTTCGAATTTATATGATTTTTTATTAATTCATTTTTTAATTTTATGAATATTTTAAGTTTTCTTGAGGTAAATTTGACTTGATCAAGTTGCTAGTTTTTGAGCTGGATATTTATGAGGGCTAATGGTATAAACCCATTATATTCATGTGCAATATAGCCTATATAAAAGGGTGAAAGAATCCAAGAAAATATCTGTTGGTGCAACATATCAAATTTTTTACCTATTTTTTGTGTTTTGTTGAGTAATCTTTTAAAAATTACTATCATAATTTTCTCGATGTCGTATATTTAAATATGAAAATTATACCATTTTAAATTTGCGCTTTATTTATAGAAATTAAAGTTATATTAAATTACCCTATAACCATATTAACTTTGAATCTATCAACAACCAAGAGAGATCACGTCTCTGGAGGTGCAAACATTTCCTCAACTTTTGCACTCAAAAAATAGATTACTTTTGCACTCAAAAAATAGATTTGCAACATGAGAGATTTGATTCTATTATAGCCTTCATACATTTGGAGTTAATTAATTTTATTTTAAATGTAATGTTAAGTGGAAACATCTCCCTCATAACGTGATGTAAAGCACCCCTTGAGTTAACAATAATTTAAAATAAAAAATAAAAAATTGGCCATAAATAAAATCTTTTATTTTCATGTTTATTTTCTAGATTTATTTTAAATCATCTTTCTATAGAGAGATAATGTAATTACAAGTAAAAAAAATAAAAAAATCTTTTTAGTATGAGAAAAATATATAACTTCTTCACTACTTATATAGAGTTTTCAAATGACATGTAAAAATTAATATTAAATTGATATTACATGATTGTTAATTCACATGTAATATTTAAAATAAAATTAGAATATTTTAGTGTCAACTATAAATGACCTTATAGAGTAAAAACATAAGGTAATTCAAGTAGATTTTAACATCACGAAGTGGTGGCAGGTGAGTGTTTTTAATGCTTCTAACTCTCACACATATATAGAGGGAGAGGTGTTTTCTACTTCATAATATGATACATGTATTACCATTTTACTTGAAGATTATGAATCATAAATAAAATATTTTATTGTGAAATTTGTATATATTATATTAAATGAGCACAAAAAATTCTTATATTTAAAATATGTGTATTATATATATATATATATATATATATATATATATATATATTTCAATTCCGTATTTACGGAGCACTAAGAGGATCAAATTTCTGTAAGCACAAAACTTTAAACCTAGAGATTTACTTTATGAATTCTTGCATGAGTAGAGTTTCAGATAAGTTCATTTTCTTATCATATTCTAGATAGCCATGTTCTTGTCTGCTTTGTCCAAGTAAACTTAGTTATGGTCATCTTGGGTTGCTTTGTTATTTTGTTTAGCCACAACGAAGGGTCCACTTTGTAGTGTTCCTTAAATTTTGGCCTCTATAGGTTGTTGATTTAATTTATCCACAAGTTTACTTAGATGTACAATTATGGGGTTTCTCCTTCTTGTTGTCGTATTTGTATTGACTATCTCATACTTGCCACATTATTATTAATTTTTTTGTTTATTCATGTTCCCTATTCATTGGAACATAGTATGTTATCCACCTCACAAATTATTTTACTATATTTGACATTCAAGGTCTTGTGGAATGTTAATAGAAAATAATTCTATTCCAGCCTGGGAATAATTGCTTGTATTACGATATGGTCTCACAATAAACATACTTATTATCGTCATTAGGAACATTTTCTTACCTTTCTCCCGTTATGTCTTATGACCATTGATCTACTCCTTAGGCACCATCATACCTTCATGATATCAAGAATGCAATAAAAAAACATTACCAAGTTCTATGATAATTACTACGACTTACAACTTTCACAGTAAATATCATATTTTCATTTGTTTAGATGGACCCAATCATGTCCATGTTATTTATCTCTTCGTTGTTTCATGAAAAAATCATGGTTCTATCATTTAATTGATTTTATTTATTGTATAATTTCCTTCTGATCTCTCCCCAATAGCACGAACATACTTAAAATAAACAAAATCTAACTTCAAAATTACAATAGTAAACCTTACCATCATATCTTTCTAACATGCCTCACCAATTAGTCTTCTCAACTCTTTTCTTGGGGTATGCATCCCCCTTTGTTACCCAAATTATTGATTAAGGTGCCTAATGGTGACACCATCTTCTCCTTGTTGTTGAAGTTAAATCAGTTATAAGGTCCTCCCCCCTTACATCCCCATGCATGTCAACATCCTCATCGCACTATTTTAGTGTGGTCATATTGACATAATGATTTTGTAAGCATGTGTTCATTCTAATCAATATCTTGATCAAACATCATTTGTGTCTACAAAATATTTGTCAAATTTCTTTCAGTACCTATCTACATTGGCATTGAATGGCAACATGCTACCTTTTGCAGATCGTCAAGAATAGGTAACATTTCTACCAATATACTACTAGCATTTTATCATTTTTTTTACCATCAACCCTTAGAGTTTCATTAGGACCATAGAATCCTTAGAGTATTTAATATGCACATCTATTGTTGTGTGTATCTAACACACACACACACACACACACACACACACACATTCTCATATGTTGTCCTTTCTAGCTCATGATATCGGCCAAAATTCAAACGAAAAAGAATTAGACTAGAAAGGATCTGGTTAAGGCTCTCTCCATCGTAATTTACAATTGTATCATTTGGTATATATATATATATATATATATATATATATATATATATATATATATATATATATATATATGCTTGTAATTTTACCAAATTTCCATAAAATTTAGCATGCATCTACTCTTGCTCCTCATATTGTATCCACTTATCTCAACTCTTTCGATTTCAAAATAGTGATCTCAATTAACCAAAATCATCATCTCATATTGTCTTCAATAAAAATTAAACGTCCAAATTGTGAGAAAGTTATAAAATAACCATTTAATGAATCATTATATGATTTAATATTACGAATCTGTAATTCCAAAAATTCTTAAGCCCACTTCCTGGATTCCTTTTCCATATTTTAGGGGCCATTGCACTCCTTCTCTAGTATTTTTTTTTTCATATTTTTTAAATTGACTTTAGTCCTACCCAATTTATATTCACTAAATTTGATGTAAGTAGATATCTTTCTAAATACCAACAACATTGTTCAGATGTGTTTCCATATCTATTTAGTTTCGAAAGTAGCCCAAATATAGGTACCACGTTACATACAACTTAAAATTCTCAATGATATTTCTTTCTTTATTTCTTAGACTGATCTTCCCCCATCATTTTACCACAACTTATCTCCATTTTGTTGCTCCTTGATTAGGTATTTTATTTAGCAACTCTACTATTAGTTGATCGAAATTCCATTTCGACTCATTTATGACCGAAGTTATTTTTTTAATATGTTATTGCTGTGGCATTTATTATTACATCGCATCTATTCTAGGTTGGTTATATACTTAGTTATGTATTTTTCATTATACTTTTCCTTATAGACTAGTCGTGACGCCCATATTTAATTTTTGGACTGAATTTATGGATAAAAAAATGTTTTTATCTTTTACAAGTCGTTATAGTTATGACTTGAAAATTCATTTTATGGTTATACAGTGATAATTTGATGTAAATGTATATATTTAAGTTTGCTTTTAGTCTTAGGTTAAGTCTACACCTGTGAAAATTTCTCTAGTTACATTTGTCCTGAACCCCATCACTGTTAGCTTAGGCTATTGGGCAACCAAGTTGGCCTTTTTGATAACCTCGATTCAAAATTTATATTCTTTTATAGTTAATTTCTATTAACCTCCCATTTTCATAGAGACAATGGACAGCATTCATACACATTATTACATAGAAAAAACCCACCCACCGTGGCCTCATTTTATACATGTATTTTGTACTCATAATTATTCTATATCGCTGATACATCATGTATCTTGATTTACGTATTAAATGATTTCCGAACCCTTTTATTCTGATTTCTAAATTATATACTCTTTATTGTGTATATTTTCTCTTTTTTTGTTATATTTGTATCTTCCTTTAACATACAATTCACTTATTATTCTACGGTTTTCATAATGTTTCTATAGTTTCTTCTTCTTTCGGCTTGCTACACATAGAGATGTAAGATTACTCTTTTGTTAGGATCCGAAACTTTATTTTCACAGCTAATTATTTTTTCATTCACCCTCTTAGCTAGGTTCTTGGTTAACTACTAGTATATGCACAAGGAGATAACTTATAATAGTGTGTCAAGTCACTATAATACTAGATTCCACCATTACTATTGTCATTGTAGCCCTTATTGTTATTGTTGTGCCCATATTGTCCCAATATTTTATTATTATGCCCCATAGAAGCCCACTATTTTTAGTTTTGTGCCCTTATATTGTTATTGTTAGGTCCACTTTGGTTATATTGTGACCCCTTAGACTCCAATATATAGAAAGGAGGTTTTGTCATTTATAACATCCAAGAATTGTTCATTTGTGTGATGTAAAGGAGGTTGCCCCCTCAAAGAGGTTGATTTCTAAGTCGTTGCTCTATCTTTTCTATCTTTTTGAGTTGGCTTCATAACATTTGATATTAGAGCTTTGGATTCTAGGGTTTTGCTACTCCAAACACATCATCATGCCATTTTCACATAAATTTTATTCTACGACGTTTCAGAAGCAGAAAAAATATTTTGAGACGAAATCGATCTGGACCTCAGGTCCAAATTTCAGATATTTTATCTCTATATTTTTGGAGATACGATCCAAGAAAGTTAGGGTTTTTGCAGTATCCTAAATTATATCTCAAACAGGTGACCTGGGGAAAATTGTCATAATGTTTTTTTTTAGCATCAAATTGAAATTTGGTAAGAATTTATAGAAATAAGATGACTTGTACTTTTGTGTGTGTCGGTTTCAGGTCCTAAGGTTGAAACAATGACTTCGTACAAGTTTGCTCTACTGAACTAGTCTATAGTGAGATCATTGTGGGAGATTTGGTATAACTCTTCCTTGGAGAATCCAATATTGATCATCATTGTGGGGTTAGAAAGAGGACTTAGAGGGCTACCGCTGGAAGCAATTTCAAACCTTAGATATTCGAAATTACAGATATACAATAGATTCAATATCAAGCCCCTACAAAGTGAAAAAAGGTGTGTAGTTTTTTTAAATAGTTGCATAAATTTGGTTTGAAAAATTAGTTTGAAAGAATTCAAAGGGCATAGTGAAGAATTATTATCATTAATTTATTCCCCGAAGAAAGAAAATGTAATCACCTAGTAAGCAACCTAAAATCTCTAGCATGACTCATGAAGAAGAGGAGGAAATGCAACATGATATATCAAAATTACGAGACCAACTGCAACAAAATTCACTCTCATAAAAATTAATAGATGATAAGATGGATGGTTTAAAGAAATACATATAAGCCAAGATGTATGACATGAAAGCTTAGATGGACGGTTTAAAAATGGGCATGGAAGCTAAGATGGATGGTTTAAAGAAAGGTGTAGAAGCTAAGATGAATGACGTGGAAGCTAATATGGATGGCGTGGAAGCTAAGATGGATGAGATGGAGGCTAATATGGATGGTTTAATGAAAGGCATTAAAGATAATATGGAAGATTTGAAGATATATTTGACAAAGTTTCTACAAGAAGTGCTTACTAATGGCGAAAGGGTAGTAAATAAAACTCATGATGAGAAAAAAATAAATGTTAATCATGATTTCATAGACTCTAACATTGGATCAAAGACCCACCATGTTCCAAAGATCGATATGAGGAAGTTTGATTGAAAGGATCCCGTAACATGGATACTACGGATGGATTAATATTTCGATCTCCATAATGTGCAAAACACATACAAGGTACACATTGCAACTTTATATTTGAAACGAAATTAGTTTGTATGGTATCAACGACTTTTCTCTTGTAAACAAATTGCACCTAGGAAATTTTTATGGATAAAATGATAGAACATTTTGAGGACACAAAAAGTAATACTATTTTTAGCCAATTGATAAATCTCAAACTAAAGGGTTCACTGATGGAGCACATTGAGGACATCCAAAAATTGAATATAAGGATAAAATATATTCCAGAGGAGCATAGGATTGATGTGTTCATAGGGAATTTAAAGGATAACATCCAAAACGAGATATGCCTTTGGGAACCTGATTCATTGGAGAAGGCATTCAAGTTGGAAAGAAAAATTATGGCAACAGGGAAGCCCACCACTCACAATTATAAATATGGTAGTGTTGTTTCCCCTAGCCTTCCACAACCTACATGGTCGACACCACAACATTTGGAAGAAAAAAGAGAAAAAGGACTTTGTTATAGTTGTGATAGCAAATACACTAAAGTTCATAAGTGTGTTGAGAAGAAATTATTTGATGTAAATTATGAAGAGGAGGAATAAAAGGAGCAAGAAACATCAAAAGAAGAGGATATACACCAGGAACAAACCCTAGAGAATGAAGAAATGAATCCGACCATACCACTCCTCAAACTATCAAGATAAAAGCGCATATCAAGAAGAAAAAGGTAATAGTGTTGATTGATTCGGGTAGTACCCATAATTTTATTCATTGTAAGATAGCCAAGGAATTGAATTGCTTCCTATATCTAGCACCAGTGTGTCAAGTGATGGTTGCAATTCGAGGAACCATAAATTGCTCTCAAAAATGCCATTATATCACGTTATCCATGGAGAATATGTATTGAAAAGACCAATGCTTTCCATTCGAATAGGAGGTGCTAATGTTGTACTGGTAGACCAATGGCTACAATCCTTGGGTACAATAGCTTTTAATTTTCAAGAACTTTTCATGAATTTTTCTTTAGAAGGATAGGAAGTTGAATTAAGGGGTATCGCAAGGAAACCAAGAAATATAATCATCTATAATGGAATGAAAAATATTGTAAAGAAAGAAAAACGAGGCATAATTGCACAATTATGTTCACTAGAGGTTCCCACATCGAAATCATCTATTTCTCCAGATCCCGAAAAAGTCTTGGACAATCATTCCAAGGTATTTAAGGCTCCCAAACTCATCCCACTTATTCATGATCATGGTCATGCTATTCATTTGATTCCATGAAGTGTTCCTCCAAACAATAGGCCTTACAGATATCTATATGCTCAAAAGAGTGAAATTGAACGTATGGTTGCAGAAATGATAGAGGCTCGTATAATTCAACCTAGTCAAAGTTTTTCCTCTGCTCTAGTACTATTGGTTCACAAGAAGGATGGGTCATGATGCATTTGTCCAGATTATAGGGACCTCAACAAGCTCACTATTAAAGATAAAATTCCCATTCCTACCATTGATGAATTACATGGATCAATTTACTTCACCAAGTTGGATCTTCGTGAAAACAATATTTAGAACTCATAAGGGTCATTATGAATTTTTGGTCATGCCAGTTGGCCTTACCATTGCTCCTTCTGCATTTCAAGGTTTGATGAATTCCATTTTCAAAACCTTCCTTTTAAAATTTGTGTTATTATTTTTTGATGATATACTAATCTACAACAAATCTTGGAAGGATCATGTTCAACATGTTGACAAGGTGCTCAAACTATTGGAGGACAAACAATTATATGCAAAAAGCTCGAAATGTTTCTTTGGAGTACAAGAGGTGGAATATCTAGGTCATATTGCATCTCATCAAGGTGTTAAGATACACCCTAGCAAAATTAAAACCATTAAGCAATGGAAAATCCACACATCCGTAAAGCATTTGCGAGGATTTCTCCGGTTGACAGGGTATTATCTCAAGTTTGTTAAGAATTATGGGAGAATATAAACACCTCTAACAACATTATTGAAGGAAGTTGAATTTTCATGTACTCCAGAAGCAACGAAGGCGTTTGAACATCTTAAAATGGATATGTGCCAAACACCAATCTTAGCTAGACTGGACATCACAAAAACCTTTATTATGGAATTTGATGTGTCAGGAAATGGAATTGGTGTTGTTTTAATGCAAGAAGAAAGACCCATTTCTTTTGAAATTTGTCCAATCAAAGTAAAGTATTTACACAAAGCTATTTATGAGAAGGAAATGTTGGCAATACTACATGAACATAAGAAATTGCGACCCTACATAATGGGAAGACACTTCAAGGTAAAAATCGACCATGATAGTCTTAAATAATTTTTAGAACAAAGATTATAGTCAGAAGAGTAACAAAAATGGGTCCCAACGATGTTGGATTATGACTTTGAAATCATATACAAAAAAGCGAAGAAAAATATTGTGGCAGATGCACTTTGGAGAAAGGACGAGGATGTGGAAGAATTTCTTTGCATCATTTCTATTATCCAACCAAATTGGATAAACGAAGCAAGGGATGAATGGAAGAATGACGAAGAAGTGTGGTGACTGATTCAAAAGTTACGAAAACATCCCAGTACATCTATTACATTTAGCTTGAATAATGATGTGTTATGGTACAAAAATTGGTTATACCTATGTAATAATTCCCAACTCAAACAAAATATTCTTAGTGAATTGCACACCTCTCCCTTAGTAGCAACCTCAGGATTTCTAAAAACTTACCAGAGCGTTAAGAAGGAATTTGTTTTGGATGGCCTTAAATCGGATATTCAAAAGTTTGTGGTGGAATGTTTTGTTTTCCAACAAAATAAAGTTGAAACAATTAATACCCTAGGTATATTACAACCTTTATCAATTCCAAGCCAATGTTGGGAGGAGGTTTCAATGGATTTTAGCGTAGATTTACTGAAGTTCGAAGGAAAGAGTGCTATCATGGTGGTAGTTGGCAGAGTTGCCAAGTATGCACACTTTTTTGCATTATCTCATCCATTAAAAGCAAGTACGGTTTCTATTGCATTTATGCAAACAGTTAAAAATCTACATGGAGACCCAAAGATTATTATAAAGCGAAAAAGATCCCATTTTCACTAGAAATTTTTGGACAGAATTATTTTCTTGTCTTGATACTCAATTAGCTCATAGCTCATCTTATCATCCTCAATCTGATGGGCAAATTGAGATAGTAAACAAATGTTTGGAAGGATATCTTCATTGCTTTGTATATGATAAACAGACACAATGGGCCAAATGGTTTCCTCTGGTTGAATGGTGGTATAACACTCCCTTCCGTACTACAACAAAAATGTCCCCATTTATTACACTTTATGGACATCTTCCACCATCCATCACATCATATTTAAGAGAAAATTCTAAGGTTCAAGCAGTGGAAGATCACATCGAGCATCAATAATAAGTTCTCCAATTCTTAAAGGATAACCTCACTTTGGCACAAAATATAATGAAACAATAGGTAGATCAACATTGTAGTGAAAGAAGCTTTGATGTAAGTGATCAGGTATTCCTACAGCTACAACCATATAAAAAAAATTCCCTGAAGCAAGCTAAGCAGGATAATAAATTATCAACAAATTATTATGGTTCATAGAAGGTGTTTCATAAGGTGGGTACTATGGCATACAAATTGGAGCTTCGTACAACTTCCCGAGTGCACCCAGTTTTCCATGTTTCATGCTTAAAGAAACTTATAGTTGACATGCTCGTAGTTCAAGCAATATTGCCAGAACTTTATGAGGAAGGAAAAATCATATTGGAACCTAAAGCATTCACAGAAACAAGAACTCGACAACTACGAAATCGATCAATTTCAAATTATCTCATCAAGTGGAAGAACTTACCAGCTAAAGGTTCCACATTAGAGGATGATAATTCTATACAGAAGCATCCTGAACTAATCAAGCATTGAGGACAACACTTTTTTTAATGAGAGGAGCATTTTAGGTCCCTATAATACTAGTGATTCCCCGTTGTGCCCATATTTCCTTCATATTGTTATTATTGTGTGCCATGGAAGCCCACTATTATTATTTTTGTTCCCTTATATTATTATTGTTAGGTTTGCTTTGGTTATATTGTAACCCCTTAGACTCCTACATATAGAAATGAGGTTTTGTCATTATATCATCCAAGAATTGTTCATTTGTGTAAGGTAAAGGAGGTTTACCCCTCAAAGAGGTTGATTTCTAAGTCGTTGATCTATATTTTCTATATTTTTGAGTTGGTTTCATAGCATAGTGAAATGATTACCTCCAAAGTGTATATAATGGAAAACATCATTATTATTGTCAGTAGTATCCTTACCCCTATTTATACTTGTCTCTTCCTTCAATAATCTATTCTAGTTGTTTACTTTAAAGTATTCTATGATTCTTTCAATTGTTGACTCACCATCATCATGTAGATGATTTTAGAGATATATATATATATATATATATATATATATATATATATATATATATATATATATATATCTATTAGGGTGATTCCTTAGCAAATGGCCCGCCTTTTGTTTCAACATACCCATTCAATTGTTTAAACTTTATAGGACTTGATATTTTATAGATATATATCTTCTGATTATCTACGCAAATATTTTCCTATCAACTTAAATCATAAACCCTTCTCTATTCATTCTCCCAAAATCATGGGATATGATTTAGTACATAGCATGTATTAATGCTTAAGCCATCCAAAAAATTGTTTGCTCTCCTCGTTTCCCAAGTTAGTGCTTTTGATAATTCAAGTAGTATTATGTTAGCTTTAAATTTGCTAAAAAATTGATGTATTTGTGACACGATCCTTCACTTCTCATTTATGTTTCATTTCCAAATCTTACCCTAGGGAACACAATATACTTTCTTGCCATTATCCCTTAATTAGGCCATAGTGCTAAGCCATTCAAATATGATACCACTTGTAACATCTATCCCTAACCTTGAAACATTCATGCTCTTTTGTAAAAATCTTTGTTTACTTCACATCTGCATATCAATAAGCATTGAACCTTTAAGTTTTAGATACAAATGATCTCAACACAAAATTTATTTTACCACACATACGCAATGCGAGCTTCAACCATTATTGGTGAATGTTTTATTATTATCAATTTGGTATGCTTGCAAAGAAATTGTTTCTCTTTTCGTTGTTTATGAGGTGGCCACATTTTGTTACAACACGACTTGGAGTTAAATGACTTTCTTATCTAGTACTTGGATCTTTATATAGTCGAAATTAATATGGTTTTACTTATATTTATGTGTACCGTCCTATGTGAGACTCATGATATATTGCAGTTACTTGGTTTATCAAATTATTGAGATGTATAAGCTATAATATTTATCCATGTCATTGTGTCATAAATGGAGCCCTGTTGAGGTGTCAACACATCCTTGTATCATAGTGTTTAGGGTTTTCAATAAATGATTTGGAGGCATGGAGGTTAGTTACATTGTAACTACCCCTGTCCCACGATGCTACGTTGTTCCCACTTGTGACCTCTCCCTTCTGATAGGAGTAATGCGACCCCTCCTTTCTTGTCAGTCCTAATGATTCCTAAAAGTTTCTAGGTTCACGCCATAATGAGACCAACCTGCAAAAAGGTAAGGACTATTCATTCTTAAGGGAAAATCAAATGATGAAATTTTTTTATTTCAAGGCAATTCTTTCACCTTACCATCCTCAGATGATTTTTTCCTTCTAGTCTCATTTTTTTCTTGTTTTTGTTTTGTGTGAGAGCAGGTCTACCTCATGTATTATTCTAGTGTTAGCGAAATAAAATCTCTCAGTCATGCTACTCAAAAATTCACAGTGGTCTCTGATGTGGATAAGTAATTTTTTTCTTTTCGCCATAGTGAACATAGACCAAACACTAATAATTTCCAACTGATGTTCATGGGTTTAACTTTCTTCCCTCATTGTATAAGGCTTGTATATATTTTTTTTGTTTTCAAGTTTCTCCACCAACCATTAAGTATGAGCTACATGTTTTACTTATATTTTGTGTACCATCCTATCCCAGACTCATGACATAGTGAAATTACTTGATTTATCAAAATATCGACATGAATAATATGTAATCATTATCAATATACTTATGTCAGAAATGGAACCATGTTGAGGTGTCAACACATACTTTCCTCATACTGTTTAGGGTTTTCAATCAATGGTGTGGAGTAATGGAGGTTAGCTACATGCTAACTACACCTGTCTCGCAATGCTACCTTGTTCCTATTTGTCACCTCGCCCTTCAAAGAGGCGCTCTATAACCAGTCCATTTTCTTTGGTCATAATGATTCCTACAAGTGTCTAGGTTCACGCTATAATGCAACCAACCTCCAAAAATGTAAGTATAATTAATTACAAATCAAAAATCAAATGATAACAATTTTTCTTTTCGAGGCAAGTATTTAACATTACCATCCTCAAAAAATGTTATCCTTCTGGTCTAATTTTTTCTTCTTGCTATTTCGTGTGAGAGTGGGTCAAACTAATATATCATTCTAGTGTTATCCAAATTTCATCCCTCAGTTGAGTTTCTCGAATCTTCTTGGTGGTCACATATGCGAATAAGTAATTTCCTTTTTTTTTTCTAATGTTCACATACACCAAACATTAATAATATCTAACTAATGTTAAAGGGTTTAACTTTCTTATCTTATTGTGTAGGGTTTCTATGCATTTTTTTGTTTTTCGGTTTCTCCACCAAATAACAGGTATGATCTACAGGTTCTCCTCCTATATATATATATATATATATATTACTTTCATTGTTACCCTATATAAATGCTTGGTAATTTATTTTTCTATTTGTAGGTTTGCAAATCTAGCTTGGAAGTAATAATTATTAAGCGGTATATTCACACAATTCAAACAACTTTTTTCGTTCAGTTCTTTGTTTATCCATCTCAAGTTATCGTCATTTATGAACATTAGGTTTTTCTTATAGTAAATTTTCATACCATTAGGGATTTGGTTTAAGTTTTTAATGGTTTTGTATTTTTACTAGGTAATTATGGTTTGACATGGAATTACTATTTAATTAATGTTGGAAATAATGGAGGAAGCTAAACTTAAATTACTATTATAGTGATGATAAAATTGACTCTCTAATTTTAAACTTCAGATTCTAATATCTAGCGAGTAGTTCAAACCACCTAATTGTGAGAAAGTCTATATATACTAAGTTGTTCTTGTGTGTTTGTCTAAAGTGCTTGAGAACTCTCCAGGAATCTTACCTGGAAAGCCAATTAATTAATAGAAAATCCATTTTTATCATGGTATCATAGCTACAAGACCGAGGGACCTGTATCCTGTTTTGAAAGGCATCACTGATGCAAAGTCGTCGTGTGCTACCAGACCGAGGGACCCGTACACTGATTTGAAAAGCGTGACTGACGTGAAGCTGTCACGTGGTTTGGAGGGCCAATCCCGCGGACTTAGCCATGGATCTGATGCTAGCTGCTTCGATCAAGTCTGCGGTGGAGTAATATTAGTGGTAGCCCGGTGTAGACGAGGTGAAGGAGAATCGATCTGGAAACTGTGAGGAGCTCAGACAGCCTCGAGTGAATGTCATCTCTGAGAGTGAG
The DNA here is from genome assembly GCA_031772625.1 of Pinus tabuliformis. Taxonomy (NCBI): domain Eukaryota; kingdom Viridiplantae; phylum Streptophyta; class Pinopsida; order Pinales; family Pinaceae; genus Pinus; species Pinus tabuliformis. The sequence goes on from CM062813.1 coordinate 588,962,023, forward strand.
CATCCAATCTGGCAGCCCACCGTGTTTGGTAGCCTGGGTTCTGCGTTAAATATCTGTAGAGATTTTGTATGAGGAAGGAGTTAGCGGGAATAAAGTTATCCTCATATTTTTTAGCTGTTTGGTGAATACGTGGTGGATGTGAATCTGTGGCGTCGGAGCTGTGGCGTTGGTGAGCATCGTAGATCATAGCAGCATCGATCATCCAGGAGAATTAGAGCGACATGTGTGGAGTAGCCTGCATCAGTGAAGTCTTCCGCTCTTCGTCAGATCTGTGGATTTAACACGTCCTCTGTAACTTGGATCATGAGAGATCTTATCAGCTTGGAGCAGTCCAATTCATCAACTTAGATCGTGAGAGATCACAGCGACAGAAACGTGGATGGATACCATAGTGTAGCAGCAGTGGTGTGGCTATTGGGATCCAAGCACAAAAAAAAAATTAAAAAAAATTACATTTTTGAAGGCTGATCGATGGAGGTTTGAAGGCATACTAGTTGTGACAGCATGGAGTCTGCGATGAATAGAATATCTGTCACCAGCTAAAGCACCTGTGATCCTGTGAGCAGGGGTAATTAAGGTAATTTTTTTGGCAACAGAATCCCCTAAGACGCTGGTCTGAAGAAGCGACTCCCTTGAAAGAGGATTTCTTGACCTTACCAGAGGAAGAAAAGGCCTCTGAGGCTGTTTTCTGTAGCAGCATGGTCACTTGAAGTTGTTCTAACAGCATTCCGGTGAGTGTGGAGGCGTATTTTTGCTCAGTGGAGAAGAAAATTGTGTTGTTCTAGCAGCAGTTTGAGGAGACAATGAGGTCTAAAATCTCCTCAAGTTATATTCCCTGAAATCTCCTCAAGTTAGGTTCCCTTTATAAAGCCTCATTTGTCATGCGTTGTCGTCTTTGCCTTACAGTCGGAGCAACCTCATTGCCAAAATGATTTAAAGATGTGTTGTTAGTAGGACTGGAAACTCTATTACAGTTGCTTTTGTAGCGAATTTGCGATGAGCCATAGCGCACTTTCTCACGATTATTACTGAATATCTCTGATGTTCTTGTAGGCTTTAGGTTGCTGAGAAGTTTTGCAATCTTCGTTACAGCTATAGGATCTTCAAAAAGGTCTTACTGTAGAAAGATCTTAAGTTGCATAGCTTCGAGAATTTGCTTCAAAGTTTCAAGGTCCTTTCCAATTTCTTTAAGACCTCGTAGTCTAAGCTTTTTCTCAATCTCACTGTAAAGTGTGAGGACCATTGTGAGTGCGGTGAGATTGTCCGCAAACCAATTATTATATGCCGCAGAAAATGTGGAATTTTTCACTGATTTAAACCCATCTTCAGAAATATGTGCATGAGAATTAGATATTGATAGTGTTTCTAGCTTGTGAGAGGTGGTTGCTCGTCGCCAAAGTCGAGAGCACTAAGACCTGCATGGCATAGAAGCCATAGTCTACAAGGTTTTACAGTTGAAGAGTTGCCAAAGGGAGAAGTTTCCTACCTACAAAGTAACGGGGTTGTGGAGCTCAAGGATCCTGTGGAGTGGAAAAAGTTTATATTTTTAGGTATTTTTTATTTTGATGATGAAGATTTTTTCATGTTGGCATTTGGAATTAGCATGGGTAGTATGTTCAAATCAGAAGAAATTTCAGAAAAATGTGGTTCTGTTGATAACCACGAGAATCAAGAGGCGCAGTCTCTTGTGCAAGATTTAAGAGTTGATCTTCAGGAAGGGTGTGAGAGGAACAAAGTGTTGAATATCAATTGGACGAGCCACATGAAGTTGATTGCAAAGACCTGGCAGAAGAACATAAAGCTAGAGAGAATTTAAATTGTGATGATCTCATTAATATTTCTATGTGTACAGACATTAAATCAATGAATGATAAAGACATTATAGTTGACACCAGAAATAATAAGAGGGAAAAGTCTACTAGCCAACCTCTCATAATCTTGAGAAGGGCAAGAATAAGAATTCACTACCTCATGGCTAGGAAAGCAAAGATGAAGCCTTGACTCAAGATGAACAAGTATGGGCTCTGCTGAAAGAAGACAAAAATGAAAACCTCTATTACCAAGCTGTTTCATGTTATTAATTGTAAGCCTAGCTGAGACTAGACCAACAGGAGTATGTTATGGTTCAATACCCTTTCTCCATTAAGGGGAGTGTTGGAGATAATAGAGAAAGCTAAACTTAGATTACTATTATAGTGATGATAGGATTGAGACTCTAATTTTAGATCTCAGATCCTATAATATCTGGGGAGTGGTTCAAACCACCTGATTGTGAGAAAGCCTATATATACTAGGTTGTTCTCCTAATTGTAGACATTGTGTGTTTGTGTGAAGTGATTAAGAACTCTCCAGATTCCTAGAGAGCCAATTAGTTGATAGAACATCCATTTTTATCGTTTTTATCACTTAATACATAAGCGATTAAGCCCTTCAAGACTAATCAATTTAATTGTATTCCACATTCCTTTCATAGTTTATGGTTTCAACAACCTTGGGTGTTTTGGTCTGTAAACAATGGCTAGTATATTTAAGTATTCTAGTCTAACACATACATTTGAGCTGCTTACTTTTCCCCTTGAGACTTGTATGATGTATCTTTGGCTTCTTCTTATAAGTAACTTGTTATCTGTAACCTATAATGATAATTTTTACTGGATATCGCTATGATTTAAATTCATTATAAGACATTATGGAACCTAATCATAGTTAGGTAACTAAATTAGCTTGAATTCTATTCTTTTGTGTGCGTAGCTAAGGTTTGGAAAAAATATTCAATTGTATGTTATTGTTGTTGGAACTTCCATTTATGTCATGGGCTCCATTCCTTTCCAATTATTTCATTACGAGAGTGTTACGGTTTAGACCTCGCAATTTATTGTTTCAATTTTTTTATACGCATCACTTCTATGATATTTAACATTCTTTACGGCAACTTCCCTTGCCCAGTTTCAGAGGGAATATAGTATTTTATTTTACTGTAATAATTTATGCCATAATTTATTTTTCACTGTAAACTAAACTTTTACAATATATTTGTTGGATTGGTTGTGCATATCTCTTGTCAACTTATGTTGAATATAATATCGAGTTTACACTAGCCAAATTTGCAATATTTGCTATCTTCCTATAACCCCTTTTTTCAGTCTCGAATTTATATATGGGTTCTAACCCGAGGACCCTCCTTAATAATTCCAGTATCCCTTTTTAATTCAGTAGTTCTTTCCGGTTGTCCAACTTGGCCTCGAGACTAACCTAGATTTCCAGTTCTATAAATCAATTTAATAAAATTTATAACTAAAATATATACAACAGAATTTCTCTTGTTCATGAAATAAAATTCAATCATTAAGCAAACATTTATTCATTAAAAAGAATAAGTGATGCATAACCAAGAAAATAATTATTGTTTGTTCAACTCTCATACCAACCACAAAATTACCAAGGAAAAGAGTGTTCCACCAAACCAGTGAGTATGGTATTTTCACTTCAAGAGAACTATCAAATCCAAAACCTTCTTAGGTTCATCCAAGACCTCCTAGTCCCAACCAACTACAGTCTAGGGCCTTTAGTCCGAGCAAGTAGGCATCATATAGAGTTCCAATGGCCAACCATTTCATGAAATCTATGTCCTAACAACATCCTTCCAGAGGGCTTAGTTTTATAGTCTCTTCTCATCAAGGTTGCCTCATGTTTTCCTCCTTGTCCCCTCTTGGCTCCCACATTCCATCTTTCCATAAGATAATTCAATGCTTTCTTAAGGAACACAAGCCTGGTTGATTGAGGGAGATATCAAAAACCATTAGTGGCTGCTCTCCCAATATTTTTGTAAAAAATTATAATTGTGCCTTCTACCATTTGGTATGAAGGTGATAGTGTTATTATGTCATTCAAATTCACATGTTTCTCTCTTAAAATAAAAATAAAATATTTTGATGTCCATATGATTGAATATAATTTCATATAAACTTAAAAATAGAAGCAATTAGAAGTGAAAAAAAAAACAGAATAAAATGTTTAACCTTGTAGTTTTCAAAATATTTCAATTCGGGATTTGAATATACGGATATATGTTAACTAATTTATGTTGATATCAACTTCACACACACATATATATATATATATATATATATAAACAAAATGTTAAAAGAAAATATTTTAATGTTGTATATAACAAACTATTCAATATCCAAAAATAAAAGTAACTAAAGTCAAAAAATAAATAAAAAATAGCAAGTACCTCTTAATAAGTCTATTTGAAGATCTATGTTAAGTAATTTATGTTGATATCAAGTTCATATATTTATATATAAAAACAAAATGTTAAAAAAATATATTTTAATGTTGTATATAACAAAGTATTCAGTATCCAAAAATAAAAATAACTAAAGCAAAAAAATAAGTAAAAAATATCAAGTACATCCTAATAAGAATAATAAACCTAGATTCATTTGCACTTAGGGTCTACTAATTGCAGAGAAGGAACAAATCTCTTTTAACCCTTATATAAGTTTGCACCTCAAAAATTCTATCCATCTTGAAATTTGGTAAGTCCTGAGCTAAAATGATCTAAAACTTACAATAATTTAAAATAAAATTATAATCTAATTACTTTTATATTTTTCAATTAGTATTTATTTTTAACCCTATATATAATAAAACATTTTAATTCTTATTATAAATTAATTCATATTCCTAATAAAAACACATATCAATATAACTATCTAAAATCCCCAATCTAAAGTTGTATATATAGTATCTAATTCTAAGAAAGTCACATATAAATTTATAAATAGTTGACAGATTTAAAAGCTCCTCTGTTAAGTGAAAACTGTATTGTTAATTTTTTTTCTTGTTTCAAGGAAAAAAATACGTGCTTGCCTTTAAAACGGAGTTATAAATCTTTATTGAGATTATCAGGAAAAAAATTAATCGGATGAAAAATAATTAATTTTAATTTTAAATTTTAAATATAGTAAAAATATATCTGGGTAAAAATTTTCATATTGACACAATAAAATTGATAATTCTTAATTTGATATTTTCAAAATCATGATAGTATGTTTTCTTTTACATTTCAAGTCAGCATATATAGCTCATCTATATCTTAATAATAAATTATTTGCTAGTTCAAAAAATCCATAAAAAAGAAAACACAATAGGATAATATCAAATCAAAATTACAGAAAGCTTAAGTAAACGCTCCACCTCACACACAGATAGATGTATACAATTTAAACAAGAGTACATGTTTCTTTTATGCATCTGACGTTCTCGCTATTTCTGAATACTGGGCTTTCCTTCTACTATAATTTTCATACCCTTACGGTTCTCATTTGACTCCCTAAGGGTTTTGTGTTCTTACTGAGTAACTATGAGATTACTTGGCCTTACCATTTCCTTAATAGATAAGCTATTAAGCCCTTCAAGGCTAAGCAATTCAACTGTATTGCACATTTCTTTCATAGTTTATGGTTTCGACAGTCTTGGGTATTTTGGTGTATAAACAATGGCTAGTATATTTTACTGTTTTGGTCTGATACATATATTTGAGTTGCTTAATTTTCCCTTTGAGACTTGTATGGTGTATTTTTGGCTTTTTCGGACAAGCACATGTAATGACAATATTTACTTGACACATGTAATGACAATATTTACTTGACACTGTTATGAGGTTAAATTTATTATAAAACATTATGGGCTTTACTAAATTAGCCGGTTTTCTATTCTTTTGCGTGCGTAGCAAGGTTTGTAAACATTATTAAATTGTATTTTATTGGTCTTGAAACTTCCATTTATGTAATGGGATCCATTCTTTTCAAATTATTTCATTACCACAATGATGAGTTTAGATGCACCACAATTTCTTGTTTATACATAAATGTGCCGTTCTTTACGAACCTTTCCCTGGCCTAATTTCAGAGGTTATATAGTATTCTATTTTACTGCAATGATGTATGGCATAATCTATTTTTCCCTATAAATTACAAGTTGGAAATAATTAATTCTTACTTGTTTATATAGTTGTAATTTTCTATTTCATGAGTTTGTTCCTACATAATAGGAATAAGCTAGAATATAGTTTCTCCTACTTTAGTGTGTTGTTGAGAGAATCTCTCAACCACTCTATTGTACGTCTAAGATAACATTCCTATCTTAAGACTATTGATTGTATAAATATGTGTGTAATTTCATCATTCAACAATTAATAGAATATATTATTGCTGTGTGCTATTTTATCTTGGTATCAGAGCCTGAGGGCCTAGCCCCTTGTGGGCTTGGCTGCTCCTGGGCTGAAGAGAATAAAAGTTTTGTGAATATTTGTTTGTCCATCATCCGATGTCCATTAGCTAGGGAAGCGGTAGTTGTGGCGACCAAAGCTGGTGGGAGCGCGTTTTATTCTACGAAGAACACGAAGCAGTAAACGGTTTGTGAAAGAGACTCAGGAGATCCATTCAGCGTGGGATTCGAACAACCATGTCACTCACACCGCCTCCACCCCCAGAGGATGATTCGTTGACACAGCCAACAAGTTGGGGTACACGAAGGGAACCGCGAAAGGAATAGCACCAGAGGCACATATTGCGGTCTGCAAGGTTTGTTCGGACTCTCGTTGCATGGAATTAGACATACTCTCTGCTTTCGACAAGGCGGTAGATGACGGAGTAGACGTTCTTTCTCTATCGATTGGAGGACCTGGTCGTCCTTATAACCAAGATGGCTTTGTGATGGGCACCTTCGAGGTGGGGAAGCGGGGGTTGTTCACTTCTCCGTCAGTGGGAAACGATGGCCCGAGTGCTCCGACGGTGTTAAACGTTGCCCCATGGATCACCACAGTAGGGGCTGACACTCTCGATCGTGAATTCCGATGTCCGCCAGGGTAGTCATTAGTGGTGTGTCGTTGTACAGTGGAAAGGACTTGAACACGTGATGTCAAGTGCTTCTTATTTATGGTGGGGATGCTGCTATAAAGGGCAGCGGTAACAAATCATCATCTGCTTTGTGCATGGGGGGGTCATTGGATCCCAAGGTCATTAAAGGCAAGATCGTGTTGTTTTGGTGGAATAAGGGTGCCGACCAGCGCGGATTCATGAGGAAAGGGCACACTGCTATGCCTAACACTTCAGAATTTTTTTTTCTTTTAAATTCCCCAGCGCAGCCTCTCGGCGCAAATTTTCTCATTGGTCAGGTACTGGGCCCATTGACGAAGCAGGTGAGGCGTTGAGTTGTTGATGGGATGTTGCAGAAGGTAGATCAAGCTGCTGTGGGACCCGACTCTATCGGTGAGCTTTGTTATCCGTGGAGATTGTTGGTGGATCTGATGTGAGCGACCATAATTTTATTGGCAGTGCCTTGTTTGCAGCAAAGGAATTGGATACCCGTGGTTGAGGTGTTGTGCTGTGCCTGCAGAATGTCGACTATGGCGGAGGAGGAGCTTGCGTGGTTAGTGGATCTAATTCTAAATACCACCTTGGTTGGTAGCTCGAATCATGGTGGTAGCTGCGTTGATCTGATCTGAGGACAAGAACCACTGTAATATTTGGATCTGGAGTAGAAAGGTGGAGAGTGCCTGCTCAGCAGTGGGTTGGTGGATCGTTTGAGTATGCCCGGAGACCACTTGAGGTCGAGCGAAGGAGTCTGTGGTCAAGGAGCCCAAACGATTTGCTACATTGCTCGTTCTTCATCTGGAGGAAGTGGCACCTGCCCAACAACTACTGGCAAGTGATTGTTGTGGAGTCCACACTGGAGCAGTTTCTGGTCTTTCTACAGTGGTGAATCAAATTTCTCTTGTTATGGAGAAGATTCCTCACTTTTGATGGAGCGGATAAATTCGCAAGAGAACAAGGCATTGATATCTACGATATCGCTGAGTCTATAGTGGCAGTGCTTGTAGCTGTAGATCGACCCTAGACTGGGCGGATTCATGGTGTGTCTCCCAGCTGTGGTATCATAGAAATGTCACAGGAATCTATTGATGATCCAGAGGAACGCCTCGGTGCTGATATTGTACAAAAGGCCCAATTTAGATATTTCTCTGTTACCTTCTCGGAAGTCGATGGGATATTTTTCTAATCAGTACAGTGGCCAACCCTCTGCATCGCCGCAGCAGGATTCGATTTCACTGGATGCAATTTTTTTTAATAAGTTTGAGAAATCACATCCCTTCCAGTTTGATAGATTTTGTATTAATGTCTCCCACACCGAGTGCTGAGCAGCCACCTTGCTCCCACCTCACGATTTTCTATGCGAGGAAAGCGAACATTTACAATGTCTCTTCAAACAAGGCACTCTTGTCTCTAGCAAAAAATTGATTGCAAATAACGGAAAATTTTGTCTTCCAGCTGGGAGAGCCTATTCAGGCGAAGGAGTATTAGGTGTCGTTGAAGGCCGAGGAAGCGGCGATTAATGTGAGCGCTGCTTATAAGGCCGCGGTGGAAGTTGTTCATGTTGAACTACAAAACGGAGAGTGGAGAAAGTAAGCCGAGAGAGGTGCCTATTGTGGAGCACTTCATACTCGTTGACACGATTCTGGTGAGGTCGCTTGGAGTCTGTCGAAGGGCGTGGACCGTCTGAACTGGACAAAGAACGTTGTTTGAAGAGCTGCTGGATTTATGCGACGTGAATTGGCAAACGAGAGAGAGTTGGTTGTGTGCCTATGTCTGGATCATCAATATTTGAATGCACTGCATTGAGTCTAGGTGAAAAGTCCGTCAATATGGTTCTTTATCCGTAGACCACTCACAGGTATCGTTGGTGAAAAATGGCTGCTGGTATGTTTAGAAAATAATCATCTATGGGCAGAGACAGAGAAATTAAACCTGAAGAATTTATGCTTTATTTAGTTTCTTGGAATCATGTTTAAAGTTATTGAGCCTTATTGAGCCTAGCTAACTCAATGTAGGTAAAGTTATTTTGTTAGAATTCGCGACTCTAACGAATGACAGATTAAGCATGGAGTTCCAAGTCTTTGTTTCACAAAGATGCCCAAGATGTGAACTATGAAAAGATGGGATAAAGGATCAACAACAATGTTTATGGTGGACAACAAAGTAGATGTTTGTTTGAGTTAGTGTGGCTTGTGGAATAGACTCCCTAGCATGTTATTGTAATAGTCATTGTATGTACCCAGAAACTCCAAAATGTGGAATCAGATGTAAGATTTTTAAAGGCATCTGAAAGTTCGTGGTGATCTTAAAACCACTTTGTAATGGTTTATGGCCAGCCTGAAACCATCTTTTATCACTTGAAAGTGAGGGTTGGCGGTGAGCCAGAAACCATCTATATGGTCTTTGTGACTGAAGTGCCTTTGTGGCCAACTTGCCTTTGTGCCCAACTTGCCTTTGTGGCTGAATCGCCTATGTGGCTTGAGGTGCCTTTGTGGTTGGAATCATGGATGTCAATGCATTGTTTGAAAAGCTTGCCTTTGTGGTTGTGTGTACATGAGAGCTTTGTGCTCAATTGAGCAGGTGGACTGCAGAACACCTGGCTCGGACTTAGATGATTTTTTTCTGAGTAGAAGGGGATTGGCACGTTTTTCCCGATGACAGCAGCGCCAGGAAGGCCAACTGGTGCATCTGTTAGGTCATTAATCGCACCAATGGGCCCGGGTTTTTCATTCAGGATCGCGCCAATTCACCTTCAAGAGGATCCGCGGGATCAGAGAAGTTGTGGATCTGTCCGAGGGTGGCAGATTGTGTTTTTGGAGGTTTTTTACATGCAATTCGCCTAATAGTGGTGGATTTGACTATCATGGCAAGTAGTCATTAAGGGGGGGAGTTGGAAATAATTAATTCCTACTTGTCTATGGTTGTAATTTTCTATTTGAGGAGTTTGTTCCTACATAATAGGAATAAGCTAGAATATAGTTTCTCCTAGTTTAGTGTGTGGTTGAGAGAATCTCTCAACCACACTACTGTACGTCTAAGATAGCATTCTTATCTTAAGACTATTGATTGTATAAATATGTGTGTAATTTCCTCATTCAACAATTAATAGAATATATTATTGCTGTGTGCTATTTTATCTTGGTATCAGAGCCTGAGGGCCTAGCCCCTTGTGGGCTACTCCTGCATTTATTTATTGTAATGGTTGCCTAATTTCAGAGGGTATATAGTATTCTATTTCACTGCAATGATGTATGCCATAATCTATTTTTCACTTTAAGCTACACTGCAACTTATTTATTGTAATGGTTGGGTATATTGATCGTAAACTTATATTGAATATAATAGTAAGTCTATAAAATCTAAATCTACTATAATTTTTTTTGTCTTCCTTTCGTATAACTCTTTCTTTTCACCGTGGAATTTTTAGATGAGTTATAGCCCCAAGACATTCAAGTATACCTTTTTAATTTAGTTCTTCTTTCATAGGTTGCTAGTTGTCTAACTTGGCCTCAAGACTAACCTAGATTTCAAGTTGTATAAATCATTTTAATAGATTTTAAAACTAAAATACATACAACAAAGTTGCTTTTTCATTATTAAACAAACATTTATTCGGTAGACATAATAAGTGATGCATAACAAAGCAAATATTTATATTTTTTTCAACTTTGTCAACAACCACAAAATTACCATGAAAAAGAGTGTTCCACCGACTGCGTGAGTATGGTATCACCTACTAAATCCCTGATCCAATTTCACTTCCATACAAAGACCCTTCATAGATTCAACCAAGTTCACGTGGAACTAACCAACTATAGTATAGGGCCTTTAATCTGAGCACTTTAGTGTGAAAGTTCCATGAGACCGTGTCCTAAGAGTGTCCTCTACAACCTTGGGCAAGAGGGCAAGAGGGTTTAGTCTTATAGTCTCTTCTCTTCCACAACATCATTCAAGAGGGTTTAGTCTTATAGTTTCTTCTCCGCTACAAAATGATGCAAAAGGGTTTAGTCTTATGGTCTCTTCTCCTCAAGGTTGCCTCAGGTTTCCTCCCTCTCCCCTCTTGGCTCCCTGAGCTTATTTATCTCTAGGGAGAGGAATAAGAGTCTTCTAACCATAATAAGAGTATTCTAACCATATTGTAAGTGAAACTCCCATTTAACATTTTTCCCTATAAATTTTATGGTTGACTATAAATAATACTATTTATGTAAAGCATAAAATAAACATTTATATTTTTGACCGGCCATAGTTTTACCAAACCATTTACAATAAAAGAAAATAATTACAGTTTTAAGAAAAATGTTTTATAAAATTTAGCGTAAAAATCCGAGAAGTTCTCACCTCCCACTTCTAAAAAACAATTTCAATCTAATAATAATAATAATAATAATAATAATAATAATAATAAGGCATAATTAATAATTAATAATAACATATAATAAAACATAATAACACCAGATCTATCAAGGGCGAAGAGGGATCAAATCGAGTTTCTCTTCTCCCACTTATTTTTTTAAAACACAATTTCAATCTAACGACTAATAATAATAATAAAAATATAATAAGGCATAATTAATAATTAATAATAACATATAATAAAACATAATAACACTAGATCTATCTAGGATGGAGAGGGATCAAATCTCTCAAGTTGAAAACTTATTTTTTGAGTGAAAAACTTGAGGAAATGTTTGCACCTCAAGAGATTTGAACCCTTGATCCCTCTCGATACTTGATAGCTCCGGTGTTAAGATGGATGTAGGTTGGTTTCAATCCTATGGAGCCATGAAAAAATTGTTGAACATCTGATTATTTTGATCATTTTAAATATGCTAAATATGTCTAAAATTAATTGTTGAACATCTAATTATTTTTCTCATTTTAAATATGCTAAATACATCTAAAATTAATTGTTGAACATCTAATTATTTTGGTCATTTTAAATATGCTAAATATGTCTAAGATTAATTTGGTAAATTTAATTTAAATTTTTCTTAGTTACCGTTTGTTGAGATGAGAGATTGTTAGTCTTGAATGATTAAAAATGATGAAATACAAATTTTGAGTGCAAAGTGTTAATGTAACAATTTTGATACATAGAAAATGTTAATACTAAGAATATAGTCAATTACAAACAATCTTCATTGCAATGAAACTGTAACTATTTTCATCTATTGTTCCTATTGTCACACCTATTAATTTTTCCATTTTTTCATATTGATCATATGAAAAGGGTATTTGGAATCATAGACCATTCAACTATTTAACTCCAGCTCCTATAGTAAACAACATACCTTGTCTCTTTGCTCTCCAATATTTATAATAGTTTTCTCCAAATTCAATCATTGTGACTTATGGAGTGTTAAACCCAAATAATTTTCAATGGTAGTTATTTGAATAATGGAAAATAAGAATAATAAGAATGTACCCAATTATAAATAGTTTATAGTTTATAGAAGCAAACATTTGGTCTAAGCAAAAATTTTATTTAGGATGAAAATTCATGTATTTTATTTATGGTTGAATAATTTTTATGTGCTTACACTGAGAGACTGTGTGTATATTTTGGGGGTGAGAGATTTCAGGGTGAAAAGGAGAGAAGGGCAGATAGAGATATAGATGGGGGGAGAGGGAAGAAGAGAGAGGCAAAGACACGAAGGGAGGAAGAGATATAGATATGGAGAGAGAAATATGAGAGAGAGAAGAGGAAGAGAGAGAGAGGGAGGGGAAAGCAAGGGAGATATATATATATATATATATATATATATATATATATATATATATATATATATATATATATATATATATAGATAGATAGATAGATATGGAGAGAGAGAGTGTGCGTATGTTTAGGGGTTGAGATAGAGAGATAGAGAAGGAGAGAGAATGACATATAGAGATATAGATGGAGGAGGTAGAGATGTGCTTACACTAAAATCGATCCACACTATTAATCTAATTACATTGAAATTAATGTACATCATACATCTTGTTGCATCAAATGAAAAATCAACTACACTAAAATCAATGCATCTAGTGCAAAAAATCAAATAGGATTAGAAATCAACATCTATATAAAAATCAATGCATCTATTGTAGGAGATCAAATAGGATTAGACATCAGTATTTACACTGAAACCAATGTATCTAATGCAAGAACTCAAATATGAGTAGAAATCAACATCTGTTATGAAATGAATGCATCTAGTGTAAGGTATTAAATATGATTAGAAATCAACATCTACCCCGAAATCAATGCATATAGTGCAAATGATCAAATAGGATTAGAAATCAATATCTACACTAAAACCAATGCATCATGTGCAAGCAATCAAATAGAAGTAGATATCAACATCGACACTGAAATAAATGCATCTAGTGTAAGCTATTAAATAGATTTATAAATCGACATCTATGCTGAAATCAATGAAAATAGTGCATGTGATCAAATAGGTTTAGAAATCAACAACTAAACTGAAATCAATACATCTATTTTAGTGAAAATATAAAATATTCACGACTTTCTAGATCTAACTTTTACGTTTGTATTTGTCTATGTGAGACTGTTTCCTCTTCCCTCTCTCTCTCCACCTTCCATTCTGTGTCTATCTCCCTCTCCCTCTGCTTCTCTCTGTTCCCCTCCCTCTCTCCCTCTCCCCCCTCCATATCTATGTCTCCATGTCTCTCTCTTCACATTCCTTTGCTATCTTTATCCTCTCCTTTTCTCTCTCTTCCATCGCCTCCTCTCTCCCTCATTCCATCTTCATTACTCCCTTCTCACTCCCTCTCTTTCCCCCTCCTCTTTCTCTCTTCCTTCTTCTCTCTATCTTCCACACTGTATTCCCCCTAGCATTTTACTCTCTTTCTTAAATATAATCTCATTGTATTGTATTTAAGAAAGTATATAAATTAATAAAAATATAATTGGTTGTAAAATATTAAACATATATTATGGATCAATCATGTTAAAGAAAATACAATTAAAAGCCCATAGTATTGGCCCATGGCATTATAACAATTAAAAGCCTAGATCCATAACATAATAATCAAAAGTCTAGATTGCCCATGGTATTGGTAAACCATGGTAGTAGCCCATGGTATTATGATTTTTTTTCTCTCCTTTCCCTCTCTATATTTCCCCAGTGGGTATTGGCCCATGGTTTGTAAAAAAACCTACATAGAAGTTAATAATATCCATAGTAAATATTCATGATTAGAAATATTCTCATATTTTAAATAGTAAGTTTTTATGCACTTATTAATCAAATTTATACATCTATATTAATTGTTACAAATGTATTGATTACATAAAATATAATAATACAATATTATATGTTATGCAATATTTATAACCACCCCCACCTAATAAACAATGGCCAAGGGTGGGGATAAATACTAATTACAATGTAATATATTGAATTTTACGTAATATTTCAGGTCACACCCCACCCTAAATATTACATTCTACTAAATATTTCCCCTCACTCCTACTAATTTTATTGAGCACCTTCCATTATATTGAGATTACTGCCCTATAACAAAAAACCTAAAGGAAACGAAATATAAATTTACCTAATTATTATTATTAAGAAATCACCAAAAACATGAACTTAGTTGGTTATTATTACAGGATGCCGAATTGAATCCTCTACCTCCTTTACCTAATTATTATTACAAAAATCACACAACCTAAAAGGTGAATGCCACAGAATATAAATTTACTTGTACCTAATTTTCTTTGTTATTCAATGAATTTACTATTATTACCGAAAACATATAAATTTACCTGGTTATTATTAGAGGGTATGCCCAATTAAATCCTCCCCTTCGTTTACCTAATTTGTTTTGTTATTCAATGAATAAGCTAATCGATCTTTTTTTAAATTATATATATATTGTTTGACCTTTTTTTTTCTTTTTTAATTTTAAAGTAACATATCTTCACCCTATACAATATATATTAACCAACACATATATAGTAATGTTACACATATCTTTAGCATATACAATATATATTAGCCGACACATATAATTTTTTTAATATAAGGTTACCTTACGTAACAACATCTACCTCATATTTTTTTAATATATTTTCTTAATGTAACATCATCTCCCTCGTATACTAGACTGTAAAGGGCTTCTCAGAGAAATATATAAATACTCGAGACAATCCCTTAGAGTTTAACCAATTATAGTATCTATGCTAACTAATTTATGTTTGTATCAACTTCATATATTTATATATAAAAATAAAATATTTAATGGTATAAGTAACAAAATATCCAATATCTAGACAAAATAATTGAATTAAAAAATAAAATAAAATATATCAAATATTGCCTAATAATATTAGATAATGAGCCACATCTATCAATTACAAATAAACAAACTTTTGCAAAATCCTAAAATTCACTCTCCATTTTTTTTAAACTTTAAATAAAAAATTCACTCTTTTCAAAACCTTTAATATCTTTTCAAATCTCTACCAGGAAAAAAAGCGTGCTTCGTAACAGGGCTCCACAAATATACTTATATACCTAATATTTTATGTTTGAATTCATGCTTTGTCTCGTCGACTTTTCCAACCAATTAATATCAAAACCAGAGCCCATGGAAAAAAAATAAATTTGTTACTGTTAGTTGTCGAAGCCATGAGCAGCCCCAACTACCGTCAACCACCATCGCAGCATCATCAACGAAAAGAGCATGCTAGAGAGTCGCGAGGGTCCTCCTACATAAGCCGCAACTTATGTTGCTGCCACCACCGTGAATCCCCGTTGTATGTATAAATTGTCGTCGTTGTTGTGAGCAACGCACAGACAATGTGAAGAGCATTAGTCAACACTTGCCAAAGTTTTAAAGTGCTTGTGGATGTGTATTGTCTTTTTAAAAGTCTGGTCAGCTAGTTCAAATGTTTGAAAAACTAAATTAATCCATTCAAATTTCTCCCTCAATAAAATGGCAAAAACCAACTAAGTGCAACTACACTGCGCGTGGTACTCTCTCAGGCTATATTCATCGACTGGCTCTAGCTCTCCAAGGCCATAGATAACTAGTTGTCCATACTATAGCTGTACAACAGTTTTCAATGTTTTGTTTTTCCATTTGGAAATTTCCAATGGGTTGTGAGGCTCAGAAATCGAGATAAGTTGTAAAATTTGTTTGCTGAATTTTTTGCTGAATATTTCTCACTGTAAAAGGCATTTTCCAGAAATAAGAAAGAGCTCTCAAACTGGTTTTCCCCAAGAGTTGTAGGGGATTTTTCCAAGGTCACCTTGACCAAAAATCTCTGTGTTTAAATGTGTTATAATGACTGTTTGTACCTGCTGATTTTTATTTCTGCATTTTCCAGTATTCTGTAAAATTTCCAGAATTTGTGTTTTCAGCAAAAAATTATTTTTTCATTTGTTGAATGTATGGATATGGGAAAGGCATTTAACTATATGGGAGAAATAAGATGAAATTGAAAACAGGGGTGGGAAATGAAATTTTTTTACAAAGTATGGAGCATCCTCTCAGTGTAAGTTTTGTATTGCCCCTAGAATTCCAAATTCAAATAAAAAATTTCAAGTCTTTTATACACCTTACTCCACCTTGAAAGAGGAACAATTGGTCCAATATAAAAGATGTTAGAAATGTTTACATAGAGGGATATTAATTGTTGGGAACGAATTCCCCCAAGAACACTTTTGTGGCTAAAAACCCATGTTTGGGATAGTTTTGTAATAAAAATGTAAAGTCTCCGCATTTTGTGGTTGCGAAGCACAAAGAGTCACAAAGGAGTTATCCGCCCTTATTTTATAAAATGTCAAGTCAGCTGTAAATATCTACCTATGGTCTATAGACCATGCGATTATATAAGAAGGAGCTATGTAAGTAATCTCTAAGAGAGAAGGGAGTAGAGAAGCATTGGAGTTTTGGTAGAGAAGTCTAAATGTTTCTGATCTTAGTGTAGGTAGAGGCTCTATAGTTGAGTGCGCAGAGGCCTAGGGTGGAATTCTGCAGTTGTGTGCGTAGGGCGGATAGAGTCTATATTAAACTAGAAGATATCAATAAAGAGAAGTCTTCTAAAAATTTTGTGTATTAAGTTCTTGTTAATGGATTTGGTTATATTGCGTTTTGGGTTTAATTTACAATGTTCATGTGATGTGCGAATGTATGTGATTGTATTGGTTAACTGAATGCAAGTAAGGATATCAGTTTATGTAGTGCTAACTGTGATTGATTAATAATATAATTAAAACAATTGAGATAACTTGGGAACCTATGCAATGTGTTGTCATAGTTGTGCGAAGGTAATTGGACCACTAGTTAGGGTTGCGCGAAGGTCAAGCGACATCATGATCAGAGGATATAAACCGACATCATGACCATCTTAGGGTGCGGAAACTTGGTTCCAACATCCCCCCATACTACCTTGGGAGAGACTTCGATCCGCGATCTGCCTACTGATGCTGAAAGTGCCAGTAGTGTAGGGATTTGTTTGGCTAACTAATGTTGAACCTAGGTCAGATCCCACAAAGCAAACAAATGGTTCCATTGTCGAAGCTGAAATTTGCATGAGAGGTGTGTGACGTTGTATCACTGGAATCCAACTAAGAAAGAGGTCGAATACTGGTTGGATAGGAAGGTCCACGAATTTGCGGCACAGGAGAACATAAACCCGTGGCTGACGAAGGAATAGTGGCTTGATAGGTACCTATATACAGAAATCCACATTATCTTTCTCTGTTTCTTTCCAGTTGAGTTATACAAGTGGATCACGAAGCTAGCGGATAACCAAGGAAGGTGGAGGCTTGATGGTCCTATTGTCTGGACACCGGAGTTGGTAAAGAGACTAGAAGCTTTCGAGGATAAGATTGCCTGCACTATCGATCATTGGCTTGATTGTATCATAGGACGATTTGTGAATGAATTCGCGGTTGATACCTTATTTAATTAGAACAAGGCACAGTGGCTCTTTTTCAAAGGTCCGCGAGGTAAGTACTTGAAGTCTTTCAAAACCTAGATTAATATGTTATTGTGTGAAAAATAGGTTATGCAGTTATCTTGATGTTCGAAGCTACGCGAAGTGGAAAGACTTGCAGGAATGAAGGAAGACTGGGTCCTGAATATAGCCCACTGATTTCACCTCCATTGGGTGAAGAAGAGAGAGCAGCGTAGGAAGTGTAGTTTAGTTAATAAAATAGGGATTCCCATGACTCCCACCTCCACCTACACCACCTCAAATTTCACTACTGTCACCTATGACTTCGCCCACACAACCACGACCTCCATCGCAGTTCAACATGGAGAATTCAGTGAAGCTTCCTTTGTTTAAGGGCTTCGGAAGTGAGGACACCGACAAGTCCTAATTCGTTGTAAAAGCTGTATGGGAAGCTCAAGGTGTCATATATTATCACATGAAGAAGGCAACATTTGTTCGTGCTTTGCACGATCACGCACTAACTTGCTACATCAAGTACTCTAATGATAACCAAAACAATGGGCTTGTAGAGATCCACAACACACTGAATAAAGAGTTCAGTAGGCCTAAATCCGAGGCACAGTCGATTGTGGGGTTCAAGGAAATCGTGATGAAACCAGGTGAGACAGCTTGGGAATTGGATTAGAGATTGAAGTGTAAAATCTGTGAAGCTAATATGAACTTAACAGATGAACATCACTGCAAATGGTTTGTGGCTTCACTCATGCCTCATGAAAGGGTTGTATTGTCACAACAGAAGGTTACGACTTAGGCAGAGGCCTTGGAGATTGCAATAAGACGACATGAAGCACTGATGCAAGATCCAAATTAGCCTTATTACCACTTTGAATCATACATCCACGGCCTTATTACAACTTTGAATCATACATCCATAGGATTCATGTGGTGAACAATGAAATAGAAGTAAAATCCATATGAAGCCCTCATTCTTCACCCATGATATTTGTACAACCATTTTACAAAGAGTCATGTGGATTTTTTTATTTGTAAATTTTTCCAGCTTTTAATTTCTTATGTTTAGCCAAGTAATAGGCTATATTAATTTTTCCATTTTATAGCATGCAATTCCATTTAAACTCTTTCCTACAACTTAAAATGATGACCTAGATTACTAGGTTGTTGAAAATAATATATTTCCTTTACTTACTAAGTGGATGATTATCTAATTTCATTTAATTTTTTAGCTAGATTTCATTTTAAATTATTTTTCATTCTTGGAGGGCTAAGGTACAACATTGGTGGAAGAATTATGTAGCTTAAAAGTAGAGGAACTAAATATTCCTAGACACAAATATAAGGGGTGCAGATTTATGTATGGATCCCTTTCTTGTTCCTCTTGTCCCATGAAAATTTCTTTGTTTTGGATGCTAAGTTGCAAAACTTATGGAATCATTATTTCATTGAAGTGGGGTAGGAAGAAATTATTATTTATTATGCTTTCACTGTATCTGTTCTATTGGATTTCACTAAGAACATTCGATTAGAGGTTTGGATGAGAATGTGTAACAATTAGGATGGATAGGGTCACTTGGATATTGACTTTGATTTTTCATAGACCATGTAGGTTGGCTAGTACTAAGGACGCATGCAGTTTATACTTCATTAAAAATACCATAGGTGCTTCTAGTATCCTTTGGCTCGTGAGGGACACTATATCCACATTCTTGTTTTCCCAATGATATGTGTTTTTTGGTCCGAAAAGAAAAGGGGAGTTGTTAATTGCATATGGATATAAATAGATTCCATAACCCCCACAACATTGAGTTTGCAACTATTTTCAGGATTCCTCTTTGTGCCTCTTTTTGGAAGTAATTCTTCCATGTGTGTTATAGGTTGTGAGTGAGAGTTCTAAGGTGTTATTATAGAAGTAGTTGTTCCCAATGCGAAAGAGTCGTAGTTGCATCATGTTTCAATAATAGCTCCACTTTATTAGGAGCTATAATTTTCGAAGTCAGTAAATTTATATTCCTATATATGTAAACTTTGTGAGACGAATATTTTTTTTTATTCATGTTGTGTGCAATCGTTCTCTCTTACTCTCTTCAAATTTCTGATATGGTATCAGAGCCTATTCTACTTTTATTTCATTATGGAAAGGACATGAAGATGTGAGAGATTCTTGAGTGTTATTAATCATCTATAAATAGATTACAATAGGATATTATGTTGTGTGGAGTGTTTTTATAAGTAAATTTTATTTTGTTTGTAGGTTTCTTCATTTGGTCTATGATTGCATCTGGAAAGAATTGTTTTGTTGAGGGTCAAAAATCCTTGAGTCTTCCTTACATTTTTCACTTCCCAATGTCATGTCGATATTGACTATTTATTTATCAAATTCTCATTCAAGGCATCGTGGGTGGAGTATTTGATTCATCTTCAATTGACAAGGCATATTCTAGAAACAATAAAGGAGATATGTTGAGATTAAAATGAGCTTGTGCGTGAGAAATGTCGAGAGATAATATCTACAATGATTAGAGGAGTGTAGATATATATGAGTACCTGGATGAGGTCGATCGTTGGGATACAATCACTACGAGATTATTCCTAAAATTCCATTTTCCATGAATTCAACTAAATCCAATATGATCGAGAAAACATTCATGCAAAGCATGAGGAAAATGGGTAGCCTGAAGCATTCTATATTCAAGATAGCAACTACTTCCGTTTTTCTATATTAAAGTTGAGAAGAAATCACGCCTAGGGTATTCACATATGTGCAGAACAAAATCAATCCTATGCCTTTGATAAAATTTCTTCATGTAGTTATTGTCATCAATGAGGTTGTATACATGGAGAAAGTTGACATCCCACGAATGAATGAATTCATAATATTTCAAGGCGCATGGAAAAAAATGATGATCTAAGGGGGAGACAAAGTTATGACACCATAATCCAATGGCCAACTCACACATCTTTGCAATGTTTCCATACAATTCTCCTTATTTCATTGCCAAAAACGTAATTCTATAAAAACGCAACCTTAAGAAGAGTGTGATGGTGAAGATATTTATAGGTCCTTTAATTTTTTATGACTGAAGAATTTAAAAAACCTTTATACTTTAATGTTAAAGTGTTGAGTCACAATCAGTAAGATAAATACATGCAACTTGGTTTGTTTTAATCAATTTGTATGTCATTTTTTTCATTTGTTCATGTGTTGAGGTTTGGGGTGTGAGTTAAAGTTATAGTGTTCTATCATGTTGTGTAAAATTCAAATGATGTAGAACAACAACGAAAAGGCCAACTATTGGATAGACTAATGTGACTTTTCATGCTCCAAAAGCATTAGTTATAAGTAGTTCTTAGTAATTTCAAGTTGTTGTGACTCATCATGTTTCAAGGTCATAAATACATGTTATTTTATACAATGTTAAGTTGTTTAATTTTCTTCTGAAAGTCTCGATACTGATCCAAAATTCTATCATAGATAGATGTTGAATACTATGGATGGCCATGGATTCAACAAATGGTGGGAGTTGAATAGGATGGACTAGTATCAAGATTGATATGTCATGCTATAGGAGATCAAATGGTGGGAGTTGAATAGGATGGACTAGTATCAAGATTGATATGTCTCTGCACACTCTATTTAATCAAGCTAAGCTGGATTGGTTCTTCAACTTGTCCTGACGATGAACCACACTGGTTGGTTCGAAACGCGTCGACAAAAGATTGGTTATGTGATTTTGCCGAAGATTTTCTAAACAATGTTATGGATCACAGAAGTCTAAATTCCTTATTAAAGATAAAAAAGTGTTAATTTCGAAAAGCACATCAACGATGGTCAGAAGCGGTTGTCTTAAATGGATCAAGTGGGAAGCTCTAATGTGTGGTCAAAAAAGAGAGAGGAAAGCATGACATTTTATAGTGGATGTAAATGCTAATAAAGACCAGTCAGACAAAGATCATTCTTGTTTTCGTGATATGTGTTTTCAATTTGTTACATGTGAGCATTAAGGAAGGGTGTTGGTAATAATGTTTCCATGTGTGTCATGTGTATTACAAGTTTCCAATGAAATTTGTTCGGTGTTATTCTAGAAGTGGTTGTTTCCCATGTGTATTAGTTGTATTTGTGTCATGTCCCAATCATAGATCCACTTTCCTAAGATCTAGGTTTGTCAAAGTCACTAATTTATTTCCTTATGTATATAAACTTTGTTAAATGAATTAAATATATGTGTGATTTATGTTATGTACAATCATTCTCTCACTCACTTCAAATTTCTAATACCTCTATTAAAAATTTGACTAATTCCTTTTCTACTTTGACTTTTTAATTTATAAAAAATAAGTAAACCATACCTTTAATACACATCTCTCAGCATAATATAAAATTAATTATAAAAAAAATGCCTTTCCTATTTTAAAAAAATCCCATAAATCTTTAAACTCATCCCACTTCATCATTAATAAAAATTGTTTTTTTATTTTTAAAGAATTCTATTTCTAATCAACATACTTATAAATAAATTATATTCATTTTATTTTTAATCAAAATTGTATTTATTTATTTTCAAATTTCCACCCATAATACATCACATAAAAATATTTTAAATAAAATTTTACATTCTAATCAAATTACTTATAAATAAATAAAAATATATACATTTATTTTCAATTATGCTAACATAAAATATAATACGTTAATATTGGGTAAGTACTTAGAAGCATAGATATATACATTAACTATGTTCTTTGTATTACTGAATTTAAAATCAGTATTAAAAAAACGCATTTGGAACTGGTATAAATTGGATCTCCCAATTATGTTGTCTTTATAACTTAACTACTTAAAGGTCTTTAAAAAGCCACATACACTGCCACGGATAATTAACACCTAAAATAGCTAACATTATTATAATTGATTTATATTTTTTTTTATCTCCAAAATGAACTATGCCCATACAAAACTTAAAATCAATTAATATAACAATTACAATATACCTCAAGATGAAAATATTAATTTTTTATTGTGTTAGTTGTGCTCGGATTTCCTAGGCTCATTCAATTTAAATGTGAGTGGATTGAAAATAAAAATAATGTTCATTTAATAAATTCGCAGTTTTAATATAAAATCAACATCAAATGAGTAGATTGTAAATATTAATAATAATTTTTTAATATAGCTATATTTTTAGTTAAAACACCAACCTAATAATAACGACTTTCCAATTACATTGATTTGGTTTGGTTATAAGATTTACTTGGTTTGCAATTGTTGCACATTATTTTTCTACGTTCGATAAAAAAATTTTATATCCTAAAAAAAAATGAATATTTGGGAGTAGGTAGTTATTTTTCTCACTAATATGGATTAGTTAACTAAGATTACATTAAAAATAACAATAATAAATGACTCGAGTGAAACTCTACTAAACTCAACTAAGTGAAATTAAAGTAGGACGTATGGTTGGCCAGTTTTGACACTAAGCAGGTGGTTGAAATTAGATTCTCCAACACTTCACCTTAATAACACCCACATAAAAATTCAATTAAGATAATTTATGATCCATGTCTCAGCTAGGGTTATGCAATAACCGTCATGAAAAGTTCATATAATAAAAGTTAATAAAGGAAAAATAAGATCATCGGTAATGGAAACTTATTCCAAGTTGAATGTTGGGCAAATATATCGTACTGGGAATCACTAGTTGTCCGTTGGAAAATTGGCAAATGGTAAGCCAAAGGCATTAAAAAGAAAAAAGGTATTTTTGGCACATTTATTTATTAAAATAAAAGAAATCAGGAGAAAAACAAGGTAAAAGGTCATAGGTTGCATGTGAGGAGGAAATTGAAGGGAAAATAATGAAAAATGAATAAATAGAGGCCTCATCCATTAAATGTCTTATGGGGATTGGTTGGTAACCTTTTGCTAGTATAAGTTTGGTGCTCTCTCATTATTCTCTCTCTGTCTCGATCAATCTTCATCACTTAGAGTTTTCTTGGAGAACTCTAGCTTTCGATCAAGGAAGTAGAAGCAAGAAAAGGGAAAGGAAGGGAAGGAAGGATCAGGGAAGAAGAGGAGGATCAGGAAGTTTCAACAAGAATACTTGCAGGTAACATATTATATGTGTGATGACCTAGTTGGCTCGAACATACATGGATTTGTATGTTTGTATATGGTTCTCTTGCCGTCAGTGGCATGGTTTTGTTGGGTTATGACAATTCTTTTCAGCCTAGCCTTTACTTTATCCCGATCCCATGGTATGTTGGGATGTCTATTTTAGTTTTTGAGCTTTGGTGGTCTCATGTTCCGTTCCTAGAGGCCTAGGAATCCCTTGACCGATTTTGGTGGGATACATGGTAAAGCTTGATGGATAAGTCTTGGTTTAGGGCCTAGTTATCCAATTTTGGATTGTGGTAAAGCTTGAGAAACTGGTCTCAATTTAGGGCCTAGTGATCTAGTTTGGATTAATGTAAAGCCTGAGAGATAAAGAGACATAAAATTCCTCAAGGATAGTGATGGATTTTAGATGGCATCTAAAGTTCGAATCGATTGTGATTGGAGCATCAGTTTTGTGGATCATGATTTGATGAGGGTTGAGGCGGTTTAACCTCTGGATTCCCTTAGTTGTTCTTGGATTTGTTGTTTTATGAGATCCCACATTCATGCTAGGAATATGGCACAAGGGTGACAGGCTAAAAGATAGATCTGATTCATCCATGTCTATAGTCGAGTGGTACATGGAAGTTGTGAACATGGTAGGATTTTCCTATGAATATTAAAAGCTAAGTTCTCTTACTTTTGCACTAGTTAGAGGCCAAGATTATGGGCTAGAAAAGTGGCTCAAATCTCTAGGTTGTTGGCACAAGTCCACTAAAAAAAGTCCAATTTCTAGCATAGAGGCCTATGTGAGAAATTATGAGTTTCTGCACATTCTCTTGCATACAGCATGAGAGTGACATTGCATTAAGACACTTAAAATGTCAGTGGGACCTAGGGACAAGATGTTTGAGTGACTAACATGTCTCCTCTGATGTAATTTCTAATGTGGATGGGTTTGTTTGATGAGTTATGTCTATTGTATTTCTTTAATGTCACCAAGGAGATTGAATCTCTTATAGTAACATCTCTCATCACAAAGTTTCCTTAATTTCCAATACTATCTTCTCTTAAGGTGTACCAAGTGTGGAGAAAGATCAAATCTTTTTTGACACAAAAATAAATTTGCATAAAAAAAATGATCTTTTCCACATTTAGTAAATCTTGAAAAATAAAATAATCTAAACTCACAATAATTTAAAACAGAGTTATAATTTAATTATTTTTATTTTATTATTATTTATTTCTAACTTATAATAAAATATTTTAATTTTTATTATAAATATATTGATATTCATAATAAACACAAATATCAATATAACTACCTAAAATCCCCGATCTAAAATTATAGATATAGTTCCTAATACTATATATAATTAATTTTTCTATGTTACTTGACAGGAAGAGCTTCATAAGTAAAGAAGTATGAGACTTAAAATAGTACATTAAAATGCGTCAATTAAAATAGTGCAAGTTACATGTAAAGCGAAAATACTAGTTAAGATACTCACGTAGTTGACTTGGCCTTGACAATCATAGTTACCAAATTCGGCCGAATCGGGCTGAAGAATTCAGAAATTCTGCGGTTCGGTTCGATTCGGTCAATAATTCGCTAACATTCAATTCGGTATGAACGACAACTGGGTAATTTTCATGAACATTTATCCTCCAACACGACCAGATTGAGATACAGAGCCTGTTTTGTTTGTGTGCGAGTGGGTAATTTTCATGAACATTTATCCTCCAACACGACCAGATTGAGATACAGAGCCTGTTTTGTTTGTGTGCGAGATCTTCCTGGTTGGGATCTTGATGATAGGAGGGTCTATGCGAGCCTTCCTGTCACGCCCCTACACCTGCGGTGATCTTCCAACCGCTTGTAGCGAGGTGCGGTACCACCGAACGCTTTCTTTTTAACAATACTAACATTTATGGGCTACGCCTATTCCAACATGAACATACTTAACTTGTGTTCTTATAACAGAATAAAGTGTTATCCTTTATACTTTAACAAAGAACATTCCCAATCATTAATCATGTACAATAAATCGAGAACAATACACAAGTATAAAGGGAGGGGCAACTCCCGTAAAGTCTGCCCAACAATATATATAAGAACTTCTTCAATTTTACAATACAAGTGTGCTTGACAAACTTCAAGCCAACACTTAGAATAATTTTACAACAGGCATAGAACAACCTTTTACAACATTTTATGCACCTTTGCATAAGAAGGAGTGCTCACCCGAGCCACTCGACCTCCTCACCAAATCATGCATAAAACCGCACACAACTTCCACCTTCACACCTCAAACCGTAATTAAGTCAAAACTATGACTTAGAAGTACTACGCATGAGATATGTGTAGTCTTCTTTACCCTTATGTTGTTTTACCCCTTGTACGAATGAAGATAAGCGAAGATATGATGATAAAATGAGCTCTCATGCTCATGTATATATACGCATATGTATGTGATGTTACATGGGGTGTTAACCCATGACCGCCCCCCATAATATTATGTCGTATGCTCCACATACTCCTTTTATATGTCGGCTCCATTATATTATATTGTTTTATTATTCCACATATATATATATAAGCTCCATATTACATAGTTTTAACTTGTCGCATATGTGCTCCACGCCTAACACTTAGTCATTTTATGTGTTGCTGCTTTCGTCGCATCTTTGTTCACCGAAACGTCGCTTTCCCGTGTGCGCTCACCCGCCCGTGTGCGCTCACCTGCCCGTGTGCGCTCACCCTCCCGCCTTGCAGCCTCGCCCGCCGGCCGTGTAGCTTCGCCCACCCGTCGTGCAGACCGGCCCGCCGTGCAGCCTCGCCCGCCCGCCGTGTAGCCTTGCCCGCCCGTCGTGCAGACCTGCCCGCTGTGCGCCCGCCTGTGCGCCCGCGCCCACCCGTGCACGGTGACTCCGCCCGGCGCCCGAACGCGCCCGTAATCGGAGGTCCTTACATTCTCCTCCACCTGAAATCGTTGTCGTCCTTGACAACATACCATCTCGGTAGCTCTCCACCAAGATCATCATCAGTCAGGATGTCGACCTTTCTACACAAGGCAAACATCCTTGCAACATATGTAGAGACTCTTTCTCCACTATGTCTTGGCCTAGTGACCACTGCCACCAAGCTCACCATCCATAATCCATGCTCAGGTCCATGGAAACTCCATCCATCTCATCTGCAACATGTTGTCCATATCAACCCGACTATTGATGTGCCCCATTCAGGTCCATGAAGCTCTCTCCATCATATGCAATGTGCCACCCTCAAGTCTTCATTCAACTTTTGATGTACCCCATTCAGGTCCATGAAGCCCCCCTCATCATCTGCAACGTGCCATCCTCAAGTTCCCATGTCACACTAGCAAGTCCTCCTGCATAACATTCCGCCCTAGCACCTTGTTAGGATGTCCTTGACATCTCCACAAGTGCTTCCACACAATGTCCTTGCATAGGTCTCTACCATGCTCCATGTCTTCAAACTTCGGTTTAGTGAACTCGGTCACTCAACCATCTCATCATCATCACAAGGAAGCCTTCTCTCAAGGCCCCTTATAGAGTTGGTGTGGTTCCTCCCTACCAAGGCCTCCACACCAACCTTCTTCCAAGGTTGTTCATCGAGAGAGGAAAGCCAGGAAGTTCCCTCCCTGACTCTCATCCACCCATGTATCGGATTGATGTTGTGTCCTCAAGTACCTGTGCACGGCCTCAATCTCCTCACATGTACATCCAAGCTCACCTAGCTTGTCCTTTGTCAGCTGAAAATCATATATTCCCATGGCATACCTGCAAAAGTCCACTATCCCGGCAGGATCTCTATCCTCATAACCTTCATCAACCACTGCCTTTGAAGTAGCACTCGGGCGTTCTTCATTTGCAACTCCATTGTGAAGATCCTTAGTAGAAGATGCCCCCATCAAGTGTCTCCAAGTTCATGAGACCTTCTTCTCACTTCCTCCATTCTTCTTCCGAGCCTTTGCTATGAAGTCCTCCAACTTCTTTCCTTTGTTTGCACAATACTCCCAAGTCCTCTTTTCTCCACATCCTCATGCTTCACCCAAGCAACTCCTCCTATTCATAGGCACCATCGTGGTTTTTCCTTCAGCGGTGATCAAGAGAATGTCCCGGTCCTCCATTGGCATGGCTTGTGCTAGCTCCATGAAGTCCAGCCCCAACACCATAGAATGATCATCCATGTCTACAACTCTCAAGTCCAACTTCCCGAACCACGGTCCTACTTTCACCTGTGTGTCCTTCAATACACCATCAACTATTTTCATGGTAGAGTTGACAGTTTTGAAATCACTCCATTCCTTTTCCATCTTTGTCTTCTTCCCAAAGGACTTTGCTGCTTTCCTACTCAATAAGCTATCAGTAGCTCCCGTATCAACCAAAGCTGCAAACTTCTTCCCTTTCACGATTACCTGCACAAAACTTGGCTTCAAGGAATCACCTCCTTCTATTGGCTTTGTCTTGTGTCTCACCTCAAGCAACCTTCTTCAAGAATTCGGCCTCAGAAGTGTCAATATTCTCATGTTCCTTCTTGACATTCCTCTTAAGGTACTTCACCTCCTTGCTTGGCTCTTCTAAGGAACTTGGTTCCGGTCTAGCTTGACCCGCTTCAAGCTTTCCTTCCACCTTATTCTGCTCAAGTGCACCAACCAAGTTTCCATTGACCAAGTTCATGGAACTTAGCTCCCGAATGCTCTCTTGGTCTCGGTAGTGAGTTCCCAACCTGTCAATGTAGTCGAGCTCCTCCTACTCAAGTACAACAACCTTCTTACCAAGAAGCTTCTTCTTTATCTCTTCCTCAACTTGCTTGATTTCTGCTTTCAACCGGGCTCTTGCATCAAAGAGCTCTTGAAGATCATCAAGTTCCTTGATATCCATATCTAACATGTCATGAGCAACCTTTGCTCACCAGCTCCGACCGAGCTCTGATACCAACTGTCATGCCCCTACACCTACGGTGATCTTACAACCGCTTGTAGGGAGGTGCGGCACCACCGAACGCTTTCTTTTTAACAATACTAACATTTATGGGCTACGCCTATCCCAACATGAACATACCTAACTTGTGTTCTTATAACTGAATAAAGTGTTATCCTTTATACTTTAACAAAGAACATTCCCAATCATTAATCATGTACAATAAACCGAGAACAATACACAAGTATAAAGGGAGGGGCAACTCCCGGTAAAGTCTGCCCAACAATATATATAACAACTTCTTCAATTTTACAATACAAGTGTGCTTGACAAACTTCAAGCCAACACTTAGAATAATTTTACAACAGACATAGAACAGCCTTTTACAACATTTTATGCACCTTTGCATAAGAAGGAGTGCTCACCCGAGCCACTCGACCTCCTCACCAAATCCTGCATAAAACCGCACACAACTTCCACCTTCACACCTCAAACCATACTTAAGTCAAAACTACGCCTTAGAAGTACTACGCATGAGATATGCATAGTCTTCTTTACCCTTATGTTGTTTTACCCCTTGTACGAATGAAGATAAGCGAAGATATGATGATAAAATGAGCTCTCATGCTCATGTATATATACGCATATGTATGTAATGTTACATGGGGTGTTAACCCATGGCCAACCCCCATAATATTATGTCGTATGCTCCACATACTCCTTTTATATGTCGGCTCCATTATATTATATTGATTTATTATTCCACATATATATATAAGCTCCATATTACATAGGAAAGGATAATGTAAAAATGAAATAGTTTGGTACTTAAATTTTAATGGGAGAGTGAAATATTTAAAAATTTTGTGGAAATTATTTAATAAATTAAAGTAGAGATTTTTAAGTATTTTTTCTTATTTTTTAAATTTTAATATATATGGTTAATATAGCATTATTGTGTAGAGAAGTACAATGAATAATAATAGTTAACTATTTAGTTGTAATAAGATTTGTTAAAATCTATATTTTTTTTTGTTATTGAGATTTTTGTTGGGGAAATAATTTATATAGTTTTTAGATTTTTTTTAGAGAGACGATTTTTGATCTATTCTTTATTGTTAGTTATTAGGATCCCATTAACAATTATTTATTGATTGATTAACAAAAAACTCTAATAGTTTGAGACATGTTATTTCTTTCTTGTTCGTGGAGAAAGGGTTTCCAATTCCATCTCATTCACTTTCAATGAGGACGAATTCTTTTTACTAATCTTAATTTCTAATTTTATTTGCAACTTCCCTAATGTGATTGAAAACAATTTTTGAAGAGCATGAGTTTTTGAATAATAAGATTTTTATTTTTGATTTTTTAAAAATTATTTAAAAGGCTCTTTTTAGTAGTGGTAAGATGGATACTTCGATATTAAATTTTATATAGTCAAATTATTTTCGTAGCGAATCAAATTCGAACTCGAACTCGAACTCGAACTCGAATTCGAATTCGAACTTGGTAACTATGTTGACAATAAGGGAAAATTCACTGAAAAGTCTTTAAGTGCAAACTTAAAGTCGGGAGGTTTCAAATGCCGTTCAAATTCTTATCGGCGAAGAAATGCCAACTTAGATGACGAAATGCACCGCTAATCACTGGATCGGGATCCAATTCTTTCTTACTAGACGGAATATTGCGATTCCCAGATTGAGGAATATGTGTTAATTGATCTGATGCCCGCAGTGGAAATTCACGTAGTATATGAGTGCTGTTGAAAATGCTCCCAAATTTCTCATGGAAACGAATTGGATCAAAATCGCTGTAACAGTTACCTAATATGATAATCTTACTTAAATTGACGGGCGCGCTGTTTGCAATCAAAACATTCGGGGCGAGAAAACTTGGTAAGTGAGGCATGAAAAATAGCGTTGGTCTATCGACTGTGCGTTTGCAATGTTCGTCAACATGGAGAGGGGTACAGCCGAGGTCATGGATGGCCATTTTGTCGAATGCAGTGTGCTCTGGGTCGAACACAACGATATCATTAATCCATTCAAATTTCTCCCTCAATAAAATGGCGAAAGCCAACTGCGTGCAACTACACTGCCCGTGATACTCTCTCAGGCTATATTCCTCGACTGGCTCCAGCTGTCCAAGGCCATAGATAACTAGTTGTAATTGTGAATGGTGAGGGGATGTGGCGATCACCCTCTTTATTTGGGCAACCATTTCTGGGTTCTCCATTTGTTTCAGAACTTCTTTATAAAACAAAGATTTCTCTAACTTTTCCTTAGCAAGCCCTACTTTTTGAATTCTTTCAGCAACTTCTTTATGAGTTTCAATTTTACCAAAAACCATCTCTAGGGCCATAGAAGCCTGCTCTATTAATTCCCTGCAAAAATCCTCGGCCATTAATTACAACTAATTGCCCTTCTCACCGCTTCAGCTACGCAATCAATAGGAAGGAAACAGTAGTAATTTCCGTTGCGCCTCCCTATTAGCTAGTCATTGAGTAAGAAAGGAAACTGCAGAATAACGCGTCCCATATATGAATACCTTTAATAGGTATATATATTTCTACATAAGTTATGTTGAAGTGGCTAGCGTCGTGTCGCTTAAATGGAATAGTGCGACCCCTTTTACTCTAAACACCATTCTTCCCGAGATGCACGGGAAACGTTATTTGAATTAATTTAGTTAGTACGTTTGATTTCCAAATCTGTTATTCTACTAACTCTATATCCAGTACTGGCTCTTCTTAATAATAATGTAATAACAGTGACCGCATATTCAAATATTAATCAACCTCGGGCCAATTATAGGTTATAATCATGTTTATGATGTATCATGGGCATTATTTATGAAACATAGTAATCCCTCTTTTAAGAGAAGTGAAAATACTCACTTTGAATTATATGTTAACGGGTCTTTAATATTTATTTAATAAAATTATGAAGTTAAAATGAAATTTATTAGATTATAAATAGTACTATTTCAATAAATTTAAAAAAATTATAATAATATTGATTAATTTATGTTAGGGCACAATTATATCCAATGTAAAACACATAATTTTTTTATTTACTGGTATTGATACTATGTGGATGATTATGTAAGTTCATTTAAATTTTTAGCTGCATTTTTGTTGTTAATATTTTTCCTTTCTTGGAAGGATAAAGTACAACACTTGTGAAAGAGTTGTTTGATTATATATATATATATATATGTGGATCTCTTTCATGTCTCTATTATCCCATCTAATTTATTTTATTTTATTTTGGAGGCTAGTGTACAACACATATGGAATGATTATCTAGTTGAAGCCGAGGGGAAGGAAGACCTATTTCTTATTTTTTGACATCTACATTCTTTTTGAGGATTATTCTACTAAGGATACTCCAATAGAGTTTTGGATCAAAATATGTAACAAAGAGGATGGATAATGTCACTTGGATATTGACTTTGGTTTTTCATAGACAAAGTATGTTTCTAATCTCCTTTGGCTAATGAGGGACACTAGATCACATAATTTACTAGTCCTAAAAGCAAAAATAATCTTTTTAATTGAATATAGATATACATCAATTCCACAAGCCCCACAACATTGAATGTCTAATTATTTTTAAGATTCCTATCCATATATCTAGTGTAAAAATTGATTTATTCCTTCAAAATATAAAATTTTTATAAAAATCATATGTTTAATACATTTTTTTAACCAAAAAAATATATGTAAAAAAGGGATTTTAAATCTTTTAAACCTTTCAATTCAAAACACTTAAAAAATATAACTTGTCTTTTTATTTAAAAAAAGCTATTATTTCAAATTATAAATACAAATAAATATTTTAAATAACATTTTCCCTTTCTAATCAAATTACATAATTAATCTACATTTCTACATTGATTTTCACTTAGCGAGACATAAATTATAAAATGATAATATAATAGGAAATTAATGGAAACCTAATTAGAAGTGGACCAATGTCCACTTACTATGTTCTCTATATTACTAATTTTAACATTAGTATTAAAGAATGCATTCGAAACATTCGATCTCCGGATTAAGTTGTACCTATACCTGAATGACCTAAAGGTGTTAAGAAAAAGTCACATATACTCTCAAGGATAGTTGACACTTAAAGACTCCCATATTGCAATTGAGCAATATTTTTTTTAAAATAATTTAAAATTATATATATATATATATGCATGCTACATAGTCTCTAATTCTAGTATCATAACCAAAAGATTACATTGTAATACGTTGAGTTTGTAACGAGACATAAAGCTTTTGATATCTAAATAGTGTTAGCTTTAGCTTTCCCATTTTATTTTGGTCGATAAATGCGCTTACAGTCAATCTTTGTATATATAATGTATTTGTTGTAATATTTTCGATCAGTTAATAAAATTTGTGCCTTTTCATTCTGAGAGTTATATTTATTATTTGAGTAAACATTCTAAGCCATATTAACTACCAGTATAGCAAACGAGATGTGGGTAGTAGTGTGAAGACATTATACGAAATCTTGCTACAACAAAGATTGTTGTTGGAGAGTGTCTCTAGATAATTGAAGCCAAAGGAAGGTGTTGTAATTCTGATGGAGTCCCATTCCTAAGGTGGATAGTATTTTACCGTCACGTATTTCTTTTCCTTACCTGCTTGCACAACATTGAGTAGTGAATTGCAGTAAGAAATGACCTCAAGTAGTTTTGATTTATCTATTGATATGAAAAATTCAAAGAAAACTAGTTGGATTGGAACAATATTAAATAAATGTGAGCCCTTGTTTGATACCAGGGTAGTATTTGAGGAACTTACCCCTACTCCTAATTGGCATCTTCCTCATATATCTCCTAACAATATTTATGACCTTCCAATGTTTAAATTTCTTCCTTTGAATGTGTTTCGCTTATCTTGTGTGATTGATTCACGCCATAATCAATTTACCGATGCCCTGTTAGGTGGTTTTGAGGCCCCTTTGCACAATGGTCCAGTTTGGTCAACCATAATCCCGCATTACCAAGTTTCGTTAACCGATCCCCATATTAATGAACTACTCCAAGTTCACATCCATTTTCCTGGCTTTAATATGACTCAGCAATCTGATATTTCCCAGTTACATTCCATTGTTTCTTTACGATTTGTCTTGAAAGCTATGTCGGCACTCAATCCTCGACTTACTCAGAGAGCCACATCTGAAGGACTCACGCTTGGACCTGGTAATGTCAATCCTATCACAATAGGGTTTTCTCGATTAAAAATCCCTGATGAAGGGATTGTAGAATACCATTGATTGTCTCAAAGGTATTTTCTGACTCTAGAACCTAAAATATTGTCTACTTCTATGTCTATTAGAGGACCAGTAATTAGATTAAGGAATGAAACTGCATTACCCAAAATCCATCTTAGAAGTCACTCTCTCAGAATCCATGATACTTCAGACCTCAGTAGGCATCTACAAAAACACAAGTATGGATCACCCTCTCAATGCAAGTTTTGTATTGCCTCTAGAAGTCTAAGTTCAGATCTTAAAAAATTTCAATTCTTTCATAGCCCTGAGTCCACCTTGAAAGAGGAACATTTGGGCCAACATACAAAATGTTAGGAATGTTTACGGATTTCCTCTCTGAGAGATATTAAGCTCATGAGATACACACTGCCTAGAGATAAGGCAAGGGAAGATTTAGAAAAGCTTCTACCCGAGAAAGGAGCCTGGCTCCTAGCAATTTTGTACAAAAATTCAAAGATGGGAATGTTGTAGCTGATGTGGATTTCCTACATTAGAGGAAAGTGATAGATGAGAAGCCTCAAGAGATTATAAGGCTTCACAACTACAAAAATTATCAGCTAACCGTGTAGCACATAATTTAGATGACCTATCACAAGAAGTGTTAAAAGTACAATCCCATGTTTCAGGACTGCATTCTAGTTTAGATGATTTGAGTCAAAAGTCTTTTGAGCATTTTTATATGTTAGAAGATGTAAATATGAAGTTAGAGAAAATTACAGAAGTAGTAGTAGATTTAAACCTAAGTCTGGAAAAAGAAAATCCTGAGTTAGAAGAAGAACTTACTGCAACATAATTTTATATCTGGACATTTGATCCAGATTTAAACAAGAACGCAACAAATTACAAATATAACCATAAACACAGAGATGCAGTGTAAATAATACTTCATTTCATTAATGTAAAATACTGAAATATGCTTACAGACAAAAATGGAAATAAATCAGCTAGGGTGATCATAGCTTATCTCTTAGAAGAGATGTGGCGGCTACATGCCTTCGGACTGTCTTACAATGAGGCTCGAAGGCATATTTATTGTTGAGAAACAATGGAAAACCCTAAACATCCAAAAACCTAATGCTAGAAGATGAAATGCCAAACTATGAGCCCCATTTGGGTAAATTGGTACATCAACTTCCTGGGGTCGTAACTTTGGCATACAACATCTGTTTGACACGCACAATGTCTTGTTAGAAATATCTATCCAAGAACTACAACTTTGGGAAGAGGAGCATTGGTCCATGGAACCATGTTGCTCCCAGTTTTCCAAAAAAACATTGTTGAGGGCCTAAAAAAGGCTCTGGAAGTTCAGGACCCGAGAAACTACTAAAAATAGTAAACTGTGCTATAATTAAGGAAGCTAAAAATCTCAAAGAAACAATGGTGGGGGTCCAAGTGGACTTCGTGCGTGGCCACCAATATCCATCTGGATCATTCCTGCCCCCTTAGGAAGTAATGGTCCCCAATTTGTTGAGTTCCTCCATGAGATGGGCAAACTTCTGTTGGACTTGGTCCCTTGTGAGCCACTTGCCCTAGTGAAGGAGTTGGCCTACTTTGACAACTCGATACAGTTGGATATTTTGTTGGCGAGTGTGCTTGATCTATGTGTCCATGATCCGATCAATTGCGGCTTGTTCCATGCAATCTGGATTTAACTTTGTGGGTGTGAGTTGTTCTGCAATTTTGGATGTGTCTATTAATGGTGGAAAGTATGGCCAAAGGCGGTCCACATTGAACACTGGGTGTAGGCCAAGGAATGGGGGAATGTTGAGCTCAAATGTATTGTCTCCCATAGCCTTGGTAATTGTGTAAGGACCATATCAGAGTGGTCTGAGTTTCCAATAGGCTCCGGTAAGTCGTTCATTTTGCAAATGCAACCAGGCTTTGTCGCCCACCTGAAAATTGTGTGGCACCTGTTAACACCCAGGTTGTTCCCTATGACTCCCAAGGGAATACGGTCGGGGTAACCACTAACCAATCTTTGGATCACAGTTCCTAGCCAAACTGTGATCAGAGAGGGCTCTCTCTTTATGATTTGTCTCTGTTTTGACGGTGTTTTCAGGCTAGCTATTATGCTCAAGTTTTGTTTTTTGTTTTGGTTGAAGGATTTCTTCAGGGCTTAAGATGTAGTGTTCAGAGAATAGTATATCATTGGACAATGGAGTCTAGAGCTGTGAAATGCTTTGAAATGCTGGAGTGGTGATGTTCAGACTGCAGGGCCTATTGTGTATCTCAAACAAACAAATTTGAACTTAAGTGGTGATGCATGGTCAGTCAACGAAAAGCAATTAAGAATTCTCTATTAAACTGGTGATGTGAAAGTGAAACATGTTGCACAGGAGCAAACTGGAATTCCTGAAACAAAGCTCACTGTGAAAGATATATTCTGAAAGTGCAGCAATTAAGAATTACACTTATCAAGATTAGAGCTGAAGAAAACATTCATTAACAACACATATTGAACTCAGGGTATTCCTTGAATAAGTCCTGAAGGTTATTCTTTTTCCTTGTTGCTAAACACTTAGAAATTAGAAACATATATGGGTTGTAAAAGATTAAAGCACATAACAAAGAGAGTTACAGAAACTTATTGTATTGTGAAGTACAAAGGAATCCTGCAGTTTTCAACAGACACCAGAACGCATTCAACACTTCAGAAATCCGAGAAATTCCATCACTTTCTTAATTAAACTCTGAAAGGATTACAGCATAAGAACTTCTTCAGGAGAAATCAACAACAACCCTTTGCAAACTCATGCGAAGGGGACTTTATAGAAATGTTTATACAAAATATCTCAGGCATTGAGTCATCTGAGAGAGAAATATCTTCATTACTTCATACAAAAAAGTAGAAAAGAAGTTATTACAACTTTGAATACAACATAACTGTTCTTTAAGTCTGTCAGAGGATATTTTTACCTTTGGAGGTCACTGAGTCGGTTGGAACGCTTTGCTTTAATGCTGGAAAATGTGCCTTTATGTTTGCTGCGCTGTATTTTCTCGGCCCTGCCACCTGTGACTTTTCATCTTGCTTTGTTGGCTGTAGGTTTTGCTGAGTTGGCTCAGCTTTCATCTTTAATGCATGATGATTTATTAAACTGTGTTGTGCATGACAATTCGTATTTTTATGAACAAAATTTGGTGAATGGATCATTGTTTTACAAAATCTTTTGTATTGCCTTGGTCCACCAGTCCTGTGTAGGTAATTGATGCCTGAGGATTGCATCCATAGTCTCCTCCGCCTCTGTATACTTATAAAAATTTGGAGCTACTGCAAACAAGTGTTCGATTTCATTCATTATAAAAAATAAACTTTCCACTTTGTTGTAGAGAGTCTGCCCTGTAGCTGGCCCTATTTCTTCTGAGGTGCTGGGCTTCTCATTGATATGACTTGTGGCAAATGCATTCACCCTTTTGGCATACTGTTCATGTGTGAACAATCTCCCTGCACTATTTAGTAAGCTAGGGAGCCCTCTGTTTTCTAACACCTGGAACTTCTCCATAAACCTGTTCACCTCAGTCTGCATGTCTTGGGTTCTTCTCTCTAATGTCTGCACTAGATTTCTCAGAGTAAGAACCCTCTTGATCAATTGAATGGTCTCAGTCCTGTTGGGAATTCCCATGGTAGCTAACTGAGTACTTGTCTTATGATTAAGCACATTAATCATTCTGGTGGCAACTTCAGGCATATTGCTCAGGGCATTCCTTGATCTGTGAATCTCAGCCTGTGCCTTTGGAATGAGCTCTAGCTGCTCATGGATGGTTTCAATATACGGCCATTGGTCAGTAATAGACTGGCCAATATTAGCCCACAGCACTGTTCTAAGCTCAGCCACAATTTTATCTAACTTGAGCTCATTTTCCAGCTCTTTGATCTTATCTTTGAGGGCTTTTACTTCCCTGCCCTTTTCTGCCACAGCCTGCTTTGATTTGTCATATCTATCATTGAATTTGGCCAATTTCTCCCTGGTCTCATTTAATTCTGTCATTTGAGCTTCCAGGGCTTGAATCTCAGTCCTTAGCTTCTGCATATCTAGGCTTTGGGCATGTTCTGTTGTTGGTGGTGCTAAAGTAGAAGGTGTTGCTTGATCAGTCTGCTGAGGAGGAGGAGTAGTAATGGGAGCAGTTTCCTCAAGATTAATGATTTGAGGAGGAGGCTGAGAGGTCTGGCCTTCTTCTCTTTGTTTCAAAGTTGCCTGTAATGCTGCATGTGCAGCCTCTGATTCTCCCAGCTTTTCTTGTACCTGGATAAGCTGCTTATAGAGAGTCACTAGCAGAGTTGTGGCATCTTTATCATGCCTTTGTTGAGCTACTTCATCTGT
Source organism: Pinus tabuliformis (assembly GCA_031772625.1). Taxonomy (NCBI): domain Eukaryota; kingdom Viridiplantae; phylum Streptophyta; class Pinopsida; order Pinales; family Pinaceae; genus Pinus; species Pinus tabuliformis. Next base: position 589,000,494 of record CM062813.1, read on the forward strand.
TTGATGGTGAATCGTGGTTGGGAATTTGATCTTTCTCCTTAGAGCTGCCATATCAGCATCCCTCAATTTCAAGATTTCCTGTATTCCCTTGATATCTTTAGGATCATGCCCAATCTCAATAATTATATCCTCTAAGGACCTTATTCTGTTGTCCTTTGCCTGGGATGATGCTCTCTCCAACTCTAGTTGAGAGGCTGTATTATTAAGGCTACTTTGTAGCCTGTAGTTGTCCAATGTTTGGTCTACCAGGGAAGCATACACCATCTCACCTGTCTGCTTGTGCAATTCAATTTTATCCATTGGGTGAATGTCCTTGGCAAGGACCTCAAGATTGGTCCTTAAGTAATCAGCATGGGACTGTGGCTGCAATGTAGTTGGCATGAAGTGGCTCATGATCATCTTGCCCTCACTAACATCAAATGCAGACATTAAGCGCTGCTGGTTGGTGGGAGCCATTTTCAACAGATGGTTATATAGCTGTATTTTTATTGGCTCACTCCTCTTCTTAATTTCAATGAACTGCTGCTTGATGCTCAGTTCACCCTCCCTCTGCTGGCTAGAGGAGCTGACTTCTCCTCCCACAGTTCTGTTCTGTTCCTCTTGGAAGGAACTTGCAGATGCTTCCCTGCTTGGTGGACCCATGCCTAATGACTGCCTTATTATCATATCCTCCTCAGAAAAATCATTCAATCTTTGCCTTTTTTCTCCCTGATTTATAGAAGATGTTAGGGGAGTCTCTCTGTCTCTCTTTCTGCTTACATCCTCCTTTTGTGGAGTTTGGAGGATTGATGCATCAACTGATGTTTCTTGCCTTGGAGGCACAGTTTGCTGTGGCTGTTGCTCAGTGGATTTTGGGGCTTCCACTGTTTGTTCTGGCTGCACAGGCTGTTCCTGCCTTTGTTCTTCCTGTTGTTGCTGTTGTTGCTGTTCTTCTTGCTGCTGCACTTCTCCCTGCTGCTCCATCTCTTTATCTGTTTGTTCTTGAGTCATAGGAGGTAGCTGTTCCTCCTCCACATGCTTTCCTTTGTCTTTGCTGGATGCTTGCTGAGTTTTCATGGCCGCTTGCTGATGTGTTGTTGAAGATGAGGCAGCTTCTCCAAGTTGCCTTTGGTATGAGAAAGAGACCTGTCCACAAGTTTCCAAGTCAGCCTCCTTTTGTAGATTTCTAGCTTCATTCTCTAGCATCTGCTCTTTACTAATTGGCTCTTCTAGAGTGCCTTCTTTCCAGCTCAAGGCATTAGCATACTTCTCAATATGGGGCAACTTCAGATGTGCATATGTGCCTAATTTGTGTTTTATTCTCCTGAGGGAAATAAAGTGATTACGGTCATAAGGTGACCATCTGAAGCTGGTTTGAAATATGAGGCCCTCAAGGATTCTATCTGCCTCCCTCCATCCCTCTTCTCTTTTGTTATATAAGAAAGGACCTAGCTGGCTCCTTACCTTCAGTTGCACCTTCTTGTTTTTACTTTGGAAATGTTTGTAGTCAGTATTTCCAAACTGTCTGAAGTATTCTAGGGCAAAGAGCCTCATGGGGACATACCTTGGAAGCCTAAAAGGGTCCAATTCACAGCCATAGATTCTGATTACTGTGTGGTGTTGGTAGAAGTACCAATCACCAATGTTGTAGGCTTTAGAGAGGTGGAGGAATCTTTGCATCTCATCAGTTAGCCTTGGAGGAGGTACACCATATAGCAAGGTCATTGCTGGGAAGATGAACAAGTCTATGAACTCACAATATGTGTATGGTGAGAGAGAAGCACAATGAAAAACTGAAGACCAAAAGACAACTGATCTTGGAATTCCCTGAGCATTTAGTTTCTTGAGGGGAACAGGGAAGCTGTCTGGTTGATAGAACAAGAACAGATGGTAGATGTATGAAGTGAATCTGAACACTCTTTCCCTTGGTAGATTCATTAGCTGCTCATGAATCTTTTCTACAATATAGGTAGCATAGTCATAGTGTACAGCAGGAGGCATTCCCGGGGAGAATATGGACAGCATTGCCATTATGGTGTCATCAACATCTTCAATTCCTTTATACCCTAGGACATAACTGATCAAGTCCACTAGCATTCTGCCTAATTCATTCATGTACTCATATCCAATAGGAGGATTTCTTACAGTTTCAGAACCTGAATTTACAAACAACTGGTTGATCTTAACAATCTGGGCATGTGACAAATTAGTTCCCTTCTTTACTAAATCCAGCATGGACAGGGGTGTCAATGGCCTTGCAGTGTGGAAGTGGAGCATCTCATTAATGGTTTCTGGAGTGATGTAGAACAACACTGAACCTGTAGGAGTAAGAACAGCTCTTTGGCAAGGATCATAGCATTCCTGGCACTTGTGGATCAAGTCTGGAAGGGGATTGACTTGAGGGAGGTTGTAAATGGGCAAATTTGAATCCCAAATCCCTAAAATATCAGCCCCACTAAGGTGCTGGGCTTTTATTTGATTGATCATATCAATATTATACTTGGAGCCCATTGGAAACCAATCTAACATTTGATAATCCAGGTCCCCCAGGGGTTTCCAATTTATCTCTTTTTGAGGGGCATTCAGAGGCTGGATGTTTAGAGCTATTGGTGTCTCCATGGCTACTGAGGCTCTTGATTTGTATGTGAACCAGTTCCACTTGAGCAGAACGACACAGAGGAGTGTTTCTTTGCAAGGGAGGTGAAATATAAGAAGCAGAAGGCAAATTGAGTAAAACAACAATTGAAATACTGTTTAAAGGACTTATAAAACAGCAGCAGGACTGAGCAAAGTGTTTTCTGTGGTGAATTTGGTCAGTTAAGGTTCCTAGTTCACGACTGCGCGAACTAGCTGTGAATTTCAACTCAATTTGTCAAATGCGGCCCTGCAGGAGTTTAATGGCTTCACTGGCTGGATATAAGTGCAGGTCACTGGTGTTTAACGGTGAAAACAGAGTTTTAACGTCTGTTAACAGTTTATTCGCGGAATTATGGATAAAACCAGGCTTATGGGATGATTTTGAAGAATACCTGGTGAATTCGTCGGCAAGAGTTGCGAATGCAGGTGCAATGGAGGCTCTGGCGGTCTCGGAATCGACTTTAGCAGGCTGGTGCTGGTTTGGATGTGAGCAGCATGCAAAAATAACAGTAGTGTCTTTTGCCAAAAGTGGAAAAAACACGAGATTTTGGCCTAAAAATAGATTTTTGGCAATATTGGCGCGTTTTTGGGATGACGTCAGCATGACGTCATCGGGTGGGGTCGGAGTCGGATGACGTCAGTATGACGTCACCATGTGATGTGGCAGGTCCTGGTTGGTCCACGGATATGCTGAAGTGGCGGACATGTCACCGCAGGGACGGACGAATGAGGTGATGCGACGACGGGGTGGCAGCGACGTGGGTATGACATGGGACCAGCAAAACCAGGCAGTAATCAACAATGGCGGTAATGGTTTTCTCGGACCGCCTACGATACGGCGGTGGTTTTGTCAGAGGGCAACCCGAGAGACTGAGAAGGTGACGCGTGGCCGAGGACTGACGTAACCCTTCGTCAGTTTCTCGGGTACTAACTGTCGGGCGTCGGGACCAACCCGATACGTATAAGGGCCGTCCGATCAGAGGCGCTCGATCGGACGACTGACGGTTTGATGAAGTGATCGAGCGATACAAAAGGGGGGCGGGATTTAAAAATATATTTTTTGGGATGTGCGCTTAGCGGAAGACCATTGGGGTATGGAGGATTTTGATGGTTTTTTAATGTATTTTCAAATAAAACCAATATAGCACTCGAACCATTGGATAGCATAAAAATGGGTTTTTTATGAATATTTTTGTAAAAATGCGCCCAGTGCTTAGACTTTGGATAAAGGAGAAAAGTGGGTTTTTAGAGTATTTTTGCAAATGAAGCGGGTTAAAGGGACAAAAGGGGTTTTTAATAAGGTTTTCTTAGCAAATGAAGTTAAAATGAGTCAAATGGATTCAGAAGAGGGGAGAGGGGTAAGGCTAAGGCTTATCAAACTGACCAGAGGTCCATTTGATCCCTGAAAGAGAACATATGGCTATAATGCCAAGGGAAGGGATATTTATACCATGTTTGGGGTTTATACACCATGGTGTTATAATACTAAGGAAAGGGTAAGATAGGGGATTTATATAATAGAATTAGTGGTTAATATGGGGGGAATGCAAATGAGGGGTGATGTCACTAAGCATACTTGAAACTTACTTAGCTTAGGAAGTAGATCAAAATGAAAAGAATCTTAGACAATAAATTTGGCTTTTCAATGAATAAAACCACCATCAAACCTCAAGTTTTTCTAAGCAATTCAATTGATGAGGGGATGTTAGTAATGAGTGGGAAAAGGGATAATTGGGAAGTTAGACATGCTTCTTTGTTTTTCTTTTCTCATCTTGACCATCAAGGTTAAATCTGAAATGAATACCACTTCTGCAACCCCATCTACTTACCCAGCTACTTTGCCTAGCATTTTTTGTTTCTTCTTGGAGGGTGCATTTAGGCTTGCAGACCCTTACTTGCCTTTTCTTTTCTTTGGCTTTTATTTTGTTTTTCTATCTACTTCTACCCTTATTTCTTCCAAGGTCCCAGATTAAGCTGTTGGGAACCTTTCTTCTCTACCTAAACTACTTGTCTGCCAAGGTTAAACAGTTTGGACAAACTTCTTTCTCTATTCTGCAACTGGAAATTCAAAACATGGCATGATCCAGATTAGACTGTTGGACCATCCATCAAAATTTGAGTCCATATCAAGCTATAAGCACAGATTGTATTCTCTTGGAAATATGTGATCTTTGAATCATCAAAGCAGAACATATTTGGACCTTTTCATTGCCAATCATGAAATATGAAACCTATTGGTATAGGTAGCTAACAGTGGCTCCACACGGGGATGGTTTTTCATTTGAAAGACCAAGAACAACAAATCAGATTGCCTTGCCCCTTGACTGCTCTTGCCAATCTTGAAGTTTGCTGCTTTGAAATGCCAAAATTGTGTGCTTCTCTTCTTGGTAGACCTCTGATTCTATTTACATTTTGCTGGCAGTTTAAGAAAACTTTTAGAAATTGCATTTTTACATGTTGTCGGAAAATAATATATACATCTGGATATGTACAAGGGAAAACTCAGGCTGCACTTTATGGGTGATGTTCAAAATAGTGCTTCAGCATCCTGCCATTCACATGACCTTCATCCAAATCAGTTTCATTAAGACTCTTAAGGAAATAAGTGTTGTTTCCTTGTACTGCTTGGACAACAAATGGTCCTCTCCAAAGGGAGTCAAATTTTCCATGTTTTCGCTTATCCTCTCTTCTTGAATCCTACTTGAGGGCTTTGTCACCAATGTTGAAATCTTTTGCCTTAGTTCTCCTATCAAAGGCCTTCTTTAATTTTTCTTGTAGAACTTGAACTCCGCTGAAAACTTGGTCTCTAGTTTGCTGTAAACATATGATTTGATTGATTCTTCTTTGCATATCATTTGGTTCAGCTTGGCTTTCTTGAAGAAGTTTCATAACAGGCACTCCTAGTGATGAAGGAAACTTGGCTTCTAATCCATAAACCAACTCATATGGACTGGTCCCAATTCTCTTGGTTGTTAGTCTATCTGCCCATAGCGCATTCACAAGCTTCTTATGCCAATTCTTTTTGTTCTCTTCTAGCACTTTCTTTATGATGTTTACCAAACTTTTTTTTGATGACTCAGCAAGGCCATTTCCTTGGGGATAGTATGCAGTAGAATGGCCTAAGGTAATGTGAAATATGTGGCAGAAATTCACCATCTTCTTGGATATGAAAGCAGCAGCATTGTCTGTTATTATTTTATGAGGACAGCCAAATCTAGCCAATATGTTGTTCTCCAAGAACTGAATGATAGTGGAGTCATTTGCTTGTCTGCATGGAACAGCTTCAATCCACTTGGTGAAGTAGTCTGTGGCTGTTAAGATCCATCCATGTTGGCCTGAAGATGAGGGATGAATTTCCCCAATGAAATCCAAGCCCCATTGTTGAAAAGGTCTCTCTGTTGCAATAGGCCTCAAGGGAAGTGGCAGCAACTGTCTCTTTCCCTCAAACACTTGACATTTATGACATGAGGTTGTGAATTTCTTGACATCAGAGAACATGGTGGGCCAGTAGTAACCAACCCTTAGTATTTTATCCACAGTGGACTTCCAGTACAAGTGTCCACCACATTCACCTGCATGAAATTCCTTTATGATATTGTCAGTTTCATTCTCAATTAGGCAGTTTAGCAATATTCCTTCATGGTTTTTCCAAAATAAATCTCCATCCATAACACAGAATTTAGAAGCTTTCATTTTGAAGAACCTACATTTAGTTCTGGACAATCCTGGGGGAGCACACAGGTTTTGCAAAACATAACATATATCAGAGTACCAAGGGGATTGTTCAAAGGCTATATTGATCTTTGGAGTCGCCAGCTCCGGTTCACTGTCCAGCTGGTTGATGTCTAAGGCTTGGAAATTTGCTTCTGTCATTAATTTGGCCAAGCCTTGCCCTTTTATTAGTTTTGTAGGTTTTATCTCAATATCAAATTCCAAGATGTTGGCAATCCACTTTCCTCTTCTGCCCTCTAAATTTTCTTGGGTGAGAATATCTTTGACAATAGGACTTGGCACGTATGCTATAACATGGGAATAAAGGATATAAATCCTAAAGTCCTTAATGGCCTTGACCAAAGCATAAGCATGCTTTTCCATGATTTGATATTTTAAAGGTGTATCCCTAAGAGCTCTGCTAAAGAAAACAATTGGCTTCTCATTTCCTTGGTCATCTTTTTGCAACAAAACAGCAGCAATAGTATGCTGTGAGGCAAAAGAGAAAATGATAAATTCTCTGTCAAACTGAGGATTGGTCAACGTTGGGGTTTGGGTAAGGGCCGGTTTTATACCTTCAAAGGCTTGATTGGCTTCAACAGTCCATTTGACTTTTGAATCTTTCTTTAGCATGTTATTTAATAATCTGATTAGTTCTGCTAAGTTTGGGATAAACCTTCTCAAGAAATTGATTTTTCCCAAGAATCCTTGCAATTCTTTGACATTTCTTGGGTGAGGCATTTGTAGGATAGCTTGTATCCTGTCTGGATCAATTCTAATGCCATCTTTAGAAATGATGTGGCCCAATAGCTTACCTTCCTCTAAACCAAATAGGGATTTCTTGGGATTCAGGGAAATTCCATATTTTCTGCATTTTAGGAAGATCTGTCTCAAATGTTTTATATGTTCTTGGTATGATTTTGAGAAAGGTGTAAGGTCATCTAAGTAAATGACAAGGAAGTCATGAATCTCTTTGGAAAAAGCAATATCCATTGCTCTTTGAAAAGTTGCTCCTGCATTTTTCAATCCAAAAGGCATTTTCACATATTTGAAAGTTCCCCATGGGGTTGTGAATGCTGTTTTGTCTTGATCATCAGGGTGCACCAGGATCTGATTGAAGTGTGAAAATCCATCCAGTAATGAGATCCTTGAGGCCCCTACCACTCTTTGGAGAATGTGATCCATCTTGGGTAAGGGATAGTTGTCTTTGAGGGATACTTGGTTCAGATTTCTTAGGTCCACACACAGCCTTATTTCACCAGTTTTCTTTCTTGTAGGGACTAAGTTTGAGATCCACTCAGAGAATCTGATTGGTGCTATGATGCCTGCCTTAAACATTTTCTGTACTTCTTGTTCCATTGCTGGGAGAAGCATAGGATTGGTTCTCCTCAATTTTTGTTTAAAGGGCTTTTGATCAGGCTTGAGAGGGATTGTATGCTGGATAACATAGGTTTCATAGGACTTTAGGTCCTCATAACTCCATGCAAAAACATCCTGGAACTCTTTAAAGAGGTCAATGTATTTAGGCTTTTGATCAGGAGGTAAAGATGCAGACAGTTTAATTATTTTGGGTTTGTCAATTGTACCTATGTTGCATTCTTCAATGGCTGCATTTAAGGGCTGCATTTTTGGTTTTCTGGGAATATCATTTGAATCAAAGATGTCCTCTAGTGGAGTTAGGCCTGTTGGTAGAAAATTGTCTTTCAGCTCCATGATTTCAGTTTCAGCATTGGCCACTTCTTCACAATTGATTGATTGAATTTGCTGAATGTTGTCCTGGTTGAAAATAGTTGGATTTAGCATTTGTTTTGCTGTTCTAGGTGATATTGGGTGAGTAATATTTTGAGACTGTATTTGTGATGGACTTGCTCTTTCAAGTATTTGTGATTGACTTGTTGTATCAAGTATTTGTGATTGACTTGTTGTATCAAGTATTTGTGATTGACTTGCTCTATCAGTGTCAATATTTAATCCTGCAAATTCTTGTTGCAGAGTTAAAAAATGGTTTATTTGCTTGTCATCCTCAAATACTTGCCAATCATTAACATTTTTTGGAATGGAGGGTCTGTGTTTTACCTCAGCTGTAAAACAATGATGGGGCTCAAAAGGTAGCTTACAGGTACTTGCAAAGGTGGCTAAACTATGAGCATGCAGATTGTGGGTTCTAGGAATTTTAGTGATTTGGAATTCAGAGAAAAAGTTTAGTACCTCAGCAACAGTAGACCTATAAGTCCTTAGTCTTTTGTCATTGGTGACAAAATTTCCCTTCACTTGTTGGATAACTAAATCTGAATCAACCATGATTGAAACCCTGGCAGCTTGTAAGAACTTTACTAACTTGAGGCCTAGTAAAAGAGCTTCATACTCTGCCATATTATTAGTACATCTAAAGTTTAATCTATAGGCTCTGCCTTCTGCGTGACTATTTTCTTTGTTGTGTACCCAAACTCCAGCTCCTGCCCTTAACTTGTTGACTGAGCCATCAAATTCGAGGAACCATAGAATATCTTGTTGTGGAGGAGACTTAACAATCTGTTCATGGGCTGGCAAAGTAAGTTGAAGTTGTGGTTTTCCATCCGGCTTGTATTTTAGGATAGTCTCATCATTTGATTGGATATTTTTGACAACTAGGGCAGCAGCAGCATCTAGTGTTTGATTGACTGTCGTTTCATTGGAGTCTTCCTCCTGTATGAGTATCTTGGTTTCAACCTCACCTTTTGAGGGAGTTGTGCTGTTATTGAAGAGAATGTATGAGTCTATGTCTGAATGGACAACATATATGGGAAATTTTTGAGGCTTTTCTTCACTGCTGACCATGTATTTCATGAGTGTTTCTCTGTAGAGTCTTTTTGGTTGCCTAAAAACAGAGATGGTGGCATATGACATGTCTAATTGTAGGGAACCTTGGAGTTTAGCTCCCCATGATCTTGATAACAGCATCCCATACTTAGGTGGAATATCAGCAACTACCACATCCATTAGGATTGTCTTGTTTGGGTATTGAACCAGAGACACACATAAATCTTTTATGAGACCCAGACACTTGACTTGGCTGGAGTCAAAGGAAAACGGGTCCTTGTATGGTCTTGTTATGTCTAGATTCAATCTCTCCATGACTGCTTTTGGCATGAGATTGTGAGAGGCACCTGAGTCAAACATTGCATTATGTAATATTTTATCATGAATATGTAAGCTGACATAGAAAGGTAACACCCCTGTGACTACCATTTTTCCATCCACTTCTGGGCCGAACAATAATTCTGGGGTGTCATCCAGCACATTGACATCATCTTTGTTGCTAGTGAGTTGAAGGGACTTCTTGATATGTAGTTTATAGATGTCATGCTTGGCTAGTTCTGAGAGAGGGATTGCTATTTTCAGTTTGCCAATTTTAGTTTCTAGGTCAAAGGGTTTTTCAGATTGGGTCTTGGGGTTATGGATAACAGTCCTTTCCTTGTTCATTAAATCTTCTTCTTAATTTTTATCTTGACTTTGGGACTTGCCTCTTTTACTCATCTCTTGGGGAGTAACATTCAAATTAGGTTGAGAAGGTGAAGTGGCCACAGGCTGCTGTTTTAAGGACAGTGGTTCAGTGATCTCTTCAATAATCACTTCTTCTGCAGGTGAATTTGTTTTGTCATTAGGCTCTGTGACTATGACTCTTTCAGGCTGCTGATTATCCTTTATCTTTTCAGGTTGATTTACATTCACAGTTCTACTCCTTAGCTTGTATTGTTTATGGACTTCATAGACAGTAGTGTCATAGCCTTGTTTAAAATCAAAGGATTCACCTGATTTAGTTTGGAACAGTTTGATTTCATCATCCTCATGATCTTCTTGTGTTAATAAAACTTGACTTTCACCATCTAGACCCATTAAATTAATCTCAGGATCTTCATTGGGCTCTGTTGATGTGGAAGTTTCTGCATAATTTTCTTGGAAAGGGGGTCTTATGTCTTGGTCAGCACTGGCCTTGCCAACATTTGGGTTTTGAGTTCTCCTAAAATTTGGATTCCTAGGAGGGTTGTTTTGTGGTGCTTCCCATGATGATTTTCTCTCAACCGATTCCACTCTGTCACCTAATCTCTTCATTCCAGTGAGTATTGCATCCATCTTTTGATCAAAGGCAGAGGGTTCCTCTTTGAAAACAGTCCTCTTTTCCAACCTTGCTCTGTTTCTTTTGGCAATCAGGTTAGCTTCCACTGTGATAGCAACCCTTTGGGCTTCTGCAAGGGATTGAGGATCTCTTTCCTTCAACTGATAGGCCATGTCAGGGTCAAAACCATCAGGGAACTTGTACAAAGCTAAATCAGGAGGGGGTCTTAGATTTTGTGGGATAGCATTATATACATTGTTAAATCTTGCACAATACTCCAAAACAGTCTCTTGGGGGCCTCTTTTGATAGTGTCATATTCACCAAGTATGTGCAGAGGATCCTTCTTCTTCTCCCATCTGCTAGTAAAGGCTTGATAAAGCTCATCAGGAGTAGTGATGGAATTTGCATTCAGGGACCTAAACCAAGTTCTTACATCCCCAGTTAGGCTTTGAACAAACATCCTCATTCTGACACTGTCATCATCTATTTCATAGGTCTCAAAATGATCTTGCATCCTCTTAGCATGCTGGACAGCTGTCAGAGGGCCATTGGAGTAGAAATATGAGATTTTGGTTTGGTAATCTTGAGGTAGAGCTGCAGCATTAGCTGATATTTGCAAGGGTGCATATCTGTTAGCCATATTTACAGGGTTTAGAGGATTAACAGGGGTAGCTGGGATAATAGGAACAGTGGGTACTAAAGGGGTAATAGGTAAGGGTGAACCTATAGTGTTGGTCAAGGGGATATGTGCAGTGGATGAGGATGTGAGAGGAGGACTTTGAGATGTGGATTGTGAACTAGGGGAACTAGGGGTAGACTGGAAAAGGACCTTGCATGGAGTAGAGATAAGGCTGGGATGATCTGAATCTGAGGTTAAATCAGTAGGCTGCTCCTGCCTATGTTGCCTCCTAATGTTTCTAGGGATAGTATTTGGGTTATCAACAATGATGGGTGGATTAGGGTCAGGATTTGCCCTACTATGCCGTGGATTTTTCTTGGGAGCCAGCTTCTAACTGTTTTTTAGGATTTTATAGGAAATTTTTTATATGTGCAAGGACTGGATAAAGATTTTGGAATGGCTATATATATTCCAAAACTGAGATGAAGACTTACTGAAAAAGCTCTTCCCTAAAGCTGTCCATGTGATACAGAAACAGTTTTGAAGGCCTCCTGACTGATTTCAGGCTTGATTTGCAGCTTTGAGAGATGTATAGAAATTGGAAAATCCTAAGAAGTCCCCAGTGGAGTCGCCAATTATGTTAACACCCAGGTTGTTCCCTATGACTCCCAAGGGAATACGGCCGGGGTAACCACTAACCAATCTTTGGATCACAGTTCCTAGCCAAACTGTGATCAGAGAGGGCTCTCTCTTTATGATTTGTCTCTGTTTTGACAGTGTTTTCAGGCTAGCTATTATGCTCAGGTTTTTTTTTTTGGTTTGGTTGAAGGATTTCTTCAGGGCTTAAGATGTAGTGTTCAGAGAATAGTATATCATTGGGCAATGGAGTCTAGAGCTGTGAAATGCTAGAGTGGTGATGTTCAGACTGCAGGGCCTATTGTGTATCTCAAACAAACAAATTTGAACTTAAGTGGTGATGCATGGTCAGCCAACAGAAAGCAATTAAGAATTCTCTATTAAACTGGTGATGTGAAAGTGAAACATGTTGCACAGGAGCAAACTGGAATTCCTGAAACAAAGCTCACTATGAAAGATATATTCTGAAAGTGCAGCAATTAAGAATTACACTTATCAAGATTAGAGCTGAAGAAAACATTCATTAACAACACAGATTGAACTCAGGGTATTCCTTGAATAAGTCCTGAAGGTTATTCTTTTTCCTTGTTGCTAAACACTTAGAAATTAGAAACATATATGGGTTGTAAAAGATTAAAGCACATAACAAAGAGAGTTACAGAAACTTATTGTATTGTGAAGTACACAGGAATCCTGCAGTTTTCAACAGACACCAGAACGCATTCAACACTTCAGAAATCCGAGAAATTCCATCACTTTCTTTATTAAACTCTGAAAGGATTACAGCATAAGAACTTCTTCAGGAGAAATCAACAACAACCCTTTGCAAACTCATGCGAAGGGGACTTTATAGAAATGTTTATACAAAATATCTCAGGCATTGAGTCATCTGAGAGAGAAATATCTTCATTACTTCGTACAAAAAAGTAGAAAAGAAGTTATTACAGCTTTGAATACAACATAACTGCTCTTTAAGTCTGTCAGAGGATATTTTGACCTTTGGAGGTCACTGAGTCGGTTGGAACGCTTTGCTTTAATGCTGGAAAATGTGCCTTTACGTTTGCTGCGCTGTATTTTCTCGGCCCTGCCACCTGTGACTTTTCATCTTGCTTTGTTGGCTGTAGGTTCTGCTGAGTTGGCTCAGCTTTCATCTTTAATGCATGATGATTTTATTAAACTGTGCTGTGCATGACAATTCATATTTTTATGAACAAAATTTGGTGAATGGCTCACTGTTTACAAAATCTTTTGTATTGCCTTGGTCCACCAGTCCTGTGTAGGTAATTGATGCCTGAGGATTGCATCCATAGTCTCCTCCGCCTCTGTATACTTATAAAAATTTGGAGCTACTGCAAACAAGTGTTCGATTTCATTCATTATAAAAAATAAACTTTCCACTTTGTTGTAGAGAGTCTGCCCTGTAGCTGGCCCTGTTTCTTCTGAGGTGCTGGGCTTCTCATTGATCTGACTTGTGGCAAATGCATTCACCCTTTTGGCATATTGTTCATGTGTGAACAATCTCCCTGTGCTGTTCAGTAAGCTAGGGATCCCTCTGTTTTCTAACACCTGGAACTTCTCCATAAACCTGTTCACCTCAGTCTACATGTCTTGGGTTCTTCTCTCTAATGTCTGCACTAGATTTCTCAGAGTAAGAACCCTCTTGATCAATTGAATGGTCTCAGTCCTGTTGGGAATTCCCATGGTAGCTAACTGAGAACTTGTCTTATGATTAAGCACATTAATCATTCTGGTGGCAACTTCAGGCATATTGCTCAGGGCATTCCTTGATCTGTGAATCTCAGCCTGTGCCTTTGGAATGAGCTCTAGCTGTTCATGGATGGTTTCAATATACGGCCATTGGTCAGTAATAGACTGGCCAATATTATCCCACAGCACTGTTCTAAGCTCAGCCACATTTTTATCTAACTTGAGCTCATTTTCCAGCTCTTTGATCTTATCTTTGAGGGCTTTTACTTCCCTGCCCTTTTCTGCCATAGCCTGCTTTGATTTGTCATATCTATCATTGACTTTGGCCAATTTCTCCCTGGTCTCATTTAATTCTGTCATTTGAGCTTCCAGGGCTTGAATCTCAGTCCTTAGCTTCTGTATATCCAGGCTTTGGGCCTGTTCTGTTGTTGGTGGTGCTAAAGTAGAAGGTGCTGCTTGATCAGTCTGCTGAGGAGGAGGAGTAGTAATGGGAGCAGTTTCCTCAAGATTAATGATTTGAGGAGGAGGCTGAGAGGTCTGGCCTTCTTCTCTTTGTTTCAAAGTTGCCTGTAATGCTGCCTGTGCAGCCTCTGACTCTCCCAGCTTTTCTTGTACCTGGATAAGCTGCTTATAGAGAGTCACCAGCAGAGCTGTGGCATCTTTATCATGCCTTTGTTGAGCTACTTCATCTGTTTGAGGGTGAATCGTGGCTGGGAGTTTGATCTTTCTCCTTAGAGCTGCCATATCAGCATCCCTCAATTTCAATATTTCCTGTATTCCCTTGATATCTTTAGGATCATGCCCAATCTCAATAATTATATCCTTTAAGGACATTATTCTGTTGTCCTTTGCCTGGGATGATGCTCTCTCCAACTCTAGTTGAGAGGATGTATTATTAAGGCTACTTTGTAGCCTGTAGTTGTCCAATGTTTGGTCTGCCAGGGAAGCATACACCATCTCACCTGTCTGCTTGTGAAATTCAATTTTATCCATTGGGTGAATGTCCTTGGCAAGGACCTCAAGATTGGTCCTTAAGTAATCAGCATGGGACTGTGGCTGCAACGTAGTTGGCATGAAGTGGCTCATGATCATCTTGCCCTCACTAACATCAAATGCAGACATTAAGCGCTGTTGGTTGGTGGGAGCCATTTTCAACAGATTGTTATATAGCTGTATTTTTATTGGCTCACTCCTTTTCTTAATTTCAATGAATTGCTGCTTGATGCTTAGTTCACCCTCCCTCTGCTGGCTAGAGGTGCTGACGTCTCCTCCCACAGTTCTGTTCTGTTCCTCTTGGAAGGAACTTACAGATGCTTCCCTACTTGGTGGACCCATGCCTAACGACTGCCTTATTATCATATCCTCCTCAGAGAAATCATTCAATCTTTGCCTTTTTTCTCCCTGATTTATAGAAGATGTTAGGGGAGTCTCTCTGTCTCTCTTTCTGCTTACATCCTCCTTTTGTGGAGTTTGGAGGATTGATGCATCAACTGATGTTTCTTGCCTTGGAGGCACAGTTTGCTGTGGCTGTTGCTTAGTGTATTTTGGGGCTTCCACTGTTTGTTCTAGCTGCACAGGCTATTCCTGCCTTTGTTCTTCCTGTTGTTGTTGTTCTCCTTGCTGCTGCACTTCTCCCTGCTGCTCCATCTCGTTATCTGTTTGTTCTTGAGTCATAGCAGGTAGTTGTTCCTCTTCCACATGCTTTCCTTTGTGTTTGCTGGATGCTTGCTGAGTTTTCATGGCCGCTTGCTGATGTGTTGTTGAAGATGAGGCAGCTTCTCCAAGTTGCCTTTGGTATGAGAAAGAGACCTGTCCACAAGTTTCCAAGTCAGCCTCCTTTTGTAGATTTCTAGCTTCATTCTCTAGCATCTGCTCTTTACTAATTGGCTCTTCTAGAGTGCCTTCTTTCCAGCTCAAGGCATTAGCATACTTCTCAATATGGGGCAACTTCAGATGTGCATATGTGCCTAATTTGTGTTTTATTCTCCTGAGGGAAATAAAGTGATTACGGTCATAAGGTGACCATCTGAAGCTGGTTTGAAATCTGAGGCCCTCTAGGATTCTATCTGCCTCCCTCCATCCCTCTTCTCTTTTGTTATATAAGAAAGGACCTAGCTGGCTCCTTACCTTCAGTTGCACCTTCTTGTTTTTACTTTGGAAATGGATGTAGTCAGTATTTCCAAACTGTCTGAAGTATTCTAGGGCAAAGAGCCTCATGGGGACATACCTTGGAAGCCTAAAAGGGTCCAATTCACAGCCATAGATTCTGATTACTGTGTGGTGTTGGTAGAAGTACCAATCACCAATGCTGTAGGCTTTAGAGAGGTGGATGACTCTTTGCATCTCATCAGTTAGCCTTGGAGGAGGTACACCATATAGCAAGGTCATTGCTGGGAAGATGAACAAGTCTATGAACTCACAATATGTGTATGGTGAGAGAGAAGCACAATGAAAAACTGAAGACCAAAAGACAACTGATCTTGGAATTCCCTGAGCATTTAGTTTCTTGAGGGGAACAGGGAAGTTGTTTGTTTGATAGAACAAGAACAGATGGTAGATGTATGAAGTGAATCTGAACACTCTTTCCCTTGGTAGATTCATTAGCTGCTCATGAATCTTTTCTGCAATATAGGTAGCATAGTCATAGTGTACAGCAGGAGGCATTCCCGGGGAGAATTGGACAACATTGCCATTATGGTGTAATCAACATCTTCAATTCCTTTATACCCCAGGACATAACTGATCAAGTCCACTAGCATTCTGCCCAATTCATTCAGGTACTCATATCCAATAGGAGGAGTTCTTACAGTTTCAGAACTTGAATCTACAAACAACTGGTTGATCTTAACAATCTGGGCATGTGACAAATTAGTTCCCTTCTTAACTAAATCCAGCATGGATAGGGGTGTCAATGGCCTTGCAGTGTGGAAGTGGAGCATCTCATTAATGGTTTTTGGAGTGATGTAGAACAACACTGAACCTGTAGGAGTAAGAGCAGCTCTTTGGCAAGGATCATACCATTCCTGGCACTTGTGGATCAAGTCTGGAAGGGGATTGACTTGAGGGAGGTTGTAAATGGGCAAATTTGAATCCCAAATCCCTAAAATATCAGCCCCACTAAGGTGCTGGGCTTTTATTTGATTGATCATATCAATATTATACTTGGAGCCCATTGGAAACCAATCTAACATTTGATAATCCAGGTCCCCCAGGGGTTTCCAATTTATCTCTTTTTGAGGGGCATTCAGAGGCTGGATGTTTAGAGCTATTGGTGTCTCCATGGCTACTGAGGCTCTTGATTTGTATGTGAGCTAGTTCCACTTGAGCAGAACGAAACAGAGGAGTGTTTCTTTGCAAGGGAGGTGAAATATAAGAAGCAGAAGGCAAATTGAGTAAAACAGCAATTGAAATACTGTTTAAAGGACTTATAAAACAGTAGCAGGACTGAGCAAAGTGTCTTATGTGGTGAATTTAGTCAGTTAAGGTTCCTAGTTCACGACTGCGCGAACAAGCTGTGAATTTCAACTCAATTTGTCAAATGCAGCCCTGCAGGAGTTTAATGGCTTCACTGGCTGGATATAAGGGCAAGTCACTGATGTTTAACGGTGAAAACAGAGTTTTAACATCTGTTAACAGTTTATTCGCAGAATTATGGATAAAACCAGGCTTATGGGATGATTTTGAAGAATACCTGGTGAATTCGTCGGCAAGAGTTGCGAATGCAGGTGCAATGGAGGCTCTGGCGGTCTCGGAATCGACTTTAGCAGGCTGGTGCTGGTTTGGACGTGAGCAGCATGCAAAAATAACAGTAGTGTCTTTTGCCAAAAGTGGAAAAAACACGAGATTTTGGCCTAAAAATAGATTTTTGGCAATATTGGCGCGTTTTTGGGATGACGTCAGCATGACGTCATCGGGTGGGGTCGGAGTCGGATGACGTCAGCATGACGTCACCGGGTGATGTGGCAGGTCCTGGTTGGTCCACGGATATGCTGAAGTGGCGGACATGTCAGCGCAGGGACGGACGAATGAGGTGATGCGACGGCGGGGTGGCAGCGACGTGGCTCTGACGTGGGCATGACATGGGACCAGCAAAACCAGGCGGTAATCAACAATGGCGGTAATGGTTTTCTCGGACCGCCTACGATACGGCGGTGGTTTTGTCAGAGGGCAACCCGAGAGACTGAGAAGGTGACGCGTGGCCGAGGACTGACGTAACCCTTCGTCAATTTCTCGGGTACTAACTGTCGGGCGTCGGGACCAACCCGATACGTATAAGGGCCGTCCGATCAGAGGCGCTCGATCGGACGACTGACGGGTTGATGAAGTGATCGGGCGATACAGAAGGCTGGCGGGATTTAAAAATATATTTTTTGGGAAGCGCGCTTAGTGGAAGACCATTGGGGTATGGACGATTTCGATGGTTTTTTAATGTATTTTCAAATAAAACCAATATAGCGCCCGAACCATTAGATAGCATAAAAATGGGTTTTTTATGAATATTTTTGTAAAAATGCGCCCATTGCTTAGACTTTGGATAAAGGAGAAAAGTGGGTTTTTAGAGTATTTTTGCAAATGAAGCGGGTTAAAGGGACAAAAGGGGTTTTTAATAAGGTTTTCTTAGCAAATGAAGTTAAAATGAGTCAAATGGATTCAGAGGAGGTGAGAGGGGTAAGGCTAAGGCTTATCAAACTGACCAGAGGTCCATTTGATCCCTGAAAGAGAACATATGGCTATAATGCCAAGGGAAGGGATATTTATACCATGTTTGGGGTTTATACACCATGGTGTTATAATACTAGGGAAAGGGTAAGATAGGGGATTTATATAATAGAATTAGTGGTTAATATGGGGGGAATGCAAATGAGGGGTGATGTCACTAAGCATACTTGAAACTTACTTATCTTAGGAAGTAGATCAAAATGAAAAGAATCTTAGACAATAAATTTGGCTTTTCAATGAATAAAACCACCATCAAACCTCAAGTTTTTCTAAGCAATTCAATTGATGAGGGGATGTTAGTTATGAGTGGGAAAAGGGATAATTGGGAAGTTAGACATGCTTCTTTGTTTTTCTTTTCTCATCTTGACCATCAAGGTTAAATCTGAAATGAATACCACTTCTGCAACCCCATCTACTTACCCAGCTACTTTGCCTAGCATTTTTTGTTTATTCTTGGAGGGTGCATTTAGGCTTGCAGACCCTTACTTGCCTTTTCTTTTCTTTGGCTTTTATTTTGTTTTTCTATCTACTTCTACCGTTATTTCTTCCAAGGTCCCAGATTAAGCTGTTGGGAACCTTTCTTCTCTACCTAAACTACTTGTCTGCCAAGGTTAAACAGTTTGGACAGAATTCTTTCTCTATTCTGCAACTGGAAATTCAAAACATGGCATGATCCAGATTAGACTGTTGGACCATCCATCAAAATTTGAGTCCATATCAAGATATAAGCACAGATTGTATTCTCTTGGAAATATGTGATATTTGAATCATCAAAGCAGAACATATTTGGACCTTTTCATTGCCAATCATGAAATATGAAACCTATTGGTATAGGTAGCTAACAACACCCGATGTTGATCATGTCGCTGCTTGTACTTGGCATTTGATTTCTCCAAAATGTCATGGACCTGATGGCAAATATGTTGGATGAGCTCAATGAAGTTGTTTGGCTTATCTATTTTGGACTAGACATGAGCCGAATCTACGTGAGTAGCTGCAAATGGCATGGCCACATCGATGGGACATAGTAGCTCAAATCCCAAGCCCACCTGAAAAGGGTTGTGGCTAGTCGATTTGTGGAGAGCCCGATTGTAGCTATGCTAAACATACGGGAGGCTCTTGTACCATGTGTGTGGATGATTTGAGTTGTACATGTGCAGAATGTGTACAACCATCCTGTTCAAAACCTATGTATGGCCATTAGTTTTAGGATGGAAGGTTGTGGACTTAGTGAGTTTGGTGTCCAGCATTGACCAGAGACTGGAACAAAATGTACTGAGGAACCTGCTGTCATGATCTGAGATAATAGACTGTGGGATCCCAAAGTGTACCCACACTCATTCAAAGAAGAGTTTAGTAGTGGCTCCTGCTGTGATATTCATCTTGCAGGCCGCCATAATGGCTATCTACGAGAACTTGTCGATGACCACAAAAACACAGTCGTTTCCATGCTTAGTGGAAGGAAGGCTTGACATGTAATCCATGGAGATGGATTCCCAAGGTCAACTAGGAGTAGGAAGCAGTGTATAGAGGCCTTGCTTCTTGATGGTCAATTTGGTAATGGTGCAAGCAGTGCATGATCTGATTTACTTCTCAACATCATGTCGAAGATTCCTCCATTTTCTCGACCCCAAAATGCCCAACAGCCCGAGTGTACTCTGCTTCACAAATCATCTTGGCACACTTGCTTAAAGGAACACAAAGGTGACCCAGGTGACATAAGAGGACATCTTGGAGGTAAAAATCTGAAACATGCTAACCCTCTAAGAGTGTTTGGTATGTGTGGCAAAATTCTCAGTCGCTTTTGTAGAGAAATGGCCAATGAGAAGTCTCATACCCACAAGAGTTGAGCACGGTGGTTAACACCATGATCGGTGGTCGACTAAGGTAATCAACAACATTATTGATGTTGTTCTTATTATACTTGATATTCAAATGGAACTGTTGTAGGTATGTGGACCACTTCTGACGACAATCATTTTGCAATTTCCCTTGTGTTTGTATGAGCTGCAGGGGTTGGTGCTCTGTGTGGATGACCGTTTCCTTCGCGAAAATTTAATTATTGCATTGTCAGAAAGCTTGCACAATGGAATACATCTCTTTGTCATAAGTGGGATAATTTTGGACAGTGTCTGAAACTGTCTCACTATGACATGGCACCGGATTCCCGTGTTGAGTAAAGACTTCCCCAATAGCGTAGTCAGAGGCATCTGTCTTGACCTGAAATGGTTGTTGCAAGTCTGGTAATGTGAGCACTGGTGCTAAGAAGATGCGATCTTTCGACTATATGAATGCCTTCTGTTGAGATTCAGACCAAAGTAATTTTTCTTTTGCTCCTCCCTTGGTGACATGACTCAATGGCCAAGTGATATGAGAAAATCCCAATAAGGACCTGCGATAGAAGTTGGCAAGACCTAGAAAGCTACGGAGCTCTGTCAGAGTGGTTGGAGATGGCCAATTTTGAATGACTTGGATCTTGGCTGGATCCACTTGCACCCCCTTTCATCAATAATGTATCCCATATACTAAACCTGGGTAATGCCAAAGGTGAATTTCTCCAAACTGGCACATAACTTATGTTACCGCAGTGTTTGGAGAACCTGTCGGATGTGGTTGGGGTGCTCTTCCCAACTCTAGATGAATATTAGGATTTCATCCAAGTATACCACTACAAATGAATTGGTAAATGGCAGCAAGATTTCATCCCTTATCCCCATGAAGGTTGTAGGAGCATTCCCCAATCCGAAAGGCATAACCAACCATTCGAAAGGGCCCTCTTTGGATTTTAAGACAATCTTCCACACATCAGATGGTTTGATTGGTACCTGGTGACATCCTAACTTCAAATCAATCTTTCTGAAATATTTTCCCCCCTTTAGTTAGTCCAGGAGGTCATCAATCCATGGGATCGAGTACCTATTACATACAATGATCTTGTTCAGTGCATGATAGTCAATACAGAGTCTCCAATTCCCATCCTTCTTCTGTACCAATATGATAGGGCTCCCATAGGGAGATGCACTTGGACAGATGTGACCTTTCTGCAACAGCTCCTAAATCTACCTCTTGATTTCATCGTTCTCTAGAACGGAGCGACAATAGATTGGTCCATTGGGCAGCAACGCACCTGGTGTTAGATCGATGGAGTGCTTCACTTGACAGTGCAAAGGAACCCTTGCAGGGGAGGTGAAGATTTCCTTGTACTCCTCCATGACCTTGTCCATTTGTAGTTGTTTTCTGGAGGGGCCCTGTCTGGAGGTCATGGCAACTATCTTCTTCTTTCCTTGAGGGCGTATCATCAGGGAAACAAATTTCCTGGTTTTGGAAATGAGCTTACTCCATTGTTTTTCACTAACCAAAGAGATGGCAATAAGCGGTTCTACCTCTGGTATCCTATACAACTTATTTCCCAAAGTAGCAATAACAACACGGGGTCTTGATTCATACACAACATGTCACTTCCACAAGTATGGTGGTCCTAATAATACATCACAAACTTCAAGGGGAGCAATGTCACACAATACCTCATCCGTGAAGGGCTTGATGTTGTATGGAAGGTGACACTATTGACTCGCGCGAAGATCATGTCCTTAGTGAAGCCACTCGATGGTGTACAGTTGTGGATGTGTTGTGGTTGGTAAGCCCAGTTGCTTCATGACCTCTACCGAAATGAAGTTCTTTTGGATCCCATTGTCGACAATGAACTATAGCGGGGAGCCCTTTACCCACATTTAGGAGTGGAAGAGACACTTCCCCTATGGATCTTCAGGTTCCTCCTTATGGATCCTCATGGTGGCAATGGTGGCGTTGGGCTCTGTATCGATAATCTGCTTCCCTTTGTCATTCCCCTTGTCGGGTTATGACTCAGAGTCGGAAGATGCATCTGATTCTGAAACCTTTAGCTCGGTCACTACTGACTGCTTGACCCGACGCTCACTTCTATTGTGAGTGGAGCTTTTATGGAACTCACACCACTTTCCTGTGTCCTTTTTTGGTTTCACGATGTTGGCTTTATCCTTTTTTCTATGGTTTGGGGGCACCTTTCCCTTGCTTTAGATTTGCAGATCGAAAGTCTTGCTTCTTCTGTTTAAACTTTTGCTCGACCTTGACGGCATATCAGTATGTCGTGCCGATCGAGGAAATGTTCAGGAATTCTATTTCTTCCGAGATGTACTTGTGCAAGCAGCCGCAATATTTGAGTATCAAATGCTGCTCTGAATCCTTCATACCCAACTTTGTCTGAAGGGTATGGAAAATATTGGTAAACTTCGGCACGTCTTGGTCCCTTCCCTACCGCAACGTGGTCCACCTTATGTATTGATTCAGTACTGCTCCTTGATGGCATCCTGGAATGAATTCCAAGTGGGTGTGGCTAAAAATAGTGAGCCTTTCCTTTCATCCTTCTGCTCACAGTAGGTTTCCCACCAGTCCCTGACATGGGGGGCTGCTTTGAGAAGAGCGAAAATAATCTTTTCCCGACTGGAAAAATCATCAACACAAAAATAACCCTTTAGCATATTTAACAATTTATCGATGACATCTGCATCTATTTGACCCTCGAATATGGGGATTTAAAAATTAACTTGTACCGTAAATGGTGTGGCATTTCTAGAGTAGTTGTTGGAAGCCGATTCATCACTTCTAGGTAGCCATTGAAGGATTTGGGAAAAGTTGTCCATCATTGCATTCCTTTCTTGCTCGAGGGCTTCTTCGAGCAAGATTTTGATAGGATATCCTACCCCCTCATCTTTCTTTTCATTCTTTGTGGGAGCCCGTCGGGATTTGCGAGGCTAGCCTTGAAAAGGCTTGACCAGTTCGAGCCCTCACACCTTATATCCTGACCTCGTTGGGAACATGCAAAGAAAAACAGAGAAAAGGTAGACCGCTTTAATACCACTGATCCAGATTTAAAAAGGATCACAAAAAATTACAGAGATAACCATAAACATAGAGATGCAATGGAAATAGTACTTCATTTCATTAATGTTAAATATTGAAATATGCTTATAGACAGAAATGGAAATAAACCAACTAGGGCGATTGTAGCTTATCTCTAAGAAGAGATGTGGCAACTACATGCCTCTCAACTATGTTAGAATGAGGCTCGAAGGCCTATTTATTGTTGAGAAATAATGGAAGACCCTAAATATCCAAAAACCTAACCCTACAAGATGAAATGCCATATTGTGGGCCCCGTTTGGGTAAATTGGTACATCAACTTCCTGAGGTCATAACTTTGGCATACGATCTTTGTTTGATGCGACCAATATCTCATTAGAAAGATTATCTGAGAACTATAACTTTGAGAAAAGAAACATCGGTCCATGGACCAATGTTTCTCGCATTTTTCCCAAAAATCGCCGTTTAGGGCCTCAAAACAGCTCCGGAAGTTCAGGACTCGAAAAACTACTAAAAATAGTAAATTGCGCTACAATTAAGGAAACTAAAAAGTTGAAATAAACAATGGTGGGGGTCCAAGTGGACTTGGCGGGTGGCCACCAATATCCACCTGGATCAACATTCCAACTACAAGAAAGGAACCCTGAAAAGAAAAATGCTCCATTGTTGCTCCAACAGTTCTCTATACATAATCCAGAATTTTTTAATCTGAAAATGTTATTGCATTTGCTACAGAAAAATTGGCTTTAGTCCAATCACAAATCCTAGTCTTTGATATGCCACCACATAACAAATCATAAACAAAAAAGGTAAAATATGAGGGAGAAGGATCGAGTAAAAGACCAAGAAATGCAGATAGCGATAGACCAAACGAGACTTTTGAATTTACATGTGAAAAGTGGTGTAATGCTAAGTATGGTTCTCCTCATAAAACTCCATATGATACTTCAAAAACTAATGAGTTCCCTACTCTTAGTCTACCTTACATAGATGAATCGCCAATGACAAATATAAACTGCAAATCTAGAAATGAAATCCTCATGGCAATCCATACTTGGAGTGCATTGGCAAGTACTCAAAAGTCCATTCACAAAAACAAAGTCTCATGGTCAGAATTAGTTTTAGGGATAACTTTGGGTTTCCAAGGTAACCTAGAATTATGGTGGTCTACAATCCATGAATCTAACAAGCTCCATATTATGAATAGTGATAAGTGAGTTGCTGAACATGTCAAGGCATTTCTCCATGAATTTTATGGAAAAATTAAGGTTGATGGCCATCATTATGAATATATGTTCATGAACCAATGACTTTGTGATATAAAAGAACTTCCTGAGTTATTCTGTACAATGCAAGATCTTATTTATAAGGAAAGAGACCATATAATACAAATTATTTTAAAAATAATATGTTTGCAATGCCTCGCAGGATCCCAGATCTTTTCACATCCATATTTGAAGCTGAAAATATAGATATTAAAAATATTTCTCTTGCACGACTCCAATAACAAATTGTATTTACGCTACAGAAAGAATGCATCCAAAAGAAGAAAGCCAAATCACTGAAGAATCAACTCGGATTCAATGCAAGTGTTTGTGATATCTATGCCAAAACCTATCATTTTCGCTACAAAAGAAAAAAGAAGAACACTAGCAAAGGACAATGTCAAAAATGCATGAAGAAAAACTAGCCTAGAAGGTTTTACCCTAAAAGGCAAAGGTTTCAGAGATTGAGAAAAGGATATTTCAAGAAAAGGCAAGAAGGCACCCAAAGAGCACAATCAGGGACTTGTTTCATTTCTAAGAAGTCAGGCCACTGGGAAAGAAAATGTCCTCTGAAGGGTAAAATTCATTTCCAAAATAAATCATTTGACGTTATTTCTAATATTTATCATCCGACTGAATGGGAGTAAGTAGATCAACCCCCAGAAAATGAAGAATATTTTTTAGTCACAAATTCAGATGAGTCCAACCCTCCATCTCCACATCCTAAAGACTCATTTTTCTTTAAATCCACCTAAGATATTGACTTCATTTCTAATTTCAAGATGTTTCATTTAGAAAGTCCTGCAGACCTCCAATTTGAAATTGCATCTATATAATCTCATATTTCTTCTGTCACACTAGTAGATTTCGCCATCTGTCACTAACTCATGCAACTTCTCTCAACCCTCCAACACCAACTTGCCAAAATCACACAACCACGTGTGGTAAATCTTGGTGCCTACTATCTATGTGACACACCTTCCACATGTGTACAGATTTCCTTTACACCCTCATCCAACACTCCACCAAAGAAGCAGCTTCCCTGCAGGTCTACTATAAGCAAAGAAGAAGTAAGCTTTCTTCATCAGAGGAAATCCTATGTGTTTGATAAAGCTACTCCCATCTTGAGAATCTCTCAGACGAAGAAGAAGAATCAGGCCAAGTTAGTAAATTGCAAGAAGTATTGCATCTAGAACCACTTTTGAAGAGAAAAGAGGTTTGGCTAAAGAAATTCTACAATATGAGAGTTGACCAAAAGGAATTGGCCGAAAAGTAGAAAAAACTTGTAGAACTAAGAGATTCAATGATGATAGAATAATTTGAAGATATTCCCAGAGAAGAAGAAGATCATAAGTGAGAGCAGCAAGCATTACAATGCATAACATAAGACCACCAGCCAAAACTAGGTACATCTATACTCCAGATGAAGGGATTTGAATATAGGATTGTTATTAGAGTAGATGTCAAAGTAAGTGGTTATAAACAATAATCTGTGGATGCAGAACTATACAAAGGAGCTATGAATTCTTATGAAAAACATAGTGTCATTCCTGAATATTATTGGAAACCCACAAACTTGCAGTTCAGAGATGTAAATAATACGTCAATGTCTATCACAACTATGGCTCTTATTTTCCCACTTCTTCTTAATGGAATTACTACTTCTGTAAATTTTTATAGTTTTGATACAGGTAGTGATATTTTTTTGGGACAAGATTTTGTAAGGAGACATCTTCCTCTTGTTTTAGAAGCAAGCCATATTTTCCTCAACTTCCAAGGAAGAAATGTAAAAGTCCAGAGCAAGTCGATCTATGTAAATAGAATTGTAGACCCTATCCCAAATATAGTTCAATGTTCTCTTGACAAGCTAGCAAAAATCAACAAAGTAATTAGAAATTTTGAGATCCAAGGGCGAGAATATATCATATAAATAAAAGCGAAAATTGAAGCAGAATGTGCAGAAGATGCTCCTAATGCATTTTGGCAATGAGAGTAATACCTTGTGGATCTTCCCTACAAAGAAAATTGTTCTGGGACAACTCAGAAATCATCAGCAAACCAGATTCCCCCACCAGAGCTCGAACTCTGTAAAAAGGAGATTGTTGAACTATTAGAAAGAAAGTTGATCGAACCAAGCAGAAGACCTTGGGCTTGCACAACATTCTATGTCAACAAGAATTCAGAGAAAAATAGAGGTAAACCTCGGATGGTGATTAAATATACACAATTAAATGATGCTTTGTTGCCTATCAAGTATCCTCTACCATAAAAGAAGCTTTATTTCAAAAAATTAGTAATAATAATGTATTTCACAAATTTGACCTTAAGAGTGGATTTTGGCATATAGGGATCAAACCGTCTGACAGATACAAGACTGGTTTTTTGATACCACACAAGCAATTCCAATGGTGAGTAATTCACTTTGGATTAAAAATGCACCCTCTGAATTCCAGAAAAGAATGGAAGATATTTTTTGGGACTTGAAATTTGTTATTGTTTATATTGATGACTTATTAATCTGTTCTTTTGATTTAAGGGAATATAGAAAGCACATCGATATAGTTCACCACAGGATTTTTAAGCATGGGTTAGTCCTCAGCATGCTTAAGCTTGAGTTTGAAAAAACTAGAATTGGATATCTTGGACTAATCCTATTCCAAGGCAAATTTGAATTAGAAGAACATGTGTTGAAATATTTAACACAATTTCCAGATGCCATTTATGATTGTAGAAAATTACGAAGGTTCTTGGGAAGCCTCAACTACATTAGGAAGTTTTATGAAAATCAAGGCAAAGATGTCAAGGTCCAACAGAAGAAGCTTAGAGGAATAGAATGGACGCCATATATGACTATTTTTGTTCAAATTATTAAACAAAAGGTTCAAAATCTGCCAAGTCTGGTTCTTCCAAGATATGAATTGCCCTATATTTTAGGAACATATGCATCCAATGAAGTATGGGCAGGAATTTTGATGCAAAAACATGAAAAAAGGGAAGAAGTTTTCTCATATCCATCAGGTTGTCTTAATGACAATGAACTTAGGTATTCATCTTCTCATAAAGAAATCCTTGCCATAAAAAGTGGAATCAAGAGATTTAGGTTGTTCCTAAATCCACTATGATTCATTGTAAGAAGAGACCTCAAACATATGGTTGGGATGCTTAGAAACAAAAGATTGTTAGAACAAGGAAATAATAGGATACTAAGATGGAGCTTATGGTTGGATGGATTCAACTTTGAGATTGAGTATAGAAAGGGAAAAGATAATTGTTTAGTATATTTTCTTACAAGAGAAGTTGCTCTGAAAGAAATCAAGATGTCGAGTTGCTCAACAACTTCAACTTCATGAATACCTTGCTCTGCTCCAGAGGGTTTTCAATGGGTTCTAATATGTAAATATTGTCATATGTTATTTTTTTTTTAATGTGTCATAGATAGGGTCAAGGAGAGTCCTGCATATCAATACATCCTTGAAAGATGGGTTAATAGTAGCCATAGTAATGTAAGCAATATCATGTCCTTTATAGTGTTGCCCATAATGCTTCAAGGGGCCATTAGATTTGCACCTTTTGCAGTACAAAGATATATTTGTTTGTATGAGCCATGGTTGAGCTATGTAGACTATTGTAATATCTTGTTGTACACCAAATATTCCAAGAGAGTTTGACTAGTGTTCGAATGTAGTTCTATGTGTAACCCTTATAATCATTGGTCACCTTGGTTCAAAATATTGCTACATGACTTGTGCCCAAGAGAAGGAATATTCTGGACCACCAGAAGACATGAATTTATTGATTATCTTCAAGAAGATATCAGAACAAAAACATAGTCCAAGGCATTGTTTTTCTTCCAGATAGAGCATTTTTTCAGCACACTTAAATTACATACTACTCACCCAATAGAGAAACCCGTATACAAGGAAATATCTCAGTTCTTTGGATCAATTTGTAATCCAATAGATGAGATGGTACCTACTATTTATGGATCTCCTTTCTTTCTCTGGTATAATATCATACCACCTTAAGCAGAAGCACATTTTTCACCTAGCCCACAACATCTATATTACTCAAGTGATAGTGATAATTATGGATATCCAAGTCACTGACAAAATATTTGTAAGGGTTGTATTTCACTGTATTTCCTGTCTACTCACCTAATAGTGAGTGTGACTGATATCGTGGGATTCCGATAAAATCTCCATTGTGTAAATCTTAGAAGCTATTTTTTTTAAATGACTAAGTGGAGGGGTCTGTCCTCCAAAGTAAAATCTTAGGATAACATTCCGGATGAATATCTGAAACTTGGAGCAGTTCTCCAGCTATAGGTGGGACTTGGCCCATGTTTCAGAGAATCTACAAAAACTTTTACATTGGAGATCTATATATTTTGTACACTTTATGCAAACAGAGGTTAGATTTCGAGAAGAGACTGGATGCTCCCTTGAAATCCTATAAATAAAGAAAATGTATTGCCATTTGGGCATTCGAGTCGCTAGAGCTCTCTCTTTCTACAAGCTCTCTGTCATTCCGTCTTAGATTTAATATGGACAATATATATATATATATATATATATATATATATATATATATATATATATATATATAAGTTTAATTAATTAATTATAAGAAAAGATTATGGATAACATTAAGAGAATAATAGAGTTATATTTTCCAAGTATTTTTAGAGCTCCATCTTATTTAAGTATTCTTATTCTGTGAGCATAATTTCCATTTATGAGTTTAATTTTTTCCAATAAGTTTAATCCCTTTATTATTTTATATAGTAAATAAGATTCAAGAATCATAAAATCGTGATTGTAAGGAGCGTGGTAGAAATCCCATTATCTTACCTTCATCCTATATGTTGTTCCTCAAAGGCCGTAACTGTGAATAAAATGAGTATAACTTACTCACTTTTTATTGCAAATCTATTTTTGTCTTATTTCTTGTTCTTCACATGCTTGCCTATTTCTTTTATTTGTTGCAAATTTAATTTTTTAATGCACTAATGCTAATATATATTGTTCAACAATATTTTATCATAAGGATATAGCTATTTTTCTTTCCTCGCCTCATTGTAGAATACACATCAATGGATTGGCAATTCCATTAATCTATTCAAATAGAAATTCCCATGCCTTTACTACTTTGAATTTCATCACTCACATGTTCTCTTCAGTAGGTGATCAAAGTGGCCTTATTACAACTTTGAATCATACATCCATAGGATTCATGTGGTGATTAATGAAATACAAATAAAAGCTATATGAAGCCCTCATTCTTCACCCATGATATTTGTACAATCATTTTACAAAGAGTTATCTGGATTTTTTTATTTGTAAATTTTTCTAGCTTTTAATTTCCTAACTTCAGAAAAGTAATAGGATTATTAATTTTTTCATTGTATAGCATGCAAAGTCAATTTAAACTCTTTCCTACAACTTAATAGGATGACCTAGATTACTAGGTTGTTGAAAATGATATAGTTCATTTACATGCTAAATGGACAATTATCTAATTTCATTTCATTTTTTAGCTAGATTTCATTTCAAATTATTTTTCATTGTTGGAGGGCTAAGGTACAATATCTGTGGAAGAATTATCTAGCTGAAAAGTAGAGTAATGAAATATTCCTAGACATAGATATAAGGGGTGAAAACTTATGTATGGATTCCTTTCTTGTTCCTCTTGTCCCATCAAAATTTCTTTGTTTTGGACTCTAAGTTACAACACTTTTAGAAGAATTATTGCATTGAAGGGGGCTAGGAATAAATTCATATTTAATATGCTTTCAATGTACCCATTCTTTTGGAAGATTATTTCACTAAGAACATTCAATTGGAGGTGTGGATTAGAATGTGTAACAATTAGGATGGATAGGGTCACTTGGATATTGACTTTGATTTTTCATAGACCATGTAGGTTGGCTAGTACTAAGGATGCGCGTAGTTTATACCTCATTAAAATACAATAGGTTCTTGTAGTATCCTTTGGCCTGTGAGGGCACTATATCCACATTCTCTTTTTCCCAATGGTATGTGTTTTTTTGTCCTAAAAGAAAAGGGAATTTGTTAATTGCATATGGATATAAATATATTCCATAACCCCCACAACATTGAGTCTCAAACTATTTTTAGGATGAACCTCTCTGTGCCTCTTGTTGGAAGTAATTATCCCATGTGTGTCATGTATGTTATAGGTTGTGAGTGACAGTTTTGAGGTGTTATTAAAGAAGTAGTTGTTCCCAATGCGAATGATTTGTAGTTGCATCATGTTTCAAAAATAGATACACTTTATTAGGAGCTACAATTTTCGAAGTCGGTAAATTTATATTCCTATATATGTAAACTTTGTGAGATGAATACAAAGTGTGTGTGATTCATGTTGTGTGCAACTCTTCTCTCTTACTCTCTCCAAATTTCTAATATGGTACCAAAGACTGTTCTACTTTATTTCCTTATGGAAAGTACAGAAGATGTGAGAGAGTCTTGAGTGTTATTAATCCTCTATAAATAGATTACAAAAGGATATTGTGTTGTGTGGAGTGTTTGTATGAGTACATTTTATTTTATTTATTTTGTTTGTAGGTTTATTCATTTGGTGTATGACTGCATCAGGAAGGAATTGTTATGTTGAGTGTCAAAAATCCTCGAGTCTTCTTTACCCTTTTCATTGCACAATGTCATGTTGATATTGACTATTTATTTATCAAATTCTCATTCAAATCATCATAGGTGGAGCATTTGATTCATCTTCAACCCCATTGACAAACCATATTTTAGAAACAATAAAGGAGATATGTTGAGATTAATACGAGCTTGTGTGTGAGGAATTTCGAGAGATAATATCTACAATGATTAGAGGAGTGTAGATATATGTGAGTACTTGGATGAGGTCAATGGTTGGGATACAATCACTACGATGTTATTCCTACAATGCCATATTCCATGAATGCCACTAAATCCAATATGATTGAGAAAGCATTCATGAAATGCACG
Source organism: Pinus tabuliformis (assembly GCA_031772625.1). NCBI lineage: Eukaryota > Viridiplantae > Streptophyta > Pinopsida > Pinales > Pinaceae > Pinus > Pinus tabuliformis. The sequence goes on from CM062813.1 coordinate 589,031,761, forward strand.
AGGAAAATGGGTAACCTGAAGCATTCTATATTCAAGATAGCCAAGGGCAAACTACTTCACATTTTCTATGCTAGCGTTGATAAGAAATTAGGCATGGGGTATTCACATATGTGTAGAAGACAATCATTGCCATACCTCTGATAAAATTTCTCCATGTAGTTATTGTCATCAATGAGGGTGTATACATATATAAGGTGGACATTCCACTAATGAAGGAATTCGTAAGATTTGAAGGTGCATGGAAAAACAGAATGGTGATCTAATGGGGAGACAATGTTATGACACTAGAATCCAATGGCCAACTCACACTTACTTCTCTACAATGTTTCCATACAATTCTCCTTATTTCATTGCCAAAAACTTAACTCTATAAAAATGCAACCCTAAGGAGAGTGTGTGATGGTGAAGATCTTTGTAGGTCCTTTAATGGTTTATGACTAAAGAATTTCGGAAACCTATATATTTTAATGTTAAAGTCTTGGGTCGTAATCAATAAGATAAATGCATTCAACTTTGGTTTGTTTTGTTTTAATCAATTTTTATGCCATTTTGTGCATTTGTTCATGTGTCCAGGTTTGGGGTGTGAGTTAAAGTTATAGTTTTCTATCATGTTGTGTAAAATTCAAATGATGTAGAACCACAAAGAAAAGGCCAACTATTGAATAGACTAGTGTGACTTTCCATGCTCCAACAACATTAGTTATAGGTAGTTCTTAATTATTTCAAGTTGTTGTGACCCATCATGTTCCAAGATCATAAATACATGTTATTTTATACAAGGTCAAGTTGTATAATTTTCTTCTGAAGGCATTATGTGCCCAAAATTCTATCATAGACAGATGCTAAATACTATGGATGTCCACAGATTCAACAAATGGTGGGAGTTGAATAGGATGGATCATTATCAAGATTGATATGTCATGCTCTAGGAGGTCAAAAGGTGTCAATTCTGCAAAGTACATCAATGATGGTCAGAAGAAGTTGTCTTAAATGGATCAAGTGGGAAACTCGAATGTTTGGTGAAGAAAAGAGAGGAAAGCATGACATTTTAGAGTGGATGTAAATTCTAATAAAGACTAGTCACATAAAGATCATTCTTGTTGTCGTAATATGTGTATTCAATTTGTTACATGTGAGCATTAAGGGAGGGTGTTGGAAGTAATGTTTCCATGTGTGTCATGTGGATTACAAGTTGTCAATAAGATTTGTTAGGTGTTATGCTAGAAGTGGTTGTTTCCCATGTGTATCAGTTGTAGTTGTGTCATGTCCCAATCATATATCCACTTCCTAAGATCTAGATTTATCGAAGTCATTAATTTATATTCTTATGTATGTAAACTTTGTTAGATGAATTAAATATATGTGTGATTTGTGTTGTGTACAATCATTCTCTCTCACTCCAAATTTCTAATACCTCTATGCAAAAATTGACTAATTCCTTCTCTACTTCAATTTTTTGAATTATAGAAAATAAGTAAATCACACGTTCAATACACATCTCTCAATATAATATAAAAATTAATTAAAAAAATAGATTTCATATTTAAAAAATTCGTATAAATCGTTAAACTCATGACACTTAATAATGAATCAAAATTGATTTTTTAAAAAAATTTAATTTCAAATCAAAATACCTATAAATAAATAATATTCATTTTACTTTTAATTAAAACTGTATTTATTTGTTTTGAAATTTCCAAACTTAATACATAATATACCAATATTTTAAATAAAAATTTACATTCTAATCAAATTATTTATAAATAAATAAAAATATATACATTTATTTTCAAGTATGCTACCATAGAATATAATACGGAAATATTGGGAAAGTACTCAGAAGTATAGATATATACATTAAATATGTTCTCTATATTATTGAATTTAAAATAAGCATTAAAAAAACGCATTTGAAACTGGTATAAATTGGATCTCCCAATTATGCTGTATTTATAACTTAACTACTTAAAGGTGTTAAAAAAGCCACATAAGCCACATAGACTCTCACGGATAGTTAACACCTAAAATAGCTAACATTATTTATATTTTTTTATCTCAAAAATGAACTAACCCGTACAAAACTTAAAATCAATCAATATAACAATTACAATACACCTAAAGATGAAGATATTAATTGTCTATTGTGTTGGTTGTGCTCGGATCTCCTAGGCTATGGTTGTGCTCGGATCTCCTAGGCTCATTCAATTTAAATGTGAGTGGATTGTAAATAACAATAATGCTCATTTTAATAAATGTGCAGTTCTAATAGAAAATCAACATAAAATGAGTAGATTATATATATATATATATATTAATTAATTAATTAATTAATTAGTAAAAAACCAATTTAATAAGAATGAATTGCATTCTCAAATTACATTTGATTGGTTAGGGTTATAAGATTGATTTGGCTTGGAATCTGTTGTTTTAACAAACTTTAAAGTTAACTAACAAAATATCGAAATTGTTATACATTATTTTTATATGTTTGATAATCTTCAAGCCTTTTCATATTTCTTATTGGTTGAGATCGACCACATGAATTGTTTTCATATCTGACTAAAATGGAAAATGGGGGAGTAGAGAGTTATTTTTCTCACTATTATGAATAAGTTAAATAAGATTACATTAGAAACATCAGTAATAAATGACTAAAGTGAAATTCAACTAAACTAGGACACATGGATGGACAGTGTTGACACCAAGCAGGTGGTTGGAATTAGATTCTCCAACACTCCCCCTTAATAACACCCACATAAAATTCAAGTAAGATAATTTATGGTCCATGTCTCAGCTAGGGTTACGTAATAACCTTCATGAAAAGTTCACGTAATAAAAGTTAATAAAGGAAAAATAAGGCCGTAGGTAATGGAAACTTATTCCAAGTTGAATGTTGGGCAAAGATATCTTAGTGGGCATCACTAGTTGTGCGTTGGAAAATTGGTAAAGTGTCTCAAATCTCTGGGTTGTTAGCACAAGTCTGCTGAAAAAAGTCCATAGTTGCTAGCATAGAGGCCTATGCAAGAAATTGCTACTCATTGTCTGGCATATAACATGAGAGTCAATTTGGGTTAAGAGGCTTAAAATGTCAGTGGGACCTAGGGACAAGATGTCTGAGTGATTGATATCTCTCCTGGGGTGTAATTACTGATGTGGATGGGTTTGTTTGATGTGTTCCATCTATTGTATTTCCTTAATGTCACCAAGGAGATTGAATCCCTTATCATAACCTCTCTTATCACATGGTTTCCCTGGTGGTTGGTTGCTTGGGTAGACCTAGGAGGAGGGGGTGTTATAGATCGGTATCAGAGTAGGTTCACTCTCTTTAGGTCATATATGATAATAAATATTGGTATGAGAATATTTCTCACCCGTCAGACTGGATGGGCTATGTGTTGGTCATGCATGCATGTCAGTTGTGTATGTGTCTCTTACACTTGGGTTCCATGTGCTTGTTGCACTACATCATATTAACAATGGTTGTAGTAAGATTATCTTGAGGAACTTGATGTTATTTTTATGGAATGAATCATCAAGCGTATATGAATGATTATATGATTATATGCAGCTTGATTATATCCTTGTATGTTGGGTTTCATTCTTGATTATTTGATTACAAGTATCAGTCTTGTAGGTTGATTAAAAGAATTGATTGCTCATGCTCGATTAAATGTGGTTATGTGTATGTGTAGTTGTTGAGGAATTTATTATGCATGTTGATAGTTTCATGTGGCAATGGGTACGATGTAGTAATGGTTGCTATCATGCATGAGGTCATAACATGCATTGTTGATATGACCTTGCATTGATGATTGAACCCTAGCCAGAATGATGTTTATGCATTGATGCACTTATTTGATGTATGCCTATATGTTATTATGGTTATGTTATACATTCATCATGCTGATTTGATGATCCTGAAGACAATGTATCCTCGTTGAGTTATGTTAAGGTACATTGATTTATTTTGATTTGGTTCAACTAACATAGTGTGCCTTGCAGTAAAGAGATCACATGGCTAACAAAGGGGTAGACTACATAGAATCTCCCTATGAATGAGTTGAGAAACACAGTGTGTGGCACTCTTCTAACTTGGCAGAGACATTGAGAAGCTTGAACGAAGAAATCAAGAGCTGCGAAGAAGACAATGACAAAATCATGTAGGAACAAGAGAAACAAGGAAAGGTGAATGTGATACTACTTTAGATTTTGTCAGATTTGCAATGATAGGAACCACTTTGGATTGACCATGGAGAAGAGGACATAAATAATGGTGCGTATGGCAGCAAGTATTCTAGTAGACACAGGTGAGATAGATCAGACATGAGTAGAGATGGAAGGATGTTGGACACTTTGGATAGGAAATCTAACAGACATAGATATCACTCGAGTTCTCATTCTAATAGGTATCATGATTGTCATAGTGATCATCCTGATAGGAGGAGTGATAGGGGACATTTCTAGATGAGTTTAAGGAAGAAAATCCACCTAAATTTGATGGATAAATGAATAAATCACAAGATGCATAGGCTTGGTTTCTTCATATGAAGACATTCCTCTGATTGCATGATTATTAAAAAAAACATGAAATCAAAGATATGCACTTTTAGTCTCAAAGGTAAAGAAAATATCTAGTGGGAAGACGTGAAGAATTTGAAATATATACATGAGTAATATTTGACTTGGCATAAGTTTAAAATACTCTTAAAGAAGAAGTACTTGTCTAAGATGTACTATGATGACATGGCTATGGAGTTTTATGAGTTGTAGATGGGTTCTATGACAGATGAGGAGTATACAAGCAGGTTTCTAGAGTTGTTCAGTTATGTTCCTTACCTCAGAGAGGAGAAGTCCAAGGTTCACATATTCACCAATGAATTTCTAGTTTCATATAGAGACCAGATTGAGTTTAATGAGCCTAGATCATTGTAGGGAGCCATCAAAAGGTTGAAGAATTGTTATGAGCATTGGAAGCGCAAGGTTGAGCCTAAGCATGACTTGAAAAGAAATGACAAAGATAAAGGAAAATTGTCACTAAAGAGTGGAAGACCATAATATGCAAGTGAGAATACAATGTAGTTCCTTAAAAGAGATTCAATAGAGTTCAGAAGGGACATGGACAGAAGCAGGCTAGAGGCAGAGGTAGGGAACCATTGCAGTGTTGGATATGTGTTAGGGATCATTGTAAGAGGGATTGTACCCATATCAGAGTGTTGGAAAACCAAATATATACAGTGTTGAGGAGGCACATATAGTTAGTGATATCGATCATAGCATTCCTCGGATCTATGCAACTATGGATAATAGGAAGGCGGATCATCAAGCATTTATCATTGAGATGGACGGTAAGATTTGTGATCAAGTTGTTCTATTTTAATTGATCTTGGATCTAACTATAGTTATATTAATCTTAACCTGGTGGATAAGTTTGGTTTGAGAAAATAAGTGCATTTAGAATCTTGGTTGGTACAATTACCTATAGGTACAAAGAGGCAAGTTCACCATTAGGAAAAGCTTATGCATTTGAGTTAAATAGTATGCGTATAGCAGCACATCTGAATGTATTTCCATTGGGATCATACAATATTTTTTTGGGTATGGACGGGTTATACCTTCAGAGAACCAAAGTGGACTTCTTTGACAAGGCCAGTCATTCTATGGATGCTAGTGGGAAAAATAGGACTTTGCAGGGTAAGAAGAAGCCTACATCAATGAGGAAAATGTTGTGTGATGTTTGTAGTACAAGTTTCTAGTGATAAGGATAAGGAGGTTGAGGATGTTAATGTGTTGGGCAGGTAATTAGTTTTGTTGTAGTTTTAGGATGTATTTCCTGAAGATATTACAGAGATCCCACCTCACAGGGAGGTATAATTTTCTATTGTGTTGGTGATAGGGGAAGCTCCAGCCTCAAAAGCACCTTATAGGATGAGCACACCTCACTTGGTAGAGTTCAAGTTGTAGCTGAAGGAAATGTTGGACAAAGGATACATCATACCCAATGTATCACCATGGGGTGCACGAGTGTTGTTCGTAAAGAAGAAGGATGGTACTCTTAGATTATGCATTAACTACAAGTAGTTGAACAAGGTAATGATCAAGAGCGTCTACCCTTTTCCGAGGATTGATTATTTGTTTGATCAGTTAAAGGGAGCAGTATTGTTCTATAAGATCGAGTTGAGATCGGGATACAATCAAGTATGCATCAAGGAAGAGGATATCTTCAAGATTGCATTTAAGAGCAGGTTTGGTCATTATGATTTTCATATTGTTCCATTTAGTTTGACTTATACTCCATCTACATTCATGTGTTTTATGAATAGTGTGTTGCATCTTGATTTGGATAAGATTTTTATTGTGTTCATTGACGATATTCTGGTATGTTATAAGAATGAGGAAGAACATGCCAAACATTTAGCAACAAAGTTTAAATTTCTAAGGGCACATCAGTTGTATGCTAAACTTGGAAAGCGAATCTTCTTTTAGACTGTGGCACATTAATTGGGGCATGTTTTCTCCAAGGATGGCATAGCAGTAGATCTAAAAAAGATAAGGGCTATCATGGAGTGGCCATCTCGTGAGAATGTGGATGAGGTGAGATCATTCATGCGATTGGTAGGTTACTTTAGGATTTTCAACAAGAACTTCTCACGTCTTGCATATCCTATCACATCATTGCAACGAAAATTTAAGAATTTTGAATGGAACGAATAATGTGACAGTAGTTTTGAGCAACTTAAGCAGTTGTTGACACATGCACCATGTTAAAGATTATGGATCCCGACAAGGAGTTTGTAGTATGTAGACATGGTTGCAAGAGGGGACTTGGTGGATTTTTGATTTAATAAGAACAAGTAATGTGTTGTGTCAAAGAAATAGAATGAGGACGAGGAGAATTATTCAACGCATGATCTTGAGCTAGCAGCGATTATACATACATTGAAGATGTGGAGACATTATATTATGGGAAAGTGGTTCACATTGATGAGTGATCAAAGTGGGTGGAGGTATTTGTTTGAGAAGGAAAATCTAAATTCCATGCAAGCTAGATGGTTGGCTACCCTGAGTGAGTTTGACTTCGAGATTAGATATAGCAAAGGGAAGGAGAACTGGTTTAGAGATGCTTTTAGCAGGATGGTACAGGTAAATCATATAGTAGTAATTATGAGCTCTTATGGGATAGAGTTACAAGATAGGATTTTGAAGGCATGTCAACACGATGGGAAATACATGGAGATCATTCGCAGGTTACAACAGGGTATGTGTATCGGTATATGTACAGGTACAAGTGCAAGTGCAGGTATAGGTGACGAGGATGTAGACAATCATCCCAAAATAGATGGGTTGGTGATATCTAGAGATAGGATCTATGTGATGAATTATAGTGACCTTAAGAATCTTACCTTGAGGGAGTTTCACATGAATCCATACTCAAGTCATCCATGATATCAAAAGGCATCTATAGCAGTTAAGGGGTTCTATTATTGGCGGAATTTGAAGAAGGAAGTGATAGAGTGTCAATAGATAAAGGCAGAACGTAAGCATCCAGGTGGTTTACTACAACCTATAGTGATTCCAGAATGGAAATGGTAGGCCATTTCAATGGATTTCATTACAGGTCTTCCGAGGATAGTGAGGAAACATGATTCTATTATGGTCATGGTTGATAGGTTGAGGAAGGTAGCTCACTTCATTCTTGTAAAGACTACATATTCAACCAATGAGGTAGCACAGGTGTTCATTAGAGAGATAGTGAGACTACATGGTGTTACAAAGAAGATTGTGTCAAATAGGGATGCAAAAGTTCACTTCCATGTTTCGGAAGGATTTATTTGCAAGCTTGGGTATAGAGTTGGCCTTAAGTACAAATTATCATCCACAAATAGATGGAAAGATACAGAGGGTCAACAGGATCTTGGAGGATATGTTGAGACTGTACATGATGCACCATAAGAGTAAATGGGAGGAGTATCTTCCATTGGTTAGTTCGCATACACTAATGGTTATCAAGAGTCATTGAGGATGAGTCTCTTTGAGGCATTTTATGGATAGAGTTGTAACACTCCCATCTATTGGAGTGATCCAGAGAACATGGTACTTATTGGACTGAACATGTTGATGGAAATGGAGTAGGAAATTAAGGTTATAAAGAAGAATCTAAAGGAAACACAGGACAAATAGAAGTGTTATATGAATCAACACATGGTATTCATGAAGTTTTAGTTTGGGAAGCATGCATATTTGCACATCAAGCCTAATAAAATCTCTTTGAAGATTGGTTCATGTGCTAAGTTGGCACCATGGTATTGTGGGCCTTTTGAGATCCTTGAGAGGATTGGACTAGTGGCATATCAACTTTCACTACCTCCAATAGTGAAATTCCACAATTTTTTCCATATTTCATTTCTTAAGAAGTATATAAGGATGTTCATCATGTTATTGATTAGCCTGTATTGCAGGCAGAGCAAGAAGAAAAGTTCCAGTGGGAGATTGAGTGCATACTACAACAGAAGCATCTCCTACTCAGGAAAAAGGCCATACATAAATTTAAAGTGTAGTGGAAGCAATTTGGGCCTGAAGAAGCCACGTGGGAAATGGCGGACCAGATGTAGGTCCACTATCCTTCATTGTTTGTTGGTTGAGGCAAAGCAGTTTTGGTTTCATGTTGGTTTATTTTTGGCATATGTTTTGTTGATGTTTTGGTATATGTATGTATATGCATACAAATTTAAATACTACTATGAGCTACGCTATAAATCTCCAATAAAAGGTATTGGTGTCATCTTATTATGGTTGTTATATTGTCATGTTTTCATGATGTTTTTATTTGGGCATGTCTTTCATTGTAAATACTGCAACGACCTAAGTTATAAATCTCCATGGGAAGTATGTTTGTTTTTCAATGGTTTTATTGAGGTCTTGGTGTGCTTTAACACTGAGGACAATGTTACCCAAGGGCGAGGGTTCTGTAACAACCCTGGTGAAATGTTCATGTAATAAAAGGTAATAAAGGAAAAATAAGACCATGGGTAAGGGACACTTATTCCAAGATAAATGTTGAGCAAATATATCCTAGTGGGCATCCCTGGATGTGGTTTTTGGCCAAGGAAAATAGGTGAAGGATAATGGAAAGTCATTGAAAGGAGAGAATGAACTTTTGGCAAATTTATTTATGAAAATAAAGGAAATTAGGAGAAAATGAAGGTAAAAGGTCAGAGGTTGCATGTGAGGAGGAAATTGAAGAAAAATAATGGAAAATGAAGAAATAGAGGCCTCATCCAGAAAAAGTCTTATGAGGAATAGTTCGTAAAATTTTGTGAGTTCAATTTTGGAGCTCTCCCATTATTCTCTCTCCGACTCTCTCATTCTTGGTCACTTAGGGTTTATTGGAGCACTCTATTTAGATCAAGGAAGAAAAAGAAAGAAAAGGGAAAGGAAGGGAAGCAAGGATCAAGGAACGGGAGAAACATTAGGCAGCTTCAGTAGGAATACCTATAGGTAACATATTTCATGTGTGATTTCCTAGCTGGTTTGGACATGCATGGCTTTTCATGTTGATGAATGGTTCTCTTGTTGTAGGTGGCATGATTTTGTTGGTTATGATAGTGGTTTTCACCCTAACCTTTCAATTTTCTGGATTCCATGGTATGTTGGGATTGTTATTTCGGTTTTTGAGCTTTGTTTTGTCAAATGGATTTCAAAATATGGGGCAGAGTTGGTCACAAGTTCTATTCGCAAAGGCCTAGGAATCCATTGACCGATTTTGGTGTGGTGCATGGCAAATCCTGAGCGAGAAGTATTGATTTAGGGCCTAGTGATCCAGGTTTAGATTGTGGTAAATCCCGAGAGAGTGATCGTGGTTTAGGGCATAATGATCCAGTTTGGATTGTTGTAAAACCTAAGACAAAAGGAGACAAAAAATTCCTTAAGGATAGTGATGGATTCTGCATGGCGTTCCAATTTCCATTCTGTTTTGATCGGAGCACCGATTTTGGTATGATCACGGTTTGATGAGGGTGGATATGGTTTAACCTTTGGATTCCCTTGGTTGTTCTTGGATTGGTTATTTTATGAGATCCCACATTCATGCTTGGAATATGGCATAGGGATAATTGGCTGAAAGAGATATTTGGTTCAGCCATGTCTATGGTCGGGTTCCACATGGAAGTCCCAAACCTAGTTGGATTTGCCTATGAATAATGAATGATAATTTATCTTACCTTTGCATTATTTTATGTGTGGATTTAATATATTTCATATCTCTAAGATTTACATTGTTTTATGTTGGTTATAAGCATGGTTGAATGACTGGTTTATGTCATGTTTATTTCTTGTATTTTCTTGTAACTGATAAATGAATGGATGAATGACCTAATTGATGATGTACTAGTTCAATTAAGAAGGAGGTGATACTTCTGGTTATGTTTCATAAGTTCTATTGGTCATTTATGCTCTTTCTTCAATCCTAGACTTGTATGTTGCATCGATGCCAAGTGTTTGACAAAATGTCAGTCCCAGTCGAGGATTATCATTCCTAATCCTGAGGTTGATTTTGATTATTCATTATTGTTATCATGTATTTGAATGATTTTGAAGGTTGTCACAAATTTTGGGCATGGGCCGGGATTATGGACTAATAATGTGGCTCAAATATCAAGGTCGCTAGCACATGTCTGCTCAGAAAATTCCATAGTCGCTTGCACAGAGGCCTATGAGAGTGACTTTGAGTTGCTGGTCATTGTCTTGTCAATATCATGAGAGAAAATTCGGGTTAAGAAGCTTAAGACATTAGTGGGACCCAGGGATAGGATGTCTGAGTGGTTGATACGTCTTCTGGGGGTGTAATTGTAGATGTGAATGGGTTTGTTTGATGAGTTTTGTTAATTCCATTTTCTTATATTCACCAAGCAGATTGAATCCCTTATAGTAACCTCTCCCATCACATGGTTTCCTAGCTAGTTGCTTGCTTGGGTGGACCTGGGAGGAGAGTGCATTACAGGTGAAAATTTAAAAAGCAATTAACTTCAACTACATTTAAGTTTCCTATAGCCTGTAAATTATTTCAACATTTTCTTGTTCTATTATTCAAGCCTTAGTTTCTTAATATGTTGTTGCATGTCTTCCATTACTCCAGGTTGTTTAAGAATGTCCTAGACTTCTTCAAAAAATGACTTGTATGTGGTCTACTGCCACATATTCTCTTATCTACTATTATTTTCATCATCAATCTACTACAACATAAGATTATAATAGAAAAATATTTCTTCAGGACTCCAATACCTGAAAGTTTCATTGGTTTTCTCATTATCGATGTTGTCTTCAACATTCACTTCTGCAACTTCTATGCAAACCTCATTTAGACATGGTTTTTCAAGCCATGCTTCAAGGAAATTTAACTTTTCTGTGTGGGCTTCCTTGTTCTCCTTTGCCTCTATTTATGTCTCTATATATGCCTTCGTCTTTTCCAATGTTGTATTATACTATTCTGTTGTGGATAGGTTTTCTTCCACTTTGTTTTCAAATTCAAGTGGGATTATCTCACCAAATAACATCATGTCAATCTGATTTTTTTGTTCCATCATCTGCAACCACTCATATTTAGTCAAAAAATCTTCATCAAAGTTTACATCAGAAACATTAATTGTTGGATTTACCATAAAATTGACTGCTTGAATGGAAACCTCACTATCATCAACAAGCTCTTTTGTTGGATTCACCAAATTCTCATGAGCAAGCTTTATTGCCAGACTCACCAAGTTTTCATCAACAAGCTCTATTGTTGAAATCACCAAATTGATGTCCACTTGTTGTTGTGAATAGTGGGATTCACGCGTTTATGCACTCCTTCTCTACTTCTTCTCCAAATTTATCACAATCATCATCCACTTGACTCTAAACACAGTGGGATTCAACAGAATTTTTATCTTCAAGTTAAATTCTCCCCCTTACAATAAAACTCGTCTAAAGGGTATCTTAGGCCTGCTTGGCTGTCTTGGCTTCTCAAATTAGGGGAACAATGTTGTTATCCACAGATTCTTTTATGCATGTCAATGCGAAGGCATCCTTTTTCTTCTTCTCATCCAAATTTAAAAAGATCTCCAACATTTCCCGGTGCCACTTTCACCTTATCATCTTCTTGGCTTTTCCTATTTGTTGAATGTTGACTCAATGTGACTCAACAAAAAAAAACAAATTATATACATCACATCTAACTACAATAAAAATCCTTTTACTTCTTGACTTCCACAAACAAATAAGTCTATAAATTTTCACTAGAAAAACACTTTCACAAAATCATTTTATGAAACAACAACACAATTCCCAAACGGATTGAACAATCTACCCTTCCCAAACGGATTGAAACAATCTACCCTTTTAAGTCTCCTTTTTCACCCAAAAAAAAATACAGCGCCCCTTTTTCTAATTTCCTCTTTTAAAAGACATTTGTTTTTTTATACTCAAATTTTTTATTTAAAATGTCTCTTTTTCAAAGAAATGGGCTTCCTCTCGTTTAAACAAAAACCCTCACCCTCTTGTTTAAATTCTTTAAAATACCATAAAACCATGCTTTTTAAAATGCGCTTCAAATAATCCCATTTTTAAACTATCACACCTCATGCTCTTTTCGAAAAACAATTATACGAGATTTTTTTTTAAAAACACTCTCTATTCACAAATAACATGAGCCCTTTTACAAACTATTATTTAACAATATAAGTTTTTTAAAGCTTTGTTCATCCAAAATACTTCAGAAATGCCGAAAGTGTACCTTTGACTTTTCAAACCACTCGTAATCCTAATCTGCCTTGTTCTTCGTGCTCTGGATTTTATGGGGACTTTTTTCCAATATCGCAGCTCCTAAGATTCTTTGCATTGGAAAGGTTTGACATTTAATAGAGTACCAAATGACCTTTCATACTTTAAGAGAAAAATTATCCCGTTGCTTTTTTTAAACTTTCGTCATTTGGGCAGTTCTAAACAGGCTCTCGCCCAGTTTTGCGCACTTGTTCAATTGACGGGTTGTGTGCTTTTTAAAATTTAAAATTTGATATTTTATAGTACTTTGTGTAATTTTTTCTTGATTAAGCTGGGAAAGCAACACACTAAGATTTGTTTACAAGTGGGCAATTGCTCTCCTCGGCCTCTCATGACTTTTACTTCTTCTTTGTAAACCCAAAAAACAATTGAAGCATTGTTCTTTTTAGAGCGTTATGCGACCCAGTGTACTGATACCATGACAAAAATTAATAATTTTAGAGAAGAGAATTACAATTCATAGTATTATGAAATTAAATAAAATTACATTGGAAACATCAATAATAAATAACTTAAGTAAAATTCGATTAAACTATACTAAGTGAAACTAAACTAAGAAAGGTGGATGGACGATTTTGGCACCTAACAAGTATTTGGAATTAGATTCTCCAAAAATATTTTCAAGTATTGAGAGGAGAGGAGAGGAAAGGAACTTTATTTGCTCGACCATAATGTCCGGAGGGGTTTGACCATAAGCCCACCCACCCAATAAGTAAATTGAAACTTTGGTTGCTCGACCACAAAGTCCGGAGGGGCTCGACTGATAAGGATAGGAACTTTAGTTGCTCGACCTTAAGGGAGAGGGAGAGGGTCGGCAATGGGGCTTTACCTTAAGCCCCCCAGCCAATAAGTAAATTGAAACTTTAGTTGCTCGACCTTAAGGGAAAGGAGAGGTACGTTATCTCCAAGAGATCGATATATCAAAATAACATGGTATATAGATATTGTTGGTCACTAATCCCTATGATAATGCCACACTACAATAACGCACCAGTGAGTCACTTCCATGATGGCATGGCTTTAAACTCTAGATTTTCTTTTTCGAGTGTTCTTTTCTTGGAATAACAGATCACTGGTTTCCACACTATATTTGTAGTAGTAACCATGGGCAATTCAATATTAGTTAAAAGCAAAAAACCTTGATATCTTTTGTCCTTTGAAAATTTTAACTTCCTGCCCCACTATGCCACTTTCGCAATTATTAGAAATAAAATTAACATGACTCACCATGAATTAGAAATAACTATACTTAATTACTTATAATCATGTCATTATACCTTAAGTATCCCATTACAAAATGTGTCTTTTTGAGTACATAAAGTTTTTTCAAGGTTCATTGCTCTCATGCGCATATATTTACGATGTCACCTTGCATGTAGTTCACATCATTTGAGGTTTTAATGACATGTATTCATAGATGATATACATTCGCTACTTTATTTTCAAATTCCAATTCCATTATATTATTCTCTTCTGTATCATCTCTTAAACTCTCAAAATTTTCATAAAATGAAAATATGGGAAAGGACCTTATGAAGATATAAAAAGTGCTATAAGAAGTAGACGAATTTCTCGATGATAAAAAATGCCAGTTTATTTTCTAATACATTCATTACAAAAGAAATGTTATTGCTTTTTCTTATTGGGAACACTGAGAGGGGGTGAATCATTATTTCTTTTCAACTATTACTTTTACTAGTTATATCACTTATATTTCGAACACAAAATGAACAATAAGAATAAACGCTTTTATTAATTTCTTCTTTACAATAAGACAAGTAAAATGTATGTAGGGCAGCAATCTTCAATCTCCGAGGCTCCGACCTATATTTTCCATGCACCGACATGGACTTCCAAGCCTCCAACCTTGTCAATATGAGGCACCAACCTCTAGGGCTCCAACCCTAGCTTCGGTTCAAGCTCTCACTTGGTTTCTTGAGAACTTCGATACTCTAGGGCTCCAACACTCAGCCTCACTTTGTCAAGATGTATTTGGTTATACTTCAAGGCTCGTGATGACTTCTTCAATAAACCCTATCTGTCATTGTCTTCATTATAGTCTCCACATTATGTCATCAATGACAACCTTGATCCCTTCACATGAAGGTGTCTCTCCTATCCTTCATGGTACCCAATCAAAAACTTCTCTGTTACCTCATGATGGGTTTAATAATATTTTCCATGAGTGACTTCAATGAACTTCTCCAAGAGTGTCTTTAATGGGCTTCTTCCAGAGAGTCTTCAATCAGATTCTCCAAGGCGTTCTTCAAGATCCAATACTTCCCCTGTAAAAATCAGTGTACACATTTGTTTTTTTCTTTCTTATACCGTATGACTTCGAGAATGTCAAGTCGAGATGCTAGCAGTGCAATGTTGGATTCCCAAAAATATCCAACACGTTGAACATAATTGACGCCAAATAATTTTTTTGTCACTTAAATTAAGAATTCTACTAAGCTAGTAAAATATTTCAATTTTCCTTGGAATTCATCAGTATGCCGTAAGGCGTTTCCCTTTGAAATCAACATTCCTCTTGGGTTACGTGTACATTTCTGAGCCTTTGATTTAAGTGTTAGACGATGAAAATAATATTAGCCATCCAATTGATAAGACCCATATATGATGTAACCCAGCGGTTTGACGGTTGCCTTCGCTCGCCGTACGCTACTTCTAGGTGCTTCTCCATGTGGAGACCTTGCACTTGCCCTCACTCTGGATTTGGTTTTAGGCTAGTTGTTTGGGTGGTCTTCATATTTTTCCTCTGTGTATTTACTCCACTGGGAGATTCGTTCGCTGCATCGGGGAGACAAGCATTGGTGCTAAGCGGGGGAAGGGACAGAGATGGAGATCCCCAGCACAGAGAATGCTTTGTCAGAGTGGTTGAATCATGGGAGGTAGTAGTGGACGCCTGCCCCTTGGGATCCATCCATTATTGTCCTTGCGAAGATCCACGACGGAGTAGCCATTTCACCAGAGAAAGAAATGTTTACAGACGTAGTAACCATTTCACCAGAGAAAGAAATGTTTACAGAGAGAGGCACTGCCCTCCTCAAGATCAAAATCTCCCGATGTCATTTTGTTGTCTGCCAAAAATCATGCATCAAAGACTTGACTCAATCTTGGGTATTGCAGAATATCTTAATTTAAAATCTGTTATTAAATCTTGATGTTTGATTAAACCTGCATGGTAGATATGGCATAGCAATATGCCCCTTAACAAGATTGCATATCGGAAAGTGCATCAGGGTTGGATGAAGGCAGAAGGACCTGTTGTGGCCAGCAACAACCCCCCCTAATTCAGCCTAATATCAGCCATAATGATAGATTGAATAGGGGACCCTTAGTTAATTTCCGAAAAAAGAAAAACAAGACTTCTTTTTGAAATTACAAGCATAAAGCGTAGAAAAAGGTCCTTAGACGATTTAAGTCTAAAACTATGTTCATAAAAGAAAATCCTAAGAGATGCCTTCATTTCACCCCTAAGAAACCTATATGTGCACCGCCTCGGTATTAATGAACAACATCGCATCGCAATACACTAGCGTCCATAAAGAAAAGCTTCAAAATCCGTCGATCTGCGATGTTGCAATCGTGCGATCGCATATCGCAGAAATGAGGCTGGGCGCGTTGGCAAACATTCGAATCATTGCGATCTGCGATATGGCGATCTGCGATGTTGCGACCACTAACCTTTGCGATCGCGCGACATGCGAGGATGAGTTGGCAAGTCATAAAAGCACCTCGGTACGACTCTTTCGGGCACGCCACCCAAAGAAAATCCACTTACCATTACCTGACTTGGAAATTATGCGCATTCAATATTAGTAATGAATTAGTTGTCAGTCATTAAGTGGCATAAAGACGCGTGCCTTAATGCGGGTTTCACTTCACGTAAGGTGGCGTATCTAATCTATCTCTTGCATTTAACGCCTCCCCATCACCTTTCTGATCAATCTTTCTATTTCGCTCTTAACTTGCAAGAGCAAAGCTCGAAAGCAAAACCGAACAGAAACGCTAAGCGAGATGGGGAAGAAGAACAAAGCTCAGAGCTCAGAAATAAGGGAAAAGACCAAAGAAATGGCGCCCCTCTACACAGATACTGCATGCAATAAAGATGCAGGCATCTCAACTTGGGAAGGCATGTATAAGATATTGGAGGAAGAAAATCCGAGAATAATCAAGGTAACTGCTGCTGTCGTGGGTGCATCACGTTCTTCGGAGGCATCACTAGAAGATCTAGCATGCTCTTTCCTCCATAGGATAGCAGCTAGGCCAAAGATCCTGCCATACACAGACATGATCAAGTGGATACTAGATGATGCGGAGTTGCACCATAGACAGTTTAAGGTCCAGGGACATGGGCCCGTAGGATCGTTTGCAGCTCAAGACCTGAAGCTCATGTATCATCTACCTGAGCCGCAAGCGACCTACAACGCAGAATTTGTTGAGAAATTCGCAGCAGAAAATCCGGACCTATCAGACACAACTAAGGAGTGGTCAAGAAGAGATGAGCCATTAAAGAAAGATAAGAACGGTATGTATAGCACTGGTTCTCTTACTTCTCCATATTGCTTTGCTGCAGCCATGCTCTGTAGAATATTCGGCAAGCCAGATATCAATAAATTTTCACCTGAATGGATACCGCTGATTGATGCCGCGACTAGCTCTGAGATAGTCGATTGGGCCAAAATCCTTTCTGACGCTCTGTACATGGCAGTCCTCCACTACCGTTCTAAAAGATCCCACTCCCAAAGAGTCTATCCGCCTTTCTATTTGTCTGCCTACGTAATGGATTCTGTCTGTCTCGTATCGAAGTTCCCTACCATGGGTTGGCAATGGACTACCCAGGACCCCTTGCCTATTCATGTCTATCATAAAATTCTGTGGGATTCCCAGTTCGCCCCCCATTTTTACCAGATTTGCCATGGGCTTATATTACCCATACATAAGATAATATACGATAAAGATCCCCCAAGATGCTCTCCCGAGGCACAGATTGATATCATCTCCATCGCAAAATGGTTTGGAGAAGAATGGTTTACTTATATCCGAGTTTTTGGAAGCATAGTACCCCCGCATGTACTACCCTTATATATCCCAGATAAATTGTTGGCTCGAGAAATCGCTTATTAGACTTGTTCTGAAGGTGGTTTAACTAAGGACCTGAAGAACAAAAAGAAGGCCATTTGGCCTCAATTCCTAGTCACGTGCGGGGTCTTCTCTTTATTCGATGTAGGGCACGCTTTTGGTGAGGTGGAGAATGTGACGTGTCTCCAACTATTTAAACTCCGACCAAGGCCATTCGACCCAAATAAAGTCGCCCAGGAATTTACAACTAGCGTCAGGATAAGTGTGTTCTTTGGACAGAAAGATCCGTTTGACGATCTTTTTCAGGGAAAAAACTCGCTCAAAGAAGTTCTGCAGGAAGCACGATCGAGGCTGTCCCCGGACAACTTCCGGAAATTCACATTGTATAGAGAAAGAAGGCTGGCTAACATTCCATTGGAAGTGCTGCGGATAGCTGCCAGAGAACCGACTCCAAGCGTCAGCCTCAGTGAACACTCCAGTGCCTCCAAACCTGATTCCAGCGCCACGCAACAAATATCTCCAGATATTGAAGAGTCTGTCCGCAAAGAAGAAAGAAACGAAGAAACAATCAAGGACACAGCTTAGTCAAGTTCGATGGCTCAGCAGCAAGTTGCCGCCTCATCATCAAGAGGAGTTCCTCCCCCCGTCACCGAAGCACCTCTTGTTACAATAGAATTAGATAAAGAATGGGAGACCTTCAATGAACTGATTAATCTTGAAGGTCAGGTCCCGAAAAC
The DNA here is from genome assembly GCA_031772625.1 of Pinus tabuliformis. Taxonomy (NCBI): domain Eukaryota; kingdom Viridiplantae; phylum Streptophyta; class Pinopsida; order Pinales; family Pinaceae; genus Pinus; species Pinus tabuliformis. The sequence goes on from CM062813.1 coordinate 589,050,399, forward strand.
ACCCGTGGACAACACGCAGGTGGTGCAAGAGGTCCTCTCAACCATAGTCAGTAGTACCACAGAGATGGAGCATCTTCCTATCGCTCCATCCTCAGAACTTCTACTTAGCGTAGAAGAGATCCCTCCACTGGAGGTATTCTACAGCCCACAGCACAAGGCAGTTGTAAGAAGACAAAGAAAGAAAAGAAAGCTTGCGGATGCGCTACCTCAAGATGCTGAACACCTAGATGTCTTGTGGAAAGATCCGAATAGCAATCCAACTGAAAACCTCACCAAGTTGTCTCAGATTGCAGGAGCATATGCTTCCGCGACCATCGACAAGGCTTCTAAAGTTCAGCAACTTCTAAAAGAGCGCGAAATTCAAATATAATTGCTGCAACAACAGTTGCAACAAGCCAATGAGAATGCTGAAGCCTCCAAGCAGCTTGAAGAGTTACAAGAAAGCTTTCGCCAGATGCAGGTGAGCCAGCAAAGAAGCATTGAAGAAAAAGAAAAACAGCTGCAGACGGTGAAAGAAATGCACAAGGATGAACCCAAGCTAACAGAATTTATTTCAGAATCCATCAGCTTGAACGACCAACTGTCACAGCAATAGGAAGACATGGCACGTAGAATATCACAGTGGAGGCATTTTTGTGAGCTGAGCGATAAGATCACCAGCCAAGTGGTGGAACTACAGAATGACTATGACCAGGCCAACAAAAGAATAACAGAGAACCTGGCTTGGCAAAATGACGAGGAAGAGAAGAAAGCAGGGGCGCCCAAGATTAATGAAAATCACAAAGATTTGCTCTTCAACAAGTGGGACGAGCCAATAACACAGGCGGAGCAGGCGGCAGAGTCAGCGGCAACACAGGCGGCCATACTTATCGATTGTGTAAATGAAAATTTGCACAGAACTAATTTGATTTCAGAATCTACCCCGGGATACTTGCCAAATGCGTTACAGCTGGGAGCAGAAAGCACAGGCAAACGGGAAGACAATTCAGGCATTGGCTAGGTTAAACTGGGAAAGTTACTGGACTTACTTAGTTAAGCCTCATAGCCAATGCATGACGGTAAGGTGCATCATGAACGCGGCCGAGAAAGTAGCGCCAGCTCTTATGGACGCTGTTTTCGCAGCCCAACTAAGCATGGAAGTCGGTCAACCGACTCTTCTCAAGCCCATGCTTGATAACTGCAATTCCAGGGACCAAATTAGGAAGTAATTTCAATTTAGAAAGTTGTTTTTCTTTTTGTTTTACTGAATTAGAAAAAGGGCGGTCATTTGAGAGCCGTGTCCTAAATTTTGTAATAATACTATTATTAGGATTAGATAGTAGTATTTCAGCCCTTCTCATTGCATTGGAGAAGGGTCCATATATTTGTCAAAAACTTGTCCTCAGAACATGCACTTTTGCACCCTCAGAGGGGGTTTTGATGAATGGAAGTATCGTGATTTATTTATGTTTGCATTCTTATGTCTGCTACTGATGTTGCACTTTTGTACTCTTGGTAGACGTTAGAAGCAAGTAGAGGTAGATCGTTATTGTTTGAAGTCTATGGGTAAAGAACTAGTCATCAATGGTACTTTTATCTCTTCATTAATTTCTGCTTGTATTCTTAAAACGATATACAACTGATATTGTTTGCATGTTAATGTATGAATATATAAGTTATCATTTGGCACTTCTGTACGATGGATTTGTCTATTCATGTTTAATATGTGAATGATTTGATTATGCGATATGTTGTTCACAACCGCTCTGTCTAACTTCTTATACATAATGGTTTATCTCTATTGATTTATATTCTGATATCAGTTGAATAATCTTTATTACCAGCTGCTGTTAGAAATCTTTCTAGATCGCATGATAAAAGAAACATCCCGGGTTAATGTAAATTTTGTGTGTTGTTTTCATTTGATTATGGTAATTTAGACTCAAGTTTGTGAGATAGATTTACAATAGTTTTTAGAACGTTTCTTAGAAGTAACCTAACCAAAATTCCACACACACACACATACACATCCCATACATCGGGAAACTGGTCCCGTTATCCCCAGTCGGACCCGCTACTCCAAACAGGAAAGGAGCCGCCAACCAGGTTCCGGACCGGGTGGGTATCCCTCTTGTTGTTGACCCGACCTCAGGGCCCTCAACAGGACCTTACTTCATATTTCCAGGTGGTGGCACCATGTTTCCTGATATTTACAGGTGGTGGCACCATGTTTCCTGATGGAGTAATACAATACATTCAGAAGTTGAAACAATATTTACCTATAAGTGGTGGAACCATCAGGACAGCTTTGGATGTTGGCGGTGGGGTTTGAACTTTCTCCATTTCTCTTCTCCTTAATGTATTGTTTTTGAAGCACCTTTGCAATCTAATTTGTAAATGTACTAGTAGAGCCATGACCCATGAGGGGTTAAGACCATGACACTTCTGGAGTTGAAAAGAAAAATGGCGAGGTTGTAGTTATCGATGATAGAGAAGTGAGAGGAGACAATAAAGAAGAGGTAGGATGGGATTCAAAAGATTTGAAGCTAGCTGCAGATGCCTAAGCTGTGAATTTTGCAGCTACAACTCATAATGTCATTAGTTACGCCATCACCTTGTATGCGAGTAATTCAAATCTGGATACAGAAAATCTTTTCTTGCAGGTGACAATGCAGTTGCCCATAACATTAATATGGCGATGCAGCTCTCAACAACTTGGTATTAAGAATTTCACTCCATTAAAAGTTAAAAACTTTGTTTTTGGATCTTTACATGGCAACCATACCTTCCTGCATTTGTTTCTTCTCTTTGGTCTTCTTAGCAATAGAGGGAGGCTGGAGTGAGACTGCTAGCTCAAATTTCAAAGGTCCATGAGCTTCGATATTTAAACATTTTTTTATTAGATGAGAAACTTAGACTAGCTTACAAAGCCATAGCAGATGGGAAGTTTAGTGAAATTTCTTACCATCTTGCACACAATTCCAGTTATTGATGTAGATTCCTTTTAGGAAGTTGAGAAGGTGAAGAAATTGATTGGAATTGCTAAAGAATGTGTTCTGGGTCTTCAAATGGAGGTCAAGAGGAAGTTAAGGATCATATTGTCGAATAGCAAGAGCTTGCAGCCTATTTTACTCATTGCAACCTTCAAAAAGTCCATTTAAGGTTGGCTTTCCCGAATGCCATAGGTGTTTGCAAGGGAACTTGTACAACTGCTAACTTGGTTTGATAACTGCTGGCAAATGAGCCTGCTGCAAACCATGCAACAAAGGCACAAGAAGTTCTGCAGGCATGTGGGCGGCAGTTGCAGGATGCTAAAAACACTGAATTATGACTTCATAAATCTTTTTGTTGTTTTTGCAGCAACTTTTGCACCTGTATACTGTGGTCAGAAGTATGTGTCCTTTCCATATTGTGCACCACACTTTATTCCAATCATAAAGGGAAATCTATGTGCTATATGTGAGCTTGCAGTTGTGTTCTGGGTCTTCAGATGTAGGTCAAAGGAAAGGAAGTTAAGGATGATACTGTTCAACAGAAAGAGCTCGCAGTTTATTTTAGTCATAGCAACCTTCAAAAATTCCATTTGAGGTTGCCTTTGCTGAATACCATGGGTGTTTGTTATAAAGGAGGGAGCTTTAGTAAAACAGCTAACTTTGCTTGATGACTATTGGAAAGTGAACCCCTGCAAACCATTCAACAAAGGTACAAGTTCTGCAGGCATGAGAGAAGAAGCTGCAGGATGCCAAAAAACTGAATTATGATTTTGACTTCAGAAAGCCTTTTGTTGGTGGTGCAGCAACTTTTACACCTATATACCATGGTCAGTGAGAAGGATGTGTCCTGTCGATATTGTACAACATGCTTTGTTCCAGTTATACAAGGAAATATTTGCCCTATATGTGAGCTTGCCATTGTGGGTTCCAATGCTCCTGGGTGCTGAATGTGCATTTTTATTTCAAGAAATTTCATCACCCATGCATATTTGCATATTTGTATTGCACTCTACCTTTGAGAACCATGTTGAGAGATATAGCAGGACAATCACTAAAAAGTCTTGGACAAACTTGAGGGTCTTCTTAAGAGATTGGAGGAGGCTGTTTAGTGATCACTGAAATGACAGTAGAAGTAAAACTTTCCATGTTTTTTCATTGTTTACAATTTGAAATTCCAGACTGTGTTTTTGCTTCCCTTTCTCAGTCTCGGACAACGAAAAGTGCCAGTAATTTAGCTTTAGGTCTGGAGAATTTTTGATAGACCCCCCTGGGTGTTAATCCTATCTTTATCGTGCAAGTGTTCTATTGGTTTGTCTGAGTAGAAACAGACACTAGGGTATTATTATTCAACATCAGAAAGCATCAAATTGCCTTGTTGGACTGGGCATGGTATTGAACCAGCCTGCTGTCCAGACCGGTACCTAACCAGTACAAACTAGCCCTAACTGACTGGACAGGAGGCTTAAATTTTTATGAAATTTCTGAATGAATTTTCTTGTACATGCACAACAAACTTATGTTTATTATTTTGATGATGACTATAGATGCATAGTAAATAGTTGTGAAGTTTTCTTAATGCATGGAAATCACAATCCTCTCTTAATTATGACTCGAGAGTCAAAATTTATATCTCTGAAGTTGTTATGCCTTCGAATGAAAACTATTAACAAAATTCTTAAAAGAATTGGTTTGCATCTACATAACAACATTCATGTCTGTACTTCTATGTTGGTCATAGTGCTTTAGATTTGAGTTGCTATCTTTGTTTACACAGGTATTCTAAGTTCAGAACATAACCATCACTTTTACACCAAAAAGACTTGGAAATTTTACAACCAACTGTTTGTGCTACATGGAATTGAAAAGGTGTCATTTATTGGCTGAAACTAAGGCATCTTTTAATGCAATTGACTCACAAGTAAATTTATGTCACAATTTAGATTTGCATTATTTGTATATTTATCTATTTATATGCTGAAAATTTAGTAGTGGGGTATACTGTAATACTGTATTCACGGTGCCTGGGAAACTTACACCCAATTTGAACCTAAAATAACTATTTTCTGAATGCATACAATTCGTTTGAGTTTTCCTTCAGCACAACCACAAGGACAAGTGTTTTTCCATATTAAATCTTAAAGTGATTTTTCATTAAAAACTAATCATTTTATCTATTTTTTTTCAACTCTGGTTCGTTGATTCTGTTTCCTGTTTGAAACTCAGTTAGATAGCTGGCTAGTTAAAAGCCCGGTTCCTATTTTTAAGACCATACTTCAATCCCATGCAATTTTTAAGATCTCCGTCCATTAATATTTAACTATTTTTCCTGGATGCGGGTGATTGATAGTTACAAGGGTACGTCGGAGACGCACATGATAGGCAAGTGGCAACCCATCTACATGAAGCGTATGACTCTTGGCATGGTCGACAAGCCTCGCACATATGAATTTAAGGCAGCATTAACTCTGTCCACCCGGTTTTTGGTCATAGACACGATGGTGCTCCGTCTCATTCTCATTGTTGATGTTCTTTGGTTTGCTTTCGGCTCAGTCCAGGTCGCAGTCTTGGGCTTCTCTCCTAGCAAAATTCTGCCTGCCTGCTCCCTTTCGGCACTGGTGAATGCCGAGAATTCTTCCCGGTTGGTCTTGCTCTGTAGAGCTTTTTACGCCTTCATATTCTCCGGACTCCCTTCAGCTCCAATTGCTAAAGCTTTCTGCTTTTCACGGGCTCAGTTTCCTTCTCTCATAGTGTTTTCGTCCCTCAGTCGATCATCCCCCTTCCCTCCTCCGTTTAATTGTTCCCATCCCATAATCATGCCGAAATAAAGGCTGAGAATTATCAGCAGGCGCAATGGTTCACGTGGTTGAGCCACCGCCCAACATACCTCCATCTCTCTGGACCCCTCTGAAGATGCATTGGCCTACCTAGCAACCAGAAGTGGCAGAGGTCGAGGACAAGGGCAGGATAGAGGTGAAGCTTGTCTGCATCATGTGCATACCACTGCTCTCTATCACATTCCTTGTTCACTGGCAAATTCCTCTTTCACCGTTTCTGTGACCATCGAAAGATGTCAACACAACTCGGGTCCGGGTGCTGTTCATCAGAGGCCTACGGAGGAAGAGAAAGTGGCAGGTCAAACTGACCCCCCATGCCAAGGCACCGAAAGCATGCCCACCACACACTCTGAGGCCAACATCGGCCCAAGCACGAGAGGAAAGCCTTCCAGCTCTGCAATCCGCTCCTCTGACTCCATGGACTCCGGTCATTTTGGGTGTAGAGTTTTAGAGGAACAACCATCCACTTCAGATGAAGATTGAGACAGTTAGTGCCTCTGGTTCTATGGTTTTGCCTCCGAAGTTAAAGCTCTCCTCCTTTTTGATCCACAGGGTTCATGCCTGTCTCAGGCTTTTGTTTATGACACAGGTCAGGGTCTTTTTATGCTTATATCTATGTAAAAATCGATCCTTGAAGTAACAATGTTTCACTTAGTCCGATATCGCTGTTTGTGTCAGTTTTTTGTGTCTGTCTGGTATGTTCAATGTTCATGGAAATTATTCTCACTGATGTAAGTCATTTTGACAGTTCTACAGTCAGGATGTCAAGTTTTTTTTTGCTATATGCCAACCTCATGGCATGAAATATCGAGGCCAGCCTCGCTGTAACTTTTTTGTATGAATATAGGAGTAGACTAATTGAGAGAGAGAAAAAAATATCTAACTGTTTTAATTGCATAGATGGTTTTCAAATGGTGTTTTGGACAAGAGAATATTAATGGCAATATAGGAAACTCTGATAGAATGTAATGACTGAACAATGTGCTAGGAGCAGAAGTTCAGTGAGATGCTGATTAATGGGTTTGAAAATATGATAGGAAAATAGAAACACATGGAGGATGATGAAAAAAAGTGAATAGTGTGTTAAATGTTGTTAATTAGCACTTTTTTTATTGACATGGTTATGTTGGCATATTTGGATGCTGTAATATTGAATGGAGACTACATTATTTTACAAATTTCTGAGCTGGTTGGTGGAGAAGCAATGATTAGATTAATGGAAAAACAAAACAATGTGTGAGGAATAGTTAAGTGAAGTACTGAGATTAATGGGTTTGAGAATACATTAGGAAAATTCAAATGCATGGAGGATGATGAACAAACTTGGACTGGTGTTTAATATGTTGTTAACTTCAATTTTTGTTGTTTTCCTTTGCATGCCAACTTTTTGTCTTTAAAATGTTGAATATTCTCTAGCAATGGAAGAGAATATGAAATTTCAATTCCTCCAAAGTGAGATTTACCACATAAAATCAAAAATTTCAGTGCTTGGATTAATATGCCCTAGATCACCATTCTGGACAACAAAAGATTAATGTCAAAAGGTTATTAAGGAACAATGTAGGAAGAGAAGTCTAATGAAGCACTGATATTAGTGTTTTTAAAAAAATGACAGGAAAATGCAGATGCATGGAGGATGATGAACCAAGTTAGGAGTGGCATGTAATATGTTATTCAACTACTACTTTTGTTATTGACATGAATGATGGGGCGCTCAACATTTTATGGCTAATGGTAATAATGATTTAATGTGTTGTAGAATACCAAATGTTGACTCTGACTATTACAGTAATTAAAGTACAATGTTACAGAAACCAAATTGAATTCGATCCAAGGTAACTTTTTTGCTGCATTTTTGTTGGTTTATCTATATTTTGGTAGAATCACAGGGAGAGTAACCAATATGAAATGATGTGGATTGGTATTGAAATAATAATTGGCCTTAATTGGCTAGTGTTGGTGATGGTGCAAGTAATTACAAAGTCGGGCAAATTGACCTTAAAGAAATAGGTGAAGATGACTTGTTTGATTATGTTTTCAATGTGTGGTTGGCTCTTAAAAATCATAACAAGGTAATGATGTTAAGCAGAAACAATAGTTGGTGGCTTGAAGTAGATGGGATGTGTCAAGCTGGGAGTAGCAATTTGATCAAATATATTCCAAACATTTTCAATGATACCAGATAGGGATGTTAGAGACTAGAATGTACATGCAGTGATAGTTTGTCGCCTAAATTGGCTAAGTCAATTTATGGCAATTCTGATATTTATCTTGATTGACCCAAAGATCCTTATCCTGTGGAGCTTCTCCAAGAAAATCCTTATCAGTTTTCTGAGATTTTAATGTTGCATTTTCTGTCTTACTATTTGCTTAGACTTAAAATCAAATTTCATATTATCTTTTAGTCTATAAACTGTCGAAGATACTCTGGAATTTAATATGGAAATGAGATTCCCTACATAAAAAAGGAAATTTTAGTGCTTTAATTAATATACTCTATTTCACCTTTTGCAACAAGTGACGATTAATTTCAAATCAAGGTTCTAGTTAAGTTTGGTTGGCTCTTGGAACAACATCTCAAGTACCATAAGATGGGAATATTTGTTGCCCATGGATTTCCTTGGTTTATTTCATCTTTTGATGGGAGAGTGCAAGAAAGAACACATCTATACAATTTGAATAGTATGTACTTGAATTATGGTCAATTCTCTCTGGTTATCAAGGTGCTCCAGGAACTATGGCATATTTAGATTTACATGATATTTAACTATTTTCTAGAGAGATCAGGGGACTCTGGGCACAAGTTTAATAGGATGGTGATGATGGAAATATCATTGAATATTCTATGACTAGAAATGTGATTTGGGACTTGGCAGGTGTGAGGCCTTCTCTTCTTACCCTCGAACATATGATTTTATTCATGCAATTGGCATTGAATATCTAATAAGAGATCTGAGTAGAGGTGGAAACAGGTGCCTTTCTGATCCTCCATTTGTCCTTTGGGTTTTCTTCAGATTCTTGAGCCTATCACTTTATATTGTTTATATTCATGAATCTTGGTCTAAAGAATGATATCTCTCCTCCTCTGTGATAGGCATTCTTGAGTCATCAGTTTTAGTTCCATGTTAAAGTTCATGTGTTACTTATTCATTGGTTTTGGATTTTATGCTTACAGATGTAGTCTTCATGATTTGATGATTGAAATGGATAGAATTCTCAGCCTGAAGGAACTGTTGTTATCCGGGATACTCCTAAGGTCATTGATAGGGTTGCAAATATTGCAAGTGCAATACGCTGTAGTACATAAGTTTATGACACTGACACTGAGGTATCTAATGTTCTGAAAAGTCTCATTGTGATATCCACTAACAGAAAGCACGAGACTAAAAATTGTTTAGTTTGAGTTTGTGAGCAGGATGTGAAATGGTTCAAATTGTTTCTGCATGGTTGTTTTTTATTTTTTTTACAAAGATAGCCCTTCAATTGCTTGCATATTATGAGTTTCTTATGGATTCCACAATCTCCCCTGTTTAGCTACTGTGCCTTCAGCTAATACATAGTCATTTGAAAAAGATGTACCTTCAACTCTCGTATCTATTTTTTCACCAACTTTATGACTGCAATCACAGGAAAAATTAATCAACATAAAACATCTCCCCATGACTCTGAAAATGTGTGGAGTTGTTACATCCAATTCACACTTCCGAGTGTTAGTTAAATTAAGGTGAATGAGACTAAAGGATTCCTGCCCTTTGAACGAGAAGTTGTTAAGTTTTGTTATGGATAATTTTTAGTAACATCCGTGACACACATATGCCGTTATTTTTAACTTAATCTCCACTATGTTTAACTTATTGTTGGAGGCAATCCTGAATGGAAAGAGAAGGAGGTATTGATGAGACTTGGTCACTAATTCCCAGTGTACTTAAACCAAATATGTATAGAAATGGATTTTTATATTTTGTATCCCGCCCACCTCATTGCGAATATATCATGTACGACTTGGTCAACAATGATCACTCACCTAACTATATAATTTTTATTTCGTGACCCTGAGAATCTTGGCCAAAGATGATCACTCTCCACCAATTTTGTGCTTTCATAAATACTTAATACAATATAGAGTGTACATCATGCATAGTTACAACGATATTCTTTTATAACTCGCATTCTTTTTTTCACATTTGTAAGTATTTTTCATTGTTGTTGACTGTACTAATATCAGTTAGTATCAAAACCTCAAATTAACTACTTTGGGAGTTCTGCAATTCCAGCTTCCTTGGTGTCCCTTTTATTCAGAATTATTCTCAAAATCTCACCTCCAAGCTACTCTAGGAATCCATAACACATGAATTGTTCTCTTCTCCTATTAGCAGGTCAATAGACATGCATGCAACACCTTCCTGCTCCAGATTATTTATCCATTTTTCCACGGTTTTCCATACATTTTCTACATTCACAGTACTCTTCACAACCTTGAATACCACATGTTTAATTGCCATGCTAGAGTGGGTTCCTATTGTGTCTATCATGGATTCTTGGCACAAATCTTATCATAGATCAGAACTGAAGTACTTCAATTTTGGCATTCAACTTGCAATATCAAGCACACTTGCAATTTTTTCATGAATGTCCCCTCGACACAAATTCTTCCTGCAGTGCCACACTTCAAAACTCAAGATCAATGTAGCTGGTGTTTCAGTTTTGCATCATTACTTTCAAACTTACCATTTCTCTCCTGGGGTCTATGATTGTCCAATTTTGTGCCTGAAAAAAATACCTTGCCATCTATGTCTCCCACTCTGCATGTTGTTTGTTGATTAATTTCTGAGTTAGGATTGTCCAATATCTTCAGAGATTGTAATGGAAGCTAGCAAAAGCTATTCACAACAAACATATCAACTTTTCCAAGGAGTGTCACATGATTTTCTTTTCCACTTGGTAATTATTGTCCAATTATGGTAAGAGACCCTATTTTTTGTCTTTTCTAGTGGGCTTTAGTACAACAACTTTGAGGAAAAATAACCTAATAGTCACTCTATGCTTGGAAGATTTCAGAGATGAAGGTAAATTACTTTTGTCATCATGGAGTGATAAGAAATTTAATATTAGAAGAAGAGGAGGTAGTAGTAGATTCTAAATAAACTAGCAATGCAACAACATAATGTTTGCAACAAATTTAGAGAGATCCACCTTGTTGAATAATGCACACACTACATGGATAATGGATTTCTGTACTTTATGCCTTACGATGTTTTCTTTGCAGCATCTGGTGTAAATGCTAGTTAGTAAAACTCCATTTACTTTGTGAGAGTTTTTTAAAGCCATAAAGGTGGCAAAATGATTGCGCCTATCACACGTGAACACTATTCAACAAAATTAGGTCTTTAGTTAAATTTGATCTAGGTATTTATTCTAATTCGATTTGAATTAACAATTAATGACAAACAAAAATTATTTCTATAATAATTGGTATGTTAGGGGTGTCCATCGTGCCAAGAGAATTAATATATTTAGTATGATTAACCCTAATTCCTACAATATTAACACACACTACAATAACATGCGAGTGAATCACTTTCATGATGGTGTGGCTTTAACCTCTAGATTAACTTTGCCAATTTTCCTTTTCATGGAATAACAGATCATTAGTTGCCACGTGATATCTATAATAGTTGCAATGGGCACCTCAATATTAGTTAAAAGGTGAAATACCTTGATAGTTTTCGTCTTTGAAAATGTTAATTTCCTGTCCCACCGCACTGCTTTCACGAATGTTAGCAATAAAACTAACATGCCACACCACGAATTAGCACTAGTTGTACTTAATTACCTATAATCATGTCATTAAACCTTAAGTATCCCATTAAAAAATGTGTCTTTGTGATTACATTAAGTCTTTTCAAAGTTCATTGTTCTCATGCTGATATAGTTATGATGTCACCTTGTATGTAGTTCACATCACTTGAGTTTTTAATGGAATTTATTCATAAATGACATTTATTATTTTATATCCAAATTTCAACTCCAATCCATTATTATTTGTCGAATCATTTCCTTAACTCTCAAAATTTTCACAAAATTCAAAATATGTGTAAGCACCTCAAGGAGATACATAAAGTGCCATAGGAAGTAGTCGAAGCACTAGGAGATAAAAATTATATTGCCATCTTGTTCTCAGATACATTCATTAACAAAACAAATCTTACCACCTCTTCTTGGTATAATATGTATAAGCTTCTTGAGGACGCAATTGAAGCAAGTTTAGAAGAAATGGAACTAGATGATCCCATTTTATATGCCTCTTCATGTGACATGGTGAAATCAACACTCAAAAAAATTGTTACATGATCGTAAATTCTTCCATACAAAGACACGATTCACTGGGTTGTAAATCATGTAAACGTGGGTATGTGCTTCGTATGCATTTCTAGAGGCATAATTGTGGGCTCTTTTGATCCTCACAACCTTTGGTTTATGTTCAAATTTATCGAGTCATAACTCTAGTACAATGCACAATTTGTACATAAATTTATCAAAACATATGTGTTCAGTTTAAGAGGAATATGTATGAATTGACTAAACCCTTAAGGACCACAAAGTACAAGTTTAAGACAGAATATTCAAAAGGATATGCCATCACCCCTGTAAATACAAAAAAAGGAGTTATACATAAAAGGAGTTATAGGCTTTTCGACATAAAATGAGTTATACATTTTCCTTTAGAATGTGTTCCGTTTTCTTAGAGGGCTTCAGAGGGATTTTCTTTCAATTGAGAAACTATTATTTTTGACTATATATGAAATCACATTAATTTATTTAGAGCTAACAACCATAAATCCAATCACCCCTTTTACATGTAGGCCTATATTGTGGATGCCATTTTCTTTTCAACCTCTTTTCCTTCCATGGGATGGAAAAGGATGCCTTATGAGCCAGTCCCACATAATATTTCCCATGAAAAATATTTGGAAAGAAAATTATGATTGTCACTTCTATCCAATCTTCCATTTTATTATAATTCCCATTTATGAAAAGTTCTTTTCCTTAAAACCTCACTGAATCTCGTAAGAAGCCAAACTTCACATTGATCTAATTAGATATTGGTATTTTGAAGAATGCTTCTCTTATATGAGAATATATGGTTGTCAAGGAGCCTCACATTCCTTCCCCCTTTTTGTTCTTAATGTATTAAACTATAAAGAAATAACTTACAATATAATTGATGTAGGCAATGCAAACGAATTACATAAAACCTCTAAGAAAAATTATCTAGTTTTTCCATACAAATTTGCATTTATACCTTGTAAAACATTGCACATGCTAGGAAATAATTATTGATTTTGAATGTCATTAAGCTAGCCCAATTTTCTTTAAGGAATCTTGACCATTAAGGGATTGTGAGTAACCATTATTTTATAGTTTCCATGAGAAATTAATTACAAAGAAAGTTCCCCTGGGATGATTTTTTTCAGAGAGTTGATTCCTACGAGCAGGACTTCGATAAGGCTAAAAAACTTTCTGTTGATCAATAGCAACATTTTCTTGTATTCAATGTAGAAAGAAATAAGTCCTTTCCTTTGATTTTACAATAGGGAAATATTCAAGCGCATAGTAGAGATGATTTTTCATTTAAAATTCATGTAGTCAGCATAGTCATCGTTGATGAAGATTCAAAATACATTGAATAAGTCTTTTGTAGAAATATTTGATGGCCTTCTAAAAAGGGACATTAGTGAAAAATATTCAAGTCTGATCAAAATAGATCAAAAGTTGAATGTATTCCTACAAACTACAGAAATTATTCCTTGGTAACATAGAATTTCTGAAGTTACCCGTAAGGCTTGCATTCTTAAGAGACATGCTAAAAAATAGTTAGATTTCCCTTTCCATACTAAGAATATCTTTGATACCTTCAAATTATTGTGAAAAACAATTATTACCATTGTTCCCGCTAGCAGTTCATAAGAATTCCTAAAAACCACAACAAGTGTTCCTAAGCAATAAATAATCTTTGATACTTCTGTTGATATTTCCACTCCTTAGAAGCATGTTTGATAATAGTCAAATTCTCCTATCCAAACTAATACATTCTTGGTGACCTCCGATGTCTTATTGAAAATCCTATTACTATTGTTTCCAGTAATGATTCACATGAGGAAGTATTGGTGAGTTCCAAATCATCAACACAAATGGAATATATTCCTACATCAAATTTCTATTTCACCCCAAAAATTATCATTAAAAGAATTAAAGAGAAGAGAATAACTAAAGAAACAAAAACTTCTTCATGGGTGATATGAGATGCTTCACAATTGTAATAAAATCAAGTAGTTCAAGAATTAACACACTTTATTGGAGTATAGGAAAATTCTAATGTGTACCATGTTTCCAAAATGATAGATATCTTTAAGAAAAAAGGTTCTAAAATATTGGATTTGGATCAATAGTTGTTATAGCAAGGAAATCAGTTTCAAGCGCAGATGAAATTTCAAGAATATGAAGCTCAACAATAGTAGGTTCAAAAGGAAGAGTTGCAATGGAAAATGAAAAATGAAACTAATATACTACAACATGGGCTTTAGTCACTATCCAACTAAAGGATGCTCAATTGATTGAACCACAATTCGAAATTAAAAAGAAAAAAGAAGAATAATTTAATGAGTTTGGGAAAGTTTAGACAAGAAGAAATTGACATCAATCAACAATTTCTTCATATATAGGAATAGATTCGTAATAGGATAAGTTTAGTTACACCTAAACAAAACCTCATAGACACGTTGTTTAATAATATGATTGATAAATAAATGGAGTATGAGGATGCAAATATGAAAATCACTAAGCTTAGTTTCTAGAAGAACAGTGATAAGAGAAGCACCCCCATCCCAACCTGAATTACTATAATACAAAATAAAACAACCTTTAAAGCATTGGAGGAACACCTGCACAGGTCCAAGGAACTTATTAAAATTTCTAAAAAAAGTTTCTCATCATTGATAAAATATGAAATGCAGATAGCCAAAGATACAATATTAGAACTAGATATTTCATAAGATAAGCCTTTAGTTTTAGTAGATGCATTGAAATAAGGCAAAAGAAATCACATTGGAGTATAAAAATAGAATTGTAAAATTCAGAACATTGATTTGGAATATACCTAGAGATATTTGGTCAAAACACAGTTACATTCAAATGACAAAATTAGTTAATGAAAAAATAGCAGAAGAACTAATAGATATTGAGGCATGTGTATCTGAGTCCCTTGTCAATGTGTAACCCAATCCTCCTAAAAATATTTTAGAGCTACGACATACATATTCCCAATGGAAATTTGATTAGGATATTTCATAGCGAGCTTAAGATTTATGAGGTTTTAAATAGAATTCAAGATACCAACCCTAAAAGAGGATATTAAAATACTATAATGGAAATAAATAACTATAGAAAAATAAAATAACACAATGAGATTGATAATGGAGTTCTCCCATTGTGAGTTGCATCATAAAGTATGCTTCCAATGGAGTGACCTCTTCAATTATGATGCAAAATTACTCAAATTAAATTGATTCCCCAGTCTCTAAATCTAGTACTCTACTTTGCAGCTTCACAAAAGCCTCTAAGAACCCTCACAAAAACAATTCTTTCAAAATTCTCCAAAAGGGAATAAAAATTATGAATTATCACATAAGCAACGATAGGCATGCTACAAACAAAGGATATCGGCCTTTCACTTCACACTATAACATTACAGCATAGTGGTAATACTTTTGTGTATTTATAATTTTGGGGGTCCACAGCCCCTCGGTTGAGCCCACGAAGGTTTATGCCCCATTTTTTAGAGTCATACATAAATATGTCATTGTTATAACCATATCATATGTATGGGTTACGTTAACAACAATGTTGGGATATAACCCAAAATAAAATGTTGTTATAACCAACATATTAATGGCTTCGCATATATACATAACATTCCATTAATTAAATTTAACCACGTGTTTTCGATGTCAGTGAGTTGTTGGTAGTAATGTATAGATCTTAGTTATCTATAAGTTTGCAGTGTCAATCCCGTGACCTATGCCCCCTTCTTGGGGATCAGCGGTAATGAAAAAATAAAATAATAACCTCTCTATTATTTTACAATGAACGACTTCTGTATCATTCGTGGTGTCATTGGAAACTTGCCTACAATTCCTGCTTTCAAATCTTGCAATTTTTAGTTTTTTGAACCTAACCCAACTTTTTGTTGTTGTGAGTTGCCACATGGTACCCTCTAATTGATCCATGCAGCATGCAACCATTCGACTATTCCATGTAACCTGTCATCACCACATCAACCTTTTCCTGCAGCATTAGTGTTGAATCATTACCACTTGTTGACTTATCCCTATGCCATCTCATCATACATATCCCACATCAGGCTATCCAAACTGCCACATGTCACGACAGGTTTAATTTTTTACATGTTGGTCAAAATCTTCGAACTACCATATATTATTCATATGGAATTGATTTGATGTGATTTAGATTCTGTTGGAAGCATGTCTTTGATATCTTTGACATGGTGCTAGTTACATAAATTTTTTGGGAATTTAAATTTTAGACCTTCCTAAATCCTCATAGATCAATCCTCCTCATAGGGAAGCTTTTGTATCACCAAAAGGTAAATTAATGAACAAATAGGTCAGGTTATTTCTCCCTCACTTTTCCTATCTATATCTAATGTTCTTTTCTTGGATTAATTCCCTTCAAACCCACTCAAATATAATTTTCCACATTTCCTCAACGTGAATTTCTTATCTTATTATCTAGAATGACATCTTCTTGCAACTTATTTAGATACTTAAGAGAAAAATCATCAACAAAATGAAATTGAATATTCTCATCTTGATTTATGATCATTTGTGTCTCATACAATTTCAATTTCTCCATACTCACAACTAAATAAGCCTACATATACAGTGGTACATATAACTAGAAAGCATTAGTGAAAGTCTTCTCCAAAATTGTAAATGTACCATACTATATTGACTTGATCTTCTTACCTTCCCCTGTTAACCTATATTTAATAATGTGTAGCAAAAAAAAATCACCATCATGGAAATGATTATCCATCATGTGTTGATCATGCCTTGACTTGTATTGGGATTAACTCTTCTCCAACTGTTCCTACACTGCTTGATGCACCATATGGATCTTTTGTATGAAATTTCATTCTTTATCTTCATCTCTCTACTCATGTGAGTCAACATATTTCCAAAAGATCAAATCTAATTGACACTTAGGTAGGTACCCAAAACAAGTTCCAAATGGAGACCTCTTTATAGATGGATGAAATGCTTAGTTGTAGACATGTTGCACATAATGTAGTTATTCATCCCAAAGCATGGGATGCTTTCTGCAATATACTTGGAGTAAGTACCACAGTCCAGTTAAATAGATATTTCTATCCATCGATATATGGATGAAATGTACCTCTCTTTCGCGTGGTTTCCATAAATCTCCACAAGCTTGATGAAAATTCTCCCAAAAACTGGTATTCCTGATCTGTTATAATAGAAGTTGGAAATCCAAATTGAACCCAAACATGATGAAAAAGTAGTTGTGTGGTCTGTTCATTTGTAACCTTCTTCTTAGAATGCATCAAAATACATATCTTGTTGAATCTATCCACAACTACATATAAGTAATCATGACCTCTTTTGTACATAGGCAAGCCTCATATGAAATCCATAGAGATAGTTTCCCATGGATTAGAAGGAACTAGAAGAGTTGTATACAAACCCAATTTTCTATTAGTGGGTTTAGTAGTAGCACACAATATGAACCCTTTTATATTTCTGAATACTATTTCTTTCATTTGATGCCAATAAAAAAATATATGCAAATGAGATATATTATTTCCTATACTAAAATTCCCTGAAATATGAGAAATATTAGATATGTCTGCTAGAGTACGTAATTTATTAACATCATAGAGTAACTTTCCTTTAAAATGGTAATCATACTCATGTGAAACATGAGTTAACCTCTCGTACACATCCATGATGTCCACATTCCTAGCATATTGTTCAACATAAATGTCATGCGCTAAAAACTCATTATACAAGACAACACATGAATTTATCAAAGGTCTAGATAGCATATGAACAAATTTGTTACTTACACTCTTCTTTTACTTGATGAGAAAATGAAGCTGCTATAAAAGACCCATCTGTTATAGACATTTTTGTGCCTCGCGACATGGAGCATGAAATGTCAATAATTACAGGGATCCTCAGTCCCTAAACATGTTGTTCTTACCCCTAAAAGAACAAGGTCATCAAACAACAGCACTTCTAATCAGTTCCCCACCTGAAAACACTTCAAAACAGGCTTATTTTGGATCATGTCAGCTGCTCCATTGAGCTTCTGCGCTGGAATGCAACTGCTCCTCCTTGTACCTGCGCTGGAAGTCAAATCTAATGAAGGCTACCTGCACTGGGTGAGATTGGCCAAGTGGCACAGTCATTCTGCAAGGTGTCAACTGCCCAGGAAGCTTCCAAACTGACACTTGGTTCATGAGATTCGCCCTGTGATGAGTAAGAGGTACTTGATCACCATGTGTAAGCAAGGATCTCCAAGTGGACTCAAGAACTGAAGATTAACTGAAGAGGGAGAGGACACTAGTCAGCTCTATTCCAGCCTCAAGCTGACTCATCCTCTCTTCTTCTCTCCTATATATAGAGCTCTTCTATGAGGTCTAAGGAGACTGGAATTTTGTGTAAAGCAAGGAGGTGCTGTTGGTTTACAGTTAGAGCTATTGGGTGATTGTTTTACTAGAGGTGAAGAGGAGAGTTCTTGCTGCTGGGGAGGTGCTGCTGGATTGGAGCCATCATTGGTTGTAAC
This sequence comes from Pinus tabuliformis, assembly GCA_031772625.1. Taxonomy (NCBI): domain Eukaryota; kingdom Viridiplantae; phylum Streptophyta; class Pinopsida; order Pinales; family Pinaceae; genus Pinus; species Pinus tabuliformis. The sequence goes on from CM062813.1 coordinate 589,069,093, forward strand.
CTTCTCAGAACCCTGTTACTTCTATCAATAAAGTTTTGCATGTTCTCCTATATACTTGTATTGCATTGATGTATTGTATTTACATGTATATTTGATTCACCCTAATCCATGCTTCAGTTATGAGTACATGTATCTTGTAGTTTCCTCTCTTGTTTTGTGCAGGATCTGTGTGTAGCTGGACCGGCAAAGAGAGCAAGGAGCTGGGAACAAGAGACAAAGAGAGAGGACAAGGATCTACTAAGCGAAAGACACCAGGTTGGTTGACCTTCTTTTCCTTCTCTCTGTACTTTCATAAAGGAAAACATCAAAGCTTTACTTTCAGTTGTTGCTAAAGACTGTCACCTTTAGAGTAGGGATAGGGTCATCCGCATCGGATACTTTTCCCCACAACAAACTGGCGACTCCGCTGGGGAACCTAGTATCTTGTTGGTGTTTGTAGTATTTTGCTATTCATTCCTTGAAGAAAAGAGTACCAAATCGAAAAGCTTTTGACTATATCAAAAGCGAAGTAGAGGGACTGCTACTCTTGCTCATTTGCTGAGCAAATTCAAGATTTGAAGAGCTTATCTACAAAAGACTCTTTACTCTTTGTGATAGATCTTCATCCTCTTGATCATCCCTTAGCCTGTACTTGACCTATAGCTTTTTATTTCAGCAAAAACAGTGCATTTTTGAGCTTTTTATGACCCGGAAAACTTTGCAGACGCAACTCTCGTGTGTCAGTGCAGGCTGTCCACAGGCAGTCTGCATTACAGCGCAGGTGCTCCCTTCGGGAACTGCGCTGAGAGTCAAACTGGCAGACTAGAACCTGCGCTGGTCCAGTTAGCCATTGTCTAGCTCAGCTTTCCCTTTGTGTCTTGGCCCTGTTTTCACTGATTTTCTTGCTGATTGCTTGCTGGTCATTGTACTTGCTGTAAACCATTCTCCTTGACATTATTCCGCCTCAGTTGTGTGATGAAACTGTGAATGTTCTTTCAGTATTTCTTGTTTCAGTTACAGTTTCCCATTGTGAAAAGCGAACCAGTATAGCTGTGGCCTCTTAGATCCTGAACTGTAAAAGTGTCTTTGTGATCTTAAGAGCTAGTTTTATTACTGTTCATGGCTGTTTGAGTTTGTTTGTTTTTCATCTTATGGTTTGAATCTATACATTTCCTGTGTTTAAACAAGTCGATCATAAGGTGTCTTTTTGATAATTGGACAAGCTTGTTTGTTTCTACTTGAAATTAGATTCAAAATTATACAACAGTTTCCTTTCTGTCTTACATCAACATTAAGGATAACGAAAAGAAATACATGCATTGTGCATTTTGCATTTGACTGTGTGCTTGACGATTTAGGAAAATGTGCATTTTAGTGTGTGTTCTATGATCTGTGGAAAAGGTTGTGTCTTTCTTTTCCCTCAGTAGATTAAGGTTTTCAAAGCTGAAAGATGAAAAGATTTGCTTCTCATCTTAGATTGCATATAGGAAGTTGTATATATACATCTCGTGGCGACCCTGAAAGGCAAACTGTTAAGCAAGATCAACATTAAAATAAACCCAATTTACATAACAACGCTTTGTAACATAACGCAAACATCTAGAGGTCTAGGTAGAGACGTGTTCCGGCGTCGTTAAACATAGTGACTGTCGATCTCTACGAAGGTGGGTGATTCCTCCTGAGAGTCGGTGGCACTAACACGGACTTGTGCTCCCGCGTACCGTCGCGTATATTGGGAGACCCCTATAGGCTTTTATCCTTTATCCTTAGGAAACCGTGTCGGCCACCCTACTGATCGCGATGCAGTGAACACAGCATTCACGAAGATCGACCACCCGTACCGTAAAACGTATTCTGTGGTTTCGCGAAAGGTTTGGCACACCCTCTGCCTAGATCTCCAGAGCAGTTTCTTTTGGCCTTTTTCAAACTCTATAACTGAAAAAGTCCAACCGAGCATTTGTCACTTCGGGCTCGTTAATACATCGAAGGCGACTAGAGTCATCTTTAGCTTTTTCTCGACTCTTAAAACATGAAAAAGCAAGTTTGTGTCTAAAAGCGTCGTTAATAAAATTTATTTTAAGCGGAACATAATCACCTGTTATTCCCACGTTGATCTTTCGGTTGAAAAGTATGGAGCCCACCAACCAAGGAAGTAACCTTGGCGGAAGTCCAAATCCCTTCTCCTCTTGGGGAGATGTTGGTGCGCCTCATATGGCTACATTGTCACTTCCAGGATTGACAATCGGCCTCCCTGTATGGCTCTTTTCAACTAATGTAGTCCAGATCGCCACTAATCCTGAGCAGTCGAATCAACAGTCAGAACAATCTAGAACTACCCACCAGCCTTCCACTTCTTATGATACTTCCTCTGATCCTTCATCTTCGCAAGGTAGAGCTGGTAAAAGTCAGCCTCCCAAGGAGAAGAAGGAAAAGAAGAAGAGAGAAAAGAAGCAGAAGGAGCCTTTGGCGAAGGCGACTGGGGGCAAGCAGAAGAAAGCTGACAAAAACCCACACACTGCACCGACCGGGCCTAAATCGCCATGTGTCATTTGCAAAGGGATCCACTTCCATCGTGATTGTCCTTGTATTCCCCGGATACTAAAGGACTGGTCCCCAAGGTTGCACAATCCGGTAGCATCAACCTCTGGTTGTCATGTTGATTGCAATCCGTCAACTACCGAGAGTGAAGGACGAAGAAGGGGACCAAGATCACCCTGTCTATTGTGTGAAGGCAATCATACCATCCACAAATGTCCATTCTTAGATGAGGCAAAGAGAGTTTTGGAAGATCGCCCGGTTTCACCGTTGCGACTTCCTCCTGGATATCAAAAACTCGCGCCTAATCCCTCGATAGTTGAAAATCCAGTTGACCCGCTCAAGAGGTCAGTTGAAGTGTCGGTCATTGAGAATGAACCTACTGAATCTAGATCAGACGAAAGTCTAAAGGTCGAAACGGCAGTTGGCCCGGTTCTTCCTTCAGAGGTTCTATCGTCCAATGACTTCGTCATTGAAGACCCATCTTCAAATGACACCGTCGCCGAAGAGTCATCTTCATGCGACACCCTCACTGAAGAGAATAAGGATGACACCATCCAGGTTCTTTTCATCAGCACCGACTCCGATGAGCGTCAGGGCAATGCGCCCATTCCTTTATCGCAGGAAGGAACATCATCAGAGTCATATCCGGCCGTATATTCGGTCCCACCACCAAGCAACCTGGTTGTATCCTTTTATTGGAATCAACTAGGCAGACCCCGGTTACCAGCCAGTACACCATTCAAAATCATTGTCCAGATCTATAGAATGATTATGGCTGGTACTATCATTGATGAAGGGGCGTCTGTGAGTATCCTTTCCCCTATTGCTTGGAAAGCACTGGGTTCCCCAGCGCTTTTACCTGAGTTGAGAAATCTCTCAGGTTTTGATAAAGGAACCAGTCGACCATTAGGGATCCTCCCCAATGTACCTGTTACATTGAAAGGGAAGACCGTCGGGATGAACGTGTTGGTCGTCCAAGGACCCTTGGATTATAACCTACTCCTCGGACGCGACTATATTTATTGCATGGGAGCGATAGTCTCCTCACTCTTTAGAGTAATGTGTTTTCCACACGAAGGAAGGATGGTCAAGCTCGTAGACCAACTTTCATTTCCGGGATCTCGCATCGCAAATAGTCAAATACCAATCCTAAATGGTCTGTTCACTCAAGATACACCTCCGCCCCCAGTCCTCCTTCCCGATGAATGCGAGTGATTCGGAAAGAAAGACTAGGACCCAGGGGGCATGCACCCTGGTCTGCTTCGGGCAGAAGAAACCCCGGGTATAAGGAAGAATTTCCACAGAAGAATATGACTAGTCCGTACCCCGTCCGTGGAAGGAAGTGGGGTTGTTCTGGAATAATAATCTTTTGTTAAAGTTATGTGTTTGACAAAGAGTCATTCACCTTTGTCTAAAAAAGTGGGCAATGCCCAAGTAGGAATTCCCTTATTGCAACTAGTAGAAACCATCTTTGAATTCAAGCCTCGCCCATCGAAACATATGTTTTGAAGGATAAGCAGGGGCAGTCTACAAAGTAGGGGACTATATTGTTGTGACAGAGGGTAACCATCTTTGGACAACCCAATGATAGACACCGCCGAAGAAAGAGATTGATTTGCGGCAGCGAATAGAACCCTCTTCGGATAATAAGAAAGAGGCAAGCCTCCCTCAATAATACCAATGTTTTGTCTTTGAGTAGTGTTCTTCCATTGTCACAAATAGCTGTTCGTTAAGAAGTGGGCCGACGGGAAGACAAGTACTGCGTAAGACCCCTTAAAATAACGAGAAGACAAGTATCGTTAGCATTAGATTAGCAAGATGACAAATAACTGTGAACACCCAAAGAAAAGCAGAGGTAGGGGAGAGGAGGGGCAGCCTCGAAATTCTATCATATACCTGGGGGCATGCAAACTTTTGGAATGCAAGCAAGGGACGACTATTTATTTTTTAAATTTTTATGTCCTCCCTTTAAACCTGTAGGTCTAACCCTTTAAACTCGTAGGATTAGCCGTTTCCGACCTTGCATGAAGAAAGCCTGTGGGGCAAAAGTAAAATTTGCCAAAATTGGAGCATAGCTTTGTGAGATAAAGCTCCTTAAAAAATAGTTATCTCATAGGAGGCGTTCTTATTATGACTGGTATATCGAGCAGTTTTAGCATATAGTTCATGCTCGTTAAAAAATAAACGCAAAATTCGAGCAGTTTTATGACTGAATTTATGCTCGTTAAAAAATAGAAAAGTGTGAGCAAAAGTTTCCCCCAGAGTTCAAGCTCATGGAAAAAATGAACCGGTAAATAACCTTTTGAGATCATAAATTCATCAGCCATAAGAACCTTGATCGTGTTTTCATCCATCACCTCCACTGTTCATTTGGCCGATCATTCACCTCCATTTGTGTGTTTACCTCTTTTGAGAAACAGCTGCAAAGAGTGATTTCACCTAGCCATCCTTGTGACACTGCCGTGATTGGAAAATTCCAACCTGTACCTGGAATCTGCTGCTATCCCTGTTTATCACTCGTTCCTCAAAAGACGAGTCTTCTTTGAGCTCTTTTCACTGACTCGTAAAATATGAAAAGTTTGCCGAGTTTTGGCCTTCCAGCTCGTTAAATGACCGGAACGCTATCCCTCCTCTAAATTTTAATCTTTTTGGACCTGAGGGATTATTGCACAAAAGGATCGAGCGCTTGTCTTGTTCGGCTCGTTAAAAGTACCGAACAGCCATCCCTTCTGTATTGTTTTATACTTTTTCGGACTTAAGGGATAAGCTGACGAAAAAGGAATTATGGAGTTAACTTTCTGTACCTTTTCAGACTCTCTAAAAATGAAAAGGACTGAGTTTTCCTTGTCGTTAGACTCGTTAAAAATGATTAAATAGCGACAAACTTGTCTTTAGACGAGAACGAGTTTCCCTATCGCTAGGCTCGTTAAATCATAGCGATGGGCTTGCCCGAAGGGCAGGTTATAGAACAAGCATATGTTATCCTCCTCAAGCTTGACAAAAATAAAGAGGTACTGGTCAGAAATGACTGGGGAAAAATTGGGAGAACATCAAAGTTTAATGGTAGCAAGTCACTCTTGAACATGACACTTTTCCTCCGTACCACATTGGGTTGGGTTGTTTCATTCACCGGTCTCATCACCATGGTCCTCGCCAAACCATCCACATTTGGGGTAATGCTACCGATCCATCGCATCAGTGTCGTTATATGTTCAAGAGGGGTCATTCTGAAAGTGTCAACCGTGTCCCATCCACTGCCATACATTATCCTTCATCCATTCATGATCGCCACCCTGAATCATATGTCACAGTTTGTTTTCACCTCCACTAAAGTCATTAGCTCCGTTCCGTGTCATTGATGTGGGATTCATTAAGGCCCTCCTTTGACGGTTCGCTTCTTGTCGACTTCAGCTCATTATCCAAGAAGTTGATCTAGGAACACCCCCATCAGTACTTTGAAGCTTGCATGCCTCAATGGCAAGTTTCTCACTTCCGGCGATAGGTATACATCAATGACCTTCGACCAGCAGATTTTGCGTGGCGTTCGACGCCAAGTCCTTTATTCACGCCACGTGAATTGTACTGCAGTACCTTGAGGGGCATCGTCATTATTGGTGATTCCTCTCGCGCTTGTTAACGGTTTTCATTATTGACCGGTAATCAAGCGATGTCTTTCCATGTTCGACTTCAGCGAAATTCTCACATGGATCGACTTGTACTTAGAGTGAAGATCGAACGAGTTTGAAGACCCCGGATCTAGTTTCATCCATCCGGGCTGCGATATATATTCAGGAAATATAAAAGCATTTGCCATGTACATCATTGCAGCAGATGATCATCCTATTCAAAGGATGATAATTTCAACAGAAAATTATCAGTCTATCTTCAGACGATCGTCTGTCATATGTACCAAAATGTATTTATAAAAAGCTGAGCATGGGAATGCCCGCCTCGGCTAGATCATGAAAATAGAATGAAAAATAATGTATTGTATTGTATTGTATTACAGGGCGCCTCCTCAGCACTGGAATGAACTTCGGACCCTCTAGATAAAGCATTTCACCCGATAAACGGCCTCATACTTTAGGGGGCAACTGTTATAGACATTTTTGTGCCTCGCGACATGGAGCATGAAATGTCAATAATTACAGGGATCCTCAGTCCCTAAACATGTTGTTCTTACCCCTAAAAGAACAAGGTCATCAAACAACAGCACTTCCAATCAGTTCCCCACCTGAAAACACTTCAAAACAGGCTTATTTTGGATCATGTCAGCTGCTCCACTGAGCTTCTGCGCTGGAATGCAACTGCTCCTCCTTGTACCTGCGCTGGAAGTCAAATCTAATGAAGGCTACCTGCGCTGGGCGAGATTGGCCAAGTGGCACAGTCATTCTGCAAGGTGTCAACTGCCCAGGAAGCTTCCAAACTGACACTTGGTTCATGAGATTCACCCTGTGATGAGTAAGAGGTACTTGATCACCATGTGTAAGCAAGGATCTCCAAGTGGACTCAAGAACTGAAGATTAACTGAAGAGGGAGAGGACACTAGTCAGCTCTATGCCAGCCTCAAGCTGACTCATCCTCTCTTCTTCTCTCCTATATATAGAGCTCTTCTATGAGGTCTAAGGAGGCTGGAATTTTGTGTAAAGCAAGGAGGTGCTGTTGGTTTACAGTTAGAGCTATTGGGTGATTGTTTTACTAGAGGTGAAGAGGAGAGTTCTTGCTGCTGGGGAGGTGCTGCTGGATTGGAGCCATCATTGGTTGTAACCTTCTCAGAACCCTATTACTTCTATCAATAAAGTTTTGCATGTTCTCCTATATACTTGTATTGCATTGATGTATTGTATTTACATGTATATTTGATTCACCCTAATCCATGCTTCAGTTATGAGTACATGTATCTTGTAGTTTCCTCTCTTGTTTTGTGCAGGATCTGTGTGTAGCTGGACCGGCAAAGAGAGCAAGGAGCTGGGAACAAGAGACAAAGAGAGAGGACAAGGATCTACTAAGCGAAAGACACCAGGTTGGTTGACCTTCTTTTCCTTCTCTCTGTACTTTCATAAAGGAAAACATCAAAGCTTTACTTTCAGTTGTTGCTAAAGACTGTCACCTTTAGAGTAGGGATAGGGTCATCCGCATCGGATACTTTTCCCCACAACACCATCCACCTAAAATCTCTTGATTGTTGTACCTTCATCCACCACTGTAAATAATGTAATAGATTATGAATGCTATGTATTATCGTTTGTTTCCCATTAAGTAAAGCTTCCATTTCTTAACACTTTGTACTAAAGAATACAACTCTTTATCATAACTAGGATAATAAATAACATCTTTGGAAAATGCCTCCCAGTGTTAGCACATTGTCTTACACTACTAAATCAAACTTCCTCCCATGGAATATGCACTTAGATTGGTATTTATGTCAAATGACCTTTACAATTATAGAAATTCTAATAATAATGGTGTACTGATCATTTATTGCAATGTACCAAAGGATTTCTAATACTTTCCTCCCCACTGAAAGGCCCATTTCACACTAGTCAAAGGCATGTAAAGGAGATGCAATGAATGAAAAGTTATCAATAAATTTCCTCCAATACTGGACTACTCCTAGGAATATTCTAACTTCCCTTATTGAAGTTGGCTTGAGCTAGTTCACAATCACTTCACACTTAGAGGGATCAATCTTCGATTCACCAATGCTTATGGTGTAACCCAAGTATACGAATGATGTCTTAAAAAAATTACAGTTCAACAATTTCACATGCATTCTATTTTTTCAAAGTGCCAAATGCTTTCATCACATGCTCGAGATACTCATCAAAAGTTCTGGTAAATACCAAAATATCATATGAATAGGCAATCATAAAGTCATAAATGAATTTTCGAGAAACATCGTTCATGACATGCATAATAATTTTGAAGGCATTGCAAAGCCCAAAAGGCTTCACTAACCATTCAAACAAACTCTACATTGTCTTAAAATCATTTTTCCAAACATCATTTTCTCCAATTTGAATCTTATGACAATCACTCTGTATGTCTATCAGAATAGAGAAAACTAAATATTTCAACTTATCTAATGAATCGTCAATATGAGGAATAGGGCATCAATTATTTACTTTGATCTTATTTAGTGCACGAACGTCAATGCAATCTCTACATTCAATCTGTATTCGATACAATTATAATAAGAGATATACATGGAGTGAAATTAGGCTAGTAACTCCCATTTCAAGAAATTATAAGACTTTCTTCTTAATATCTACATACTTAATAATTGACATCATATACATAACAATATTAGGAAGTGGAGAAATTTCTTGTAGCTAAATCTCATGCTAAATCTCGCTCATAGGAGGTAATCTTTTAGGTTCCTAAAAATGCTCATCATAATTAGAAATGAGTTTAACTAAATCATATCTATGATATGGATAACAACCATTAAAAGAATCATATTGTTCGATATCCTTTTCTTTCACAACTAAAAGTACACAATGATTTGTATAATTTATGAGCCCATTCATTTTTCCTGCATACTCAACACCATCCTTAGTGAAGTGATATTTTTTCTCCTGTATGAAAAATATTACTTTAGTATCATACAAGTAAGATATTAATGAAGTAATTCCACAAATATCAAGAGGAACCACATCTAATTCAACCTCATCAACAAATTTCCGAGTGATAAAATTTCTGAGTTGACACTATTTCGCCACTTAAAATTTTACATCATCACAAACCCAACCAAGAGGGTATGGTTTTTCATGAGGTGTTGTTTCTAATCCCAAATTCTGGAAAATTACCTTAGATGTCAAGTTAACTTAGGAACAAGTAGAAGAAAGATCGCTAACTTTCATATGCTTAATAATCACCCTAAAAAGAAAAATCTCAGTTATTTTGCTTTCAACAGTACGATGTGGAATAAAAGAACTAGAACTAGTATGAGAAGATATCTTACCTTACATTCCAATATTTATGACCTGAGTTTCATCCCCTTAATTACATCCTAGATATTATTGCATTTTCACAAGCTTAATTTCTTTCTAGGTATAAGCTAACGGATAAAAATTATTCTTCAATGCATTAGTGAATTTTGACCATGAAGAAATGATCTTACCATTATTTTTCCCACATTGTCAAAGTTTACTTTCCCACCAAAAAGGAGCTATACCTTCAAGCCAAGTAGAAACCAACTGAATATTTACCCCTTATTCAAGAATATGTTAAATATCACAATAAAATTATACCTGTAAAATCCAATTATCTAATCGCATTGCATTAAGCTTGCCATTACATAGTGGTAACTGGAACTTAACATCCAACTTCCAGATTGGCTTCTTTGAAGAAATAATCTTATTAGGAGATGACAGTGGAGAATTAGACAAATAAAAAGGAGGTGAGAAATGAGGAGGAGAGAGAGGTCTCGAAGGAGGAGGATAAAATAAATGAAGATCTGGTTTATGACCATCATTTTTTACTTATCTATTTCCATATCCTTTATGGAATTCACTTTCCTTATAGAGTTGTTCCACCTTTGAATACACCATATGAAATGCCTTGAATTTTTTTTATTTATATTTAAAAGGATTTCCTCTTACTTGTGAAGACATATCTCCTATTTAAGTGAAGCTCCTTGAACCAGATTCATTATTATAAAATTCAATTTCACCATCTGCCTTCTTAAGCTTAGACTTGGTAATCATTCTCACCTAGAACCAAATCAAACTAGGTCATTTAAGCTCTCATACCACAATTTATCATGATATTTTACCACAAGCCTACGATTTATCGTGTTTTAAACAAAATGAAAACACTACGCCTAACAAAATCTATTAAAAATACTTTAATAATAATGAAATATCTTACCATAAATTAAAATAACACAATGTGATTGGTAACATGGTTTACCTAGTGTATGCTCCATCTTCGGGCCCACTTCCAATGGAGAAAACTCTTCAATTGTGATGAAAAAATACTCAAATTACATAAATTCACCAATATCTAAAGTGTAATATCTAGAATACTACTTCACAAAACACCTCTAAAAACTTCTTGCAAAAAATATCCTTCCAAAATTCTCGAAAAGGGAATAATATTTATGATTTGTCACATAAGTAGTGAAAATAATGCCACAAATGGAGCTGAGTCTTTCACTTTACACTATAACACTTTGGCAGAGTAGTAATCCTTTTGTGTATTTATAATCTTAGGGTTTAAGAACCTTGGGGTTGAACCTGTAAAGGTTGCATCCCTATTTTTTAGAATCGTATATCAATAAGGCACAATTATAACCATAAGATATATATGGGCTACATTAATACTACTTAGGTTTGGGTTATTACCCAAAAAAAAAATTGTTATAACCAATGTATTAACCCCTTTTATATATATGTAACAATCAACTAGTAACATGTGAGCATGGTTTTCGATGTTAGTGGGTTGTCGAAAGCCACGCAAAAATCTTGGTCAATTGGGAGGTCACAGGATGAAGCCCACAACCTACTGCCTCCCCCTTGACTTTTGGAAATCGGTGGTAATGAAAACTTAATATAATAACTCTCCTATGATGTTATGATGAATAGCTTGTGGCTCATTGTTGAAGCTGTTGGCCACTTTCCCAGAGGTCTCGCATTCAAATCCCACTAGTGTTTTTTTATTGAACCTAACCTAACATTTGGTGTTCCAAGGTGCCACATGCCACCCTCTATGTAGGCCATGTGAGACACATTTATTTTACCATGTCATGCGTCTAGTGATCACCATGTAAGCCTCTGCCTATCGCATCAATAACAAATAATTTCCATGTGTTGACTTCTCACTATGCCACCTCATCCTATCTATACTACTACATAACACTTATGTATGTTACCACGTGTCCTCACAAGTTTGAATTTTTACCCATTGGTAAAAAACTTCAAACTAACATATATTCCTCATACATACTCCATTCAATCTGACTGATGTTGCATCGGAAAATTCTTGTCGAGCTCCTTGACATGGCAATAATTCCATCAAAGTTCCATCACTTTGTGTCTTAGGCCTTTTTGGATACTCCTAGGTCACAATCTTCAAATGAGACTTGTATAAAGACTATTCTATTATATTGAAGGTTCATTTTATCTACAAATAAAAAAAATATTCTTTCCCATTTGTATAATTTTATGTTCTTAAGTGTGTATTCTAATTTTTGCAAGAAAGTAGAATTTGCGTTGTTGAAAATTTCATATTTTCTTATGTGTGATTGAAATTAGTTATTATCAACTAATTACTCTTATTATAATTAAAGGATTAATGCAAGAATATTTATGTGAATATTGTTTTTTGTTTAGTCCACATTTCTCTATTTTTCCAAGTAGACTTTGCACTACAGAAAAGTTCATATTTTCTTAACGTATTTATGAAAAATAATGAGTTTATAAATCAAATTAGTTGTTACTAACTATTTACTTTTGTTATAATTGTCATTAAGACAAAAATCTGAGTGTGAATGTTTTATTTGAATGATTTATATTTTTATTTAGAGTTCTTCATTTTCTTTCAGCGAGTTCAGATTTGTTAGGATATTTCGACATATAGGAAATAGTTAAGTATAACTTGGTCTAGTGTAGAGTTAGGTAAAGTGTGTCTCTTTACTATGTACATTTGTAAATTACAATCCGACAGTCACGATATGTTCTAAACATGAAGTGATTCGACGATTCATTCTCTCCTCGGTATTACCTACACTTGATCCATGGCTTAACACCTGATTGGTCCATGATCTCTATTTAAAGAGCATGGAGGGTCAATTATAGGGCGAACATTCATGAGATAAGATTATGTAAATTTTCTTTCTTTTATTAATAAATTGCCTGAAGTGGTCGCGTTGGCTTAGGTCGTACACTGTTTCCCTCTTTGAGGATTTTAACTACATCAAGAATAATGTTGTATTGATATGTGATCTATTTGTTAGAAGTCTCATTCAGTGTTCTATCTGAGGAAATTACCTTGTAAATTCCTACATGGTATCAGAGCGAAGTTGAGAGTTGCATCCATTGGTGATCCAAATCTCAAGCCAGTACAACTGCATTCAACTTTCGTTTCGCAGATCTTTTGTTTTTGACTACTTTCAGGACGACAAAATTGATCTATTATGTTAGGAGCATATGTTCCAATGAGGAACCCCTTCTGTTTCACACGAAAAGGTTTCCGTTAGCCCTAGCTACATCATTTTTAAGATCTGGTGGTATACAATCTTTATTTGCAGTTTTAGTTATTCATCTTTGTTGGCTTGAAGGGGCATGACCCAGGTTCAACGTTAATTAGCCAAAAAAATCCCTATGCTACTCACCCTCTCAGCATCAGTCGGTGCAGTATGAACCAAACTCTCACCTGAAGCAGTATGGGGGGATGCTGGAACCAAGTTTCCTTACCCTAAGATGGTCGTCATGTCGTTTTATTCCTTCTATTCCTGTGTTCACATAGGTTACTCAATGCTAGGGCTCTGTCTTTCTAACCCCTTATTCCTCCCTTCTATACCTTCGCGAAAGGGTATGACTGGCCTTCACACAGCCCTAACCTTCGGTTCAAATACTTTCACACTACTAAGGTAGTGTATTGGACCGATTGTCAAATTAGCTTAAGGATCTTACTTATCTTATTAGATGATTATAGCTAGCACCATGTAAACAAATGTTCTTACTTGTGTTCAGTTACCCAACATAATTGCATCCATTCACGCATCATATAAGCACTATAAAGGTAATTCATACATAAAATGACAATAAGCATTAATCAGAAGAAAGACACAAAATTTGCAGAATACTTCTCTTTATTCATATCTTCAAGTGATTACAAACTCTATCCACCCTTTGCACATAGCTACAGGGGTCCGCACACTCATTTGTGGACTTCCACCCTAGGCCTCTACGCACTTAGCTACAGAGCCTCTACCTACGCTATGACCTCAAACATAGACTTCTTGCTTTAGAGCTATGACTATCTTCTTCATTACCTTACTCTATGTGACTCTAAAACTAATTAGAGCTTAACTCTTTTTATACAATCCCATGGTCCGTGGACCATGGGTAGATATTTTACAACTGACTTTAATTTACAAAACTAAGGGCGGGCAACCCTTTATGACGACTAACACCTTCACACTCCATGATCTCAAAATTGAGAGTCTTTACAAGTTTATTACAAAATCTGACCAAAACGGGGGCTTTTAGCACCAAAATTGTCCTTGGGGGATCCTGTTCCCAACATGCCCCCAACACAAACATCATGAATCACCCTCGAGTCACTTAATAGGCGCAAGGATCTTTGCGTGAAACCCTTCCATCTAGACCCGTATGACTGCAAGCTCAGCCATGGACTAAGCTGCCACCTTCTTCACGTCTTCGACCATCTGTGCGGTCACTGCTCCTGCGTTGTCAGCTTGAAGATTTTGTTGTGTCTCTTGCAGAGTCACAAGATTTCCTTTGATAGATCCTATCATTGTTAAAGCATCATCTAGCCAGGGCTTTAGTCTTTCTTTTAGCACTACTTCCTTGTGCAGCGCTACGTCCACGTGTTCCTTCAGCTGCTTGGCCCCCTGCAACTTGGATAGTCTCTATGTCAGCACTACAGTTCACACTTTGCCCTTAACCTCATCATATCGTTGCAGTTGCTTGCACACTTTCCTCTCTAGTTGTTGGACATTGGGGTCCTCCTGCAAGCCTTTCCAGACCTCAAATCACTTCTCAAACAGTTGTGTGCAGTCTACTAGTGCACTCTCCACCACCGGTAATCACCCTATGACAGCAGTCCCCCGTTGTTCCTTCGCATCTAGTGGAGTTGAAGGCTAGGTCTTCAACTGCAACTATGTGATCTATAGGTTGAACTCCAACTAAACTAATGCGATCTTGGTATGAGTGTCACGTACTCCTGTGGCCAGCTTGTGGATGTGCACCTCGACTGGCTCCTCTTCATGAATGGCTGATTCTGGAACCATTTGGCATTCTTCCTTGATGACCTGCATAATGTGCTTGCTCTTATTGGTCACTTTGACCTCAACCATGATGACAACATCTCTCTGTAGTGTCATCTTCTCATTGTTGATCCATTGTTCATTGATCACCTAGAGGACGCAGTGCTCGTGGGCCCTTAGTTTTGCAATCACTCCATCCTGCAAGAGGTGGAGCGCTTCATGCATTAGCACTGCCAAATTCAACTCTACTCCCTTTAGGGTGCTGACAGTGGGACTGTCAACCTCATTCTCTGTGGTCAATGCCCCATCAGGTAACACTATCGCACTGGAGGCCTTTGCACAGCATATCAACAACCTCTTAAGCGTCGATAGCCAGGCTGGTAGACACCATGCTAGCCTGCAACATGGGTCTGCAGCTCCTACAACCCTCTCTAGATAGCCCCCAAGACGATTTGTTGTTGCTGCTCAAATTTTTGCAGGGCCTCCGCGGTGACATCCCTTACTACGTCACCAATATCATCCAAGTCGCCCTCTGTTATCATGATATGGTCTAGTGATGTATCGGTAGCCTTTGATTTATTTCTAGACCCTCCCTTCTCCATCTACCTTGGGCACTTGTTGCGGGCAAACATCTCATGAGGGTTCATGCCATGTTGTTCTATTTCCTCCTCTGTCTCAGGTGAAGGCAACCTCGCAGCTTTGTCATATTATCGCTCTATCCAACCTGTCTATTTCATTGTCTACTGTGCGGCCTCACACTTCGCCTGGGCCCTATAAACAACCTCCTTTTTCCTCTTTTCGGCCATCTGTGTCAGCTTAAGCTTGGCCTCCTCCTTCTTTTTCTGTGCGACAGACATGCTTCCTCCCACCACCAAGTCTATTGTAAAGCGCCACTCTTTTGCCATTGATCAAGCACTGCATCGATAGTTTCATATGTCACTAGATAAGGCAAGTCATACCATTTCTACAGAGGGTCCTTTCATGTCTAGATGGACACATGATGAAAGTCTCCTTTAAATTCTTCATAGCCCTGCAAGTTGGCATACATCGTAGGCGACAACCGCGATCTGCGATTGATAGCCATGGGAATGTTCATCTTCGCCAAGATCTAGAAGATCTTGTTGTCCATGACTTGCTGCGCGTCCTTGGTTGCCCATAGTCAAGCGTACTTCACTGCTTCTGGGAGGTCTGGCATGACCAAAGGGAAGTGACTGCCTCTGGCAGCTCCCATGCTACCAACATAATTGACAGCAAGAGCCGCATGTATAGGAATGTGTTATTGAGCTCCTGTGCTTCGCGGTAGTTCATCAGGAACTCACTGCAAAGGTAGTTTGACTAGTTGAATTGGACTCCTTCGATGCTCTAGGATGCTAATGTGACGACAACCATCGATACCTAATCAGTGTGACTGTTCCTCATCACCTTCATACTAAAATTTGTGTGGCTACCTTCACAGCAAGGTCGCAGATGCTGGATATAGCATTTCCATGTAGCTTCTTCACTAGTTTAGACTTTTCATTCATAGATTTCGTGAGGGCCTTCTTTCCATATTTTCTACCAAATATCATGGACATATTCTCTCCTGTGTAAGGAAATTTCATTATCTGGTGAATCAATCTATCCGTGATGGGTATTGGCTCCTCTAGCCACACGTACCATCATGCACCAAGCAAAACAACTGCTTGATGATTAATAATGTCTCCGGGGTGCGGTTGCAATGCGGCATTGAAAGCAGGTTGAGAAACCCTGCATTGTCTACTTCTCTAAGCCACCTTCACGACTCCAATGTGGTCATTCATGTATTCATATCAATGATGCAGTGCATCAACTGCTCAGTCTCTAGGTGTGGGAACTGCTCGTGATCAGCAAGATCCCAATCCTCAAGTTTTAGCAGGAACACCCACACCAAGCGCATTTCATCAAGAACAATATCATCCACCAGTAGAGGGATTTGTGAGGGGATCTTCCTTTCGTCGATGTCTTTCGGCACCTTGCTCTTGGGCTTACATTGAGGGACATACTTAGGCAATCAAGTAATAGGGTTCACACCCTGGGCTTGAACATCCTCCACTTCAACTCCCCCATCCTCATTGTCCATTTGGATGTCTTCAATGTCTTCCTCCTCTGACTCCTAATTTATGGCCTTACCCTTCTCCTATATTAAGGTTTTTTATGGGTTTCTCCTTGGTGATGTACGCATCGGTACAGTAGGATACTTTCCATTTTTGTCCTTGGCAGTCTATATTTGGTTGGGGTCAGCTCTGGTCTCGGTGTCCTTGGTGATTTAGGGACTTCTGCTAATACTTCAACCACATCTGGAGTAGCTACGTCTGCCTCTATTTGCAATTTTGGCGCTGACTTCTCTGCTAATTCTTCGGTATTTATAGTTTTTGCTTGTGCCGACATGATTTTATGCAAGAACTCCTATGTCTCCTTCGAAAATGTGTCAAATACTTTACTGGCTATCAGAAGTTCATAGTGCTCGCGATTCATGTGCACCTAAGTGCTGAACAACTAAATTCTCAACATGCCAAGTGGTTTTTGCTAGATAACCATTTGTAATTTATAGGGAATTTTGAATTCAAATCCAACTATTCCCACCAAATTTGGTCCATTAATGTGGGATTGGTGACAAATTTTCAAATATCTAAGCCATAAATTTCGTCTTAAATGTCAGTTGCTTGATCCATTTAACTGTATTTCTACCATCAAATCATGAATAGTGACTTTAAGGCTCACTTTTTGGCCGGCCTGTGCGATTCCTCCCTCGGTAGCGCAACCCCCTTCATGTTGTCATGAACCTTGTGACACTTCCTTGCTTCGCATAGTCCTCAAATTGCGAAGATCCAAAACTAGGGCAGTGAAGTTTATATTCCCACACCTCCTTCCATCTTCCTGGAGCGCTAAGACTATGCTACCTTCATCTAGTCAGATGTCTGGACTGCCGGTGTATGGCTTCAATCGATTTCCATTCACCTTTCCTGGGAATGAATCTCCATTCAACTTGACCAGTTGTATTGCTCCTCCATCGGTAATCTCCTTAATGACATAGGGCCCTAAGTAGTGGATTCAGAATTTCCATGGAAATTTATCAAACTTGTTGTTAGATAACAAAACCGGGTCATTTACATTAAAGGTGCACAACTTAATGTGTTGATCATGCCATGCTTTTTTGCGCTGCTTTTGGACCTGTTGAGGAAATCTAGCTAGAAATCTCCCTTCCTCAAGCTCATTCGGTTGTGTGATCCTTTCCTCCAGATCTCCTTGATCCATCATACTTGTGAGTGCCGTTATGCACAGACTGTTATGAAACCATCTCACAAAAAGATAGAAAAGATAGATCAACGCCTTAGAAATAAGCCTCTTTGAGGGGGAAACCTCCTTTAAACTATACAAATGAACAATTCTTAGATGATACCAATGAAAATACCTCCTTTCTATATATAGGAGTCTAAGGGGCCATAATATAATCAGAGTCGACATAACAATAATAATGTAAGGGCACAGTAATTACAATAGTGGGCTTTTATGGGGCACAATAATAACAATATGGGGACTACATGGGCACAAAAATATAATAAGGGGGTTGTACTAATAACAATAAGGGGTTACACTAGTAGTATAGGGACCTAACATGCCCCTCTCCTTCAAAAAGTGTTGTCCTCAACACGTGAGTAGTTCTTGATGTTTCTGTATAAAATTATCCTCCTCCCATGTGGAACCTTTAGCAGGTAAGTTCTTCGACTTGATGAGATTCTTCAAAATTGATTGATTTCGTAGCTGTCGAATTCTCGGCTTTGTGAATGCTTCAGGTCCCAATATGAATTTTCCTTCCTTGTCAAGTTCTAGCAATATTGTTGGAACTGGGATCTTCAACATATTTTCAGTGAGTTACCACCATGCTTCGCCATTCTTCCATTCATCCCTTGCTTTGTTTATCAAATTTGGTTGGATAATTATACCAACCTCTACCATTTATGCAACCATATGTTAAATTTCAGTCCTTTGGCCATATGGATATCTATAATAAGGTCTGAAGTTTGAAGGAACACATCCTGGAATAAAATGAATAGCATGATCATGATCACGAATACGTTGGATACCTTTAGGAGTCTCAAATACCTTGGAATGATTGTCCAAAACTTTTTGGAGATATGGAGAAATACATGATTTCGATGTGGGAACCATTAGCGAACATAATTGTGCAATTATACTTCATTGTTATTTCTTTAGAAAATTTGTCATTTCGTTAGAGATGATTATCTTTCCCAGTTTCCCTATGATACCCCTTAATTCAACTTGCTTTCCTTTTGAAGAAAATTTAATGAGAAGTTCTTAAAAATTAAAAGCTATTTTACCCAAGGATTGTAGCCATTAGACTCCTAGTACAACATCAGCACCACCCACTGGAATGGAAAGAATTGGGCTATTCAATACACATTCTCCCATGGATAACTTGATATTATGGCACTTTCTAGATAAATTTATGGTTCCTCCACTTGCAACCATCACATGATACTCTGGTGCTGGATATAGGAAGCAATTCAATCCCTTTGCTATTTTAGAATTAATAAAATTATGGGTAATTCCCGAATCAATCAACACTATTACCTTTTTCTTCTTGATATGTCGTTCTATCTTGATAGTTTGAGGAGTGGTAATTCCAACCAATGCATTACAAGGTATAATCAGATTCATTTCTTCTTTATATAAGGTTTTTTCTTGGAGTATATCCTCTTCTTTTGACATTTCTTGTTCCTTTTCTTCCTCCTCTTCACAATCTACGTAGAATAATTTCTTCTCAGCATGCTTATGACCTTTAGTGTATTTGCTATCACAACTATAACAAAGCCCTTTTGCTCTATTTTCTTCCAATTGTTGTGGTGTCAACCTTGTAGGTTGTGGAAGGCTAGGGGCAACAACACTTCCATCTTTATAGTTGTCAGTGCTAGGCTTCCTGGTTGCCATCATTTTGCTTTCCATTTTTCTCGCTAACCTGAATGCCTTCTCCAATGAATCAAGTTCCCAAAGGCGAACCTAATGGTTGATATTATCCTTTAAAGTCCCTATGAACACATCAATCCTATGCTCCTCTGGAATATCTTTTGCCCTTATGTTCAATTTTTGGAAGTCCTCAATGTGCTCCATCATTGAACCATTTTGTTTGGGATTTATCAATTGGCTAAAAAAGGTGTTGCTTTTTGAATCCTCATAATGTGCTATCATTTCTTCCGTAAAAATTTCCCAAGCCATCAATACCATACAAACTGATTTGGTTCCAAATATACAGTTGCAGTACCTACATTTTGTGTGTTTTGCACATTATGGAGATCGAAAAATTGCTACATGTGTAGTATCCATGTTCCGGGATCCTTGCCATCAAACTTCCTCCTATTGATTTTTGGAACATGGTGGGTCTTCAATCCAACATTAGAGTCTATGAAATCATGATTAACATTTTTTTTGTTTTCGTCATGAGTTTCCTTTATTACCCTTTCACCATTAGTGACCATTTCTTGTAGCAACTTATTCAAATTTATCTTCAATTATTTCATCTTATTGCTCATGCCATTCATCTTAGCATCCATGCCATTCATCTTAGCTTCCATATTAGCGTCCATTCCATCCATATTAGCTTCCACGCCATCCATCTTAGTTTCCATGCCGTCCATCTTAGCTTCCAAGTCATTCATCTTAGCTTCTACGCCTTTCTTTAAACCATCCATCTTAGCTTCTATGTCTTTCTTTAAACCGTCCATCTTACTTTCTATTACCTTTTGTGCGAGTGAAATTTGTTGCACTTGGTTTCGTAATATTGATATATCATGTTGCATTTATTCCTCTTATTCATGAGTCATGCTAGAGCTTTCAGGTTGCTTACTAGGTGTTTCCATTTTCTTTCTTTAGGGCATCATTTACTGATAATAATGCTTCACTATGCCCTTTGAATTCCTTCAAACTAATTTTTCAAACCAAACATATGCAAAAATTTAAAAAATACACACCTTTTTTCACTTGTAGGAGCTCGATATTGAATCTAATGTACCTCTGTAATTTTGGATGTCCCAGTTCTGAAATCATGACCTGCAGTAGCCCTCTGTGTCCTCTTTCCAATGCCACTAGTCTTATGAAAATTAGATTCTCCAAGGAGGAGTTATGGCGAATCTCCCACGATGACCTGATTATAGACTAGTTGAGTAGAGTGAATTTGTAGGATGTTCCACGTTTCACCATTTCGACCTTAGTACTTGAAACAGATGCACAAAAAACTAGAGGTCGTCCTCCTTCTGATATTTCTTATGATATTTTAATTTGATGCTCAAAACAAAAATTAAGACGATTTTCCCCAGGTCACTTGTTTCGAATGTAATTTAGGAGTCTGCAAATATGCCAACTTCGTTAGATCCTAGCTCCCCAAATATAGTGAGAAAAACTCTGAAATTTGGACCCAAATTTTCGAACTATTTCAGCCCAAATGGGGTTTTTTAGCTTCTGAAACATCACAGAAAAAAGGTTATAGTGAAAATGGCACGATGGCCTATTTGGAGTAGTGAAACATTAGAATCCAAAGCTTTGATACCAAATGTTATGAAACCAACTCACAAAAGGATAGAAAATATAGATCAACAGCTTAGAAATAAGCCTCTCCGAGGGGGAAACCTCCTTTACATTATACAAATGAAAAATTCTTAGATTATACAAGTGAAAATACCTCCTTTCTATATATATAAGTCTAAGGGGTGATAATATAATCAGAGCTGACATAACAATAATAATGTAAGGGCACAATAATAACAATAGTGGGGTTCTATGGTGCAAAATAATAACAATATGGGGACTACGTGGCAACAACAATATAACAAGGGGGTTGCACGAATAAAAATAAGGGGTTACACTAGTAGTATAGAGACCTAATACAAACTAGGCACAATATATTCCATAGGAATTACAACTTGTCCAGTCAAGGGACTTTATCCAGTCAACTTCTTACATGTCGTCCGATAAGCCAATGGTATTGCAGGCATGCGTAGGTCCCAATCATTTTGTTGAGCATTTTGAACCTTGGTCAGCACATTCTCTAGCACTTTATTGAATGCTTCCATTGTCCTGTTAACCTGCCGGTGATAAGGCGTGCTCTTCTAGTGATATACATAAAATTCCTTTATTAGTGCACTGATCATCTCATTTAGAAAGTGTGTACCACGATCACTCATCAAAATATTTGGATAGCCAAATTGTGTCAGTACATACCCAAAGAGGAAATTTGTAGCAGTTGTACCTGCGCAATCCTTCACAAGTTGTGCCTCCATCCAACGAGTCAAATACTTTGTTGTGTTGATAATGTACCTTCCTCCCATCTTTCCTTGGGGCTGAATGGGTCCCACAACATTTATAGCCCATTTCTCAAAGGGTTGCAACGTCATTTGTGGATTCAAAAACATCTCATTCCTCCATGATGGCCTGCTAGTCCTTTGACACACATCACAAGCGTTGCAATACGCTTTTGAATCTTGATGGAGGGTTGGCCACCACAACCCTGCCCATAGAATCTTTTGCGCAGTTGCTCTCCTTGCATAATGTCCTCTCGCAGTGCCCCCATGAGCGTCTGTGAGGATGTAGCTTCTTTGAATCTAGGGTACATATCGTTGTAATATCTCATCAGACCCCATTTTATATAGATTCCCAGCAATGACAGAAAAATTTGTTGCATGCACCACTAACTCCTTCTGTTGGATGGTATATCCTTCTGGGACAGTTTTTATAGTTAGGAAGTGTATTATATCCTCATAATGACCATCTGCAATCTGCACTACAAATAGATGTGCGTCAGGAAATCACTCCTCCATATTAGTGGGCTCTTCCCCTGTTTCGATGCGTGATAGATGGTCTGGTCTCACGTTCAGTCATCTAGGCTTCACAATAGCTTCAAAATCATACTCTTGGAACAATATCAGCCACTTGTAGATTCTCCCCCCCAACACAGGCTTATTGACAAGGTACTTCAGCAGAGAGTGATCTGTATACATCTTAAAGTGGCCTCCCAGCAAGTAGTGTTTAAACCTCTGGAGAACATATACCATAGCTAACCCTTCATGCTCAGTGGTGGAATAGTTTTGTTCTACCTTAGATAACTTTCTACTTGTTAAGACTATAGGATGGTCCAAGCCTTCTCCATTAGCATGTGTCTATTTGACAAAGTGTGCGCACGGGTCATCTTGCCAATCATACTTTTCTGTCATTCATACCTTCGGCTTGCCCAAGCATGTCCTCATCATCCTCCTACATTCGTGCTAATCATCAAAGCTTCCCTTATGCATACCCCACCATCTTGCGGGTGTAGCATGTAGTGCCCAGTCTAACGCCTGGAAGCACTGCTTTTATGGTACCTCCCTTTCAAATGCATCCAAAAAGATATCTACATCATTTATGCCATCATAAGTAGGAAGATTTATTACCTCTGACAACACACAACGCAACAACCAAGTCATCATGTTACAACTCAGCATAGTTACTTCATGTAACCGATTCTGCCAGCACTCTAATTCTTCATCAAAGTCCAAGGTACATGAACTCTGGTGATCCCATATAATTCATCCATTCGCTGTTGGATTCACCCAATCTTGTTCTCACAATGTTATCTTATAGATAAAGTCCAGATCGTCATCGTTCTCATAATCGCAGACTAGCTCAGTATAGTGCGATCCTTTAGAAAAATCTAGGGGTACTATTATGTAGAGTGATTTCTTCTCAAAAATCACATTTTGCTTATTTAGATTGATTACCATGTTCATATGAGTAGCCCAATCAATTCCCAGGAGTGTAGGATAGGGGTTCCTGTCATCCACAATTTATATTACTTCAAAGTTAGTGAGAATGATCTCACCATCAATATATATAGTCATCCCCTGTAGCCACCCCATGGGGATGATCTTCTGGTGATTTTCCATCCTTAGCTAAATTTATGACCATTGTAGCATGGGTCTCTCCACCCGCTCCCAAGTTTGTTTTTTTAGGACGTTCACGTCTAACCCTAGGTCGAAGAAAACCAGATCCACCTCATACTCTCATATCTGCGCTGTTAGTCTCATTTCCCATCCCATCCTTGTTTTATGCTTACCTATCTTTCATACTAGGTGCAGCTCACTCAGGGTGCTTCTAACGCATCTGTTTATAAGTTCTTGTATCCCCTTCATAGCCTTGCTATTGTGTAGTAACTTCATACATGTTTCTAGGAAGGTTGTAAGCATAGAAGGGTCGATATCCTGATCAATATTATCCTCACTTCCTGAGGTGGAGGCCTCAACGAAGCGTTTCTTTACTTCCATGAATGTTTCATGTGCACGATCCAAATCAAACTTAGCCTCGTTCACTAGAGCTTTTTGAATCCATGTACCGTCCTCGGGTTGTTTCCGCTTATCATCTCTTGTTGTGATTCCACTTTATAGCACTATATTCATGTTCGGATCTTGTTCGCATGGCTCGGACCTCATCATTTGGAGGTTCTGAGTTGGCTGGGTGGGTAGCACCCCCTTGTCATGTATCCTTGCTATTAACGTAGGGCATTCTTCCATTTCGTGATCAAGCAGAGTGGAATACTTGCACAACGGATGTGTTGGGTTAGTGAAATCACAGGCATAGTGTCTTCATCCTCCGTAATTGTAGCAAATCAACTATCCCCAACCTCTGCCAAGTGCACCTCCACCTTGGCCTCGTCTATGCCCCTGAAAGCTTGTCTGTGCCATCCCCGTGCCCTAGTTAGGGGCCACATGTCTGCCTATACAATATTGGTGGGAGTTCTATCCATCATCAATTCGTAGCTTTTGCAGTTACGCGCATCATTTCCTACCAACCTACAGAAGTTGCAGAACAGTTGTTGTAGCATATGTATAAACTTATGTAGCAACAACAATTATTTGTGGCACGTTTTCCTATTACCTGACATATAACACACCACAATGCAGGTCCCATGCTTGGTCCTGCCTGAGCTTCCGGCCTTAAAGGCATTAGCCCTCTTCTTGCCAAGTTGTTCAAAAATATAGGGCAATGGTCTTTGTTACGCCCCTGACTCTTGCATTTCAGACACCAAACCTCGTCATGTACCTCTGGTCGCAGTGGTTTGTCCTACTTCAAACTTTGCATCTCAAGGCATAGATTTTTCAACTGCGCATGGCTCTGCTGAACCCCCAGATTTGGATTTTCCATCGGCGTTTCATCTAGTCTCATTGCAATATCCAAGGCCTTGTTTTGAGTCATTATCTTCGGTTGTGAAAACACAACCGTTAGGTGTGGCAGGAGCAAAGGCACAAACCATTCACGATGTTTTTTGTCTGTCAAGTTCATGTTAGCTTTGCAAATTTTACACTTCAACTTTGATCTAATTCCCAAGGTGTTTCGCTTGGTTGCATCACGATTTCCTTGAACCCCATAATAGACTGTGCTTCAGATTTAGGCCTAGCGAATTCTGTTTAGTGTGGTTTGGATGTCTTCCATTCCAACATTCGGGTTATCATTAGAGTACTTGATGTACCAGGTTAGTGCATGGTACTGCAAAGCAATAACTAGGGTTTCCTTCTTCATGTTATCATCTGTAACACCCTGAGCTTTCCATACATCTTTCACAACAAAACAGAATTGGTATAGGTCCTCATTTCCCAAGCCTTTGAACAAAGATAGCTTCACTGAATTTGCCATACTGAACTATGGTGTAGGAGGAGGTGGTATGGGTGAAGTTGTAGGTGATGGCGGTGAAGTTGGAGGTGGTGTGGGTGGAGGTGGTAGTCGTGGGAATCCTTTCTTATCAACTGAATAACACTTCACGGAGAAACCTACGTTATCCCCTCTTCGTCACCTCACGGAGGTGAAATTAATGGACTATATTCAGGACCCTTTTTTCCTTCATTCCTGTAAGTGTTTCCTGTAGAAAATATGTTGGTAGGTTAACCTGATAATGCAATATAAATCAAAGCAGAATAACGTAACCTACTTGCATTATCAATTTGTGGAAGCTTAAAGATCGAGCTGAGAAATATAACTAGAAGAAGAAGAATTAGTGGCACAATAGACATGAAAATACTTGGGGAAAGCCTCAACTAAAAACCCCACACTATTGAATTATCATACATGGTGGAAATACATAGGAATCATACAAATCCTTAGCTCTCACAGCTAGCCATCTCTCAGTACAATCCTCACAGATTCTCACAGGCAATCTTGGCTTCTCTCCAGCCTTCCTCTCTGCCCTCCAAGCTCCCATTTCCTTGCGCTATTCCTTGTGGATGATTCTCTCTTACCAAGTGGAAAACCGATTCTCCAAAACTGCGCAATCGTCAAGGATTATATCCTTGACCGCATGCATGATTTTTCTCCATGAGAAAATGCATGAAACTGATAGTAGACTGTCCTTGACTTTAATCTCAACTAGGTCTTTATCAGAATAGACATGCATGAGTTTCTGATGAGGGTATCTTCAATTAACTGGAGTAGGACTAGTTGAGTGTGTGCGTCCATCAACTGACTGTTAACTCACTATTAGTTCCTTCAAAAGTTTGGAACTAATTTAACTGGACTTAACTTAGTAAACTGAGTTAAATAATTACAACCCAAATATAACTCAATCTTATCTTCTTAATTTAAGGGATAAATCTTGCATGACTTCAGAAATACTTCTAACTTGAATTTCTCCAACTAATTAATTTAAAATAAATTAATTAATTATTTCAAAGTAGTTGTTAACACTAAATTCGGTTTTAATTCACAATTTAATTCAAGAACAAATTAAATTGGAATATTCTTGTTGCCATATTTCAACACTCCCTCTCAACAAGAAAGGGATTATCTTCCACCCTGATCCTGTCTCTATGGAACACGAATTTACACTTTGACAATGCCTTTGTCAAAATGTCAACATCTTGCACCTCTCTCGAAATATAATGTAGCAACATGACCCTCTCGACCTGTGAAAATCCAGGGGCAACAAATCTTGTCTTATGCTTCTCCACAATACCATCAGTAGCTTTCTTTACCTTGTAATTCCAACGAGAACTCATAACTGACTTGCTCTCTGGTCTTAGAACCACGTCCCAAACACTGTTACGAACTATGGAGTCATACTCCTCCACCATAGTATCAACCCAAATCGGTTGTTGCACTGCTTTCTCAAAGGAAGATGGCTCGATCTCAACACATTCCCCAACAAGGGCCATGTATCTAGTGTACCTCTCCAGTGACCTCCTCTATTTGCGCTGAGAAGATGGTGCTCCCACATTCTCTCTCGCATCCTGCAACAATCTGTCAGCTTCTCTTATGCACTTCCGTCCATCTCTGGAAGACTTTGCTTGAGTGGATGTCTCCATTCTTGTAGCCTCTGCATGCAGCTGCTCCGCATCAGTCTGAGGCTCCTCCTCCTTAGGAACCAACAGTTCCTCAACATCATGTAGTTGGACCTCCCTCTCAAGGGAAGCTCGCATGCCCTTCTGCTCATCAAACTTGAGATATCTGCAAACCACTCTCCTTCGACAGGTAGGCAAGTACACCTGATAGTTGTGAGGTGTATTAGTGTACCCCAAAAGTATCCCCAAGTCTACTGTTAGCTCAAGCTTCTATTGTGCATCCTTTATCACATGGCAATATACTGATGAGCCAAAGATCCTGAAGTGACCCACATCTATTCTCTTACTCGAGAAAGCTTCCTCTGGCGTCTTCATCCTAGGTATGCGATGCAGGCTTCTATTCTACAAATAGATTGTTGTGTTGTATGCCTCAGCCCACAAGTGAAATGGTAGGCCTTGGTCAAGCAACATTTCCTGTGCTACCCCTACAATAGTTCTGTTCTTCCTCTCAGCCACCCCATTATGCTTTGGGTTATGAGGTTTCGTCAACTCTCGTTCAATTCCTTCCGCTGCACATAAGTCCTTAAACTCTTGAGAGACATATTCTCAATTGTTGTCGCTTCTCAAGGCCTTGACCTTATTTGCTGACTCATTCTTGACCAAAGTTTTGAACTCGCAAAACGTTGTGAAATTTTGGTCCTTCTTCTGCATGAAATAAATATAGCATTTACGAGAATAGTCATCAATGAAAATCACATAATACCTTTGCTTTGCTATGGATTCTGTCAAGAATGGTCCAAACAAAAGAGTGTGATCTCCCTCTAAGATAACCTATGCTCGATTGTGTCGATCATGAAAGGAAGACTTGGTATAATTTCCGAAGGTACAACCTTTGCATGTGTTAACTTGCTTAAGTTTACCATTGGGAAGTCCTGTAGATATCTGCTACATTATCTTCAAATCCGCATGATGCAAATGGCCCAACCACCTGTGCCATAACTCGCCAATATCTTGGCTTTGCACCAATTATTCCTTCATAGTGAATGCTGCACAATCATCTACCTCTAGTTTATAAAGATTCTTCACTCGAATCCCTATCCGCTTGGACTGACCCGTGGCTATGTGTCTTAGGAATTCTGCTCCTTTACTGAGGACAACATCGTAGCCTTTGTCCTCCAACATCACGACTGATACCAAGTTCTTCTTCAGTCTAGCCACATACATCACAGCTGTCAACGTGAGAGGAGCACCATGCTCCCTCTGAAAATCAACCGTGCCAACTCTTGAAATAATATACCTTCTGTCATCACCTATCTCTATGCACATCTTGAGGTATTTCTCGTCCAAGCCACTGAATAAATTTTCATCAATGGTCATGTGGAATGAGGCTCCACTATGAAGATACCAGACACAACCCATGATGGATTACAGCATGCATGTGATGAGGGTAAAGTCCATTTCGAACTAAGAGAATAATGCCTCATCTTCTGATCCTTTCGAGGATCCCTTCTTGGAGTTCTTCGATGGGCAATTAGTCGCATAATGTCCCATCACATGACAATTAAAGAATCTTACTTTAGACATGTCACCTTTCTTCCCTCCATGAGAAGAATGAGATTTGGAATGGGAAGCCTTCACCTTCCCTTTCCTCACCTTACTTGCTAAGGCTAGATTTTCTTCATCATCATTATTGGATGGAGAACTATCTTGTGTGCTCCTCCTGATCTCCTCCTACATAAGATCCGACCACAGTCGTTCCCAATTCGGTAGTTTGCCCCTTCCATTCACAGAGTCCTGGTAGCTATTCTAGCTCTTTGGAAGGCCAATAAGAGCAAGGCTCACCATATCATCATCGACATTAGTCATTCCCACAGTGCCAAGTTCATCTTTGTAGGTGGTGAGCTTGTTCAGATATGTGGAAATAGTATTGCCCTTCTCCATCTTGATTCTTCTAAGCTTATCCTTGAGCACCAATTTCCCTTCATCGCTAGTGTTCTAGTAGAGGTCCTTCAATGTATTCGACATTGAAAATGGAGTATCCTTCCCATGGAGACTCGAGACAATTTGGTCTCAAACTCCCTCAAGGATGATCCGTCTCGCCTTCATCACCCACTTCTTCCAATCAACAAACTCTTGTGCATTAGTTGAAGTTGGCTTTGAGATTTCTTAATCAATGAATTCCTTCAAGCCATTGTCTTCTAACAGAGCCTCCATTCTATCTTTCCATGCTATGTAATTTGAGCTACCTTCCAAGGCATACTCGAGTCTCACTCCATTGAACGCCATTGGCCAACCTTGAAGTATGATATGAATTCGATTTGCACCTGCAACCCCGAACTTCAAACTTCGAATTCTCTTCTCACTATACTGTTCATAGCTCCAATACCATGTAGAAAATTTCTACAAATCTAGCTCTGATACCATGTAGAAAATCTGTTGGTAGGTTACCCGATAATGCAATATAAATCAAAGCAGAATACTATAACCTACTTATACTATCAATTTGTCGAAGCTTAAAGATCAAGATGAGAAATATAACTAGAAGAAGAAGAATCAATGGCACAATACACATGGAAATACATTGGGGAAAGACTCAGCTAAAATCCCCACACTATTTTATTATCATACATGGTGGAAATACATAGGAATTATACAAATCCTTAGCTCTCACAGCTAGCCAGCTCTCAGTGCAATCCTCACAAATGCTCACAGGAAATCTTGGCTTCTCTCTAGCCTTCCTCTCTGCCCTCCAAGCACCTATTTCCTTATGCTCTCACCTTGTGGATGGCTATCTCTTACCAAGTGGAAAACCCATTCTCCAAAACTACGCAATCCTCAAGGATTATATTCTTGATTGCATGCATGAGTTTTCTCAATGAGAAAACATATGCAATTGATAGGACACTGTCCTTGACTTTAATCTCAACTGGGTCTTTATTAGAATAGACATGCATGAGTTTCTGATGAGGGAATCTTCAGTTAACTGGAGTAGAACTAGTTGAGTGCATGCATGCATCAACTAACTGTTAACTCACTATTAGTTCCTCAAACAGTTTGGAACTAATTTAACTAGACTTAACTAGGTAAATTGAGTTAACTAATTACAACTCAAATATAACTCAATCTTATCTCCTTAATTTAAGGGATAACTCTTGCATTACTTCAAAAAGATTTGTAACTTGAATTTCTCCAACGAATTAATTTAAAATAAATTAATTAATTATTTCCAAGTAGCTGTTAAGAATAAATTCGATTTTAATTCACAATCTAATTCAAAGACAAATTAAATTGGAATAATCTTGTTGGCATATTTCAACATTTGTGCTTCGCTTAGCTCCGAACACCAAGGTAGCTGCATAACCCACTTTTCGCAGAATAACATTTTAATCCAGGTATTCAAAGATTTCAAGTACTTACATCATAGTCCTTTGAAAAAGTGTTGCTCCGCTTCACTATAGTTGATTGAGGAATCGACTGGAAATTTAGTTACAAATCCTCCTATGACGTGATTGAGCCAATGATCAACAGCGCGGGCAATCTTATCCTCTGAAGCTTCCATATTCTATACTAGCTACGGGGCCCGAACAATAGGACCGTCATGTTTCCACCTTCCTTGACTATCTGCTAGCTTCACGATCCACTCATATAACTCAACCAGAAAGGAACCTAGCTACGTCATGTATTTCCGTATATAGGTACCTGTCGAGCCACTGTTCCTTTGTCAGTCGTGAACTTTTTCTTTCCTGCACCACGAATTTGTGGATCTTCCTATCCAAATAGTCTTGAATCTCTTTCTTAGTTAGATTCCAGTGATACTACATCCCACATCTCTTATGAAGATTCCGGTCGTGGTAGCGGAACCATTTGTTGGCTTGGGGTTGCCTGACCCAGGTTCAATGTTACTTAGCCAAACAAATCCCTAGACTACTGGCCCTTTCGACATTAGTCCATGCAGTGTGGACTGAAGTCTCACCCGAGGAAGTATGGGGGGATGCTGGAACCAAGCTTCCACACCCTGAGATGTTCATGATGTCATTTTATTCCTTCTATTCCTACCTTCTTGCAGGTCACTCAATTCTAGGGCTCTGTCTTTCTGACCCCTTATTCCTCCATATTTGCCCTAACCTTCGACTCAGATACTTTCGCGTTGCTAAGGCATTATATTGCACTGATTGTAAAGTTACCTTAAGAATATTACTTATCTTATTACCTAATTACAGTTAGCACCGCGTAAACAAATGTTCGTACTTGTGTTTAGTTACCCAACATAATTTCATTCATTTGTGCATCATATAAGCATTATAAAGGAAATTCATATATAAAATGACAAGATGCATTAATCAGAACAAAGACATAGAGTTTGTAGAATACTTCTCTTTATTCATATCTTCAAGTGATTACAGGCTCTTTCCACCCTGCGCACATAGCTGTGGGGGTCCGCGCAATGAGCTGCAGACTTCCACACTAGGCCTCTATGCACTCAGCTACAGAGCCTCTACCTACGCTATGACACGAAATTTAGACTTCTTACTTCAAAGATATCACTATCTTCTTCATTCCTAACTCTATGTAACTCTAAAACTACTTAGAGCTTAGCTCTTTTTATACAATCCCATGGTTCGTGGACCATGGATAGATCTTTTACAACCGACTTTACTTTAAAAAAATAAGGGTGGACAACCCTCTATGACACCTTCACGGTACGATACCACAAAATGCAGAGTCTTTACAATTTTATTACAAAATTTGACCAAAACAGGCGCTTTTAGCCCCAAAATTGTCCTTGGGGGATCCCATTCCCCACAATCTCTCTGTTTATTTCATTTTATTTAGCTCTCAGTTTTATATTACTGTATCTATACCTTTCATTTGTACGTATGTTCTTTTACCCGTGACGTTGTGCGATTTGGGAAAATCAGAAACAAAAAGGAAGGATTTTTCTCATATGTGTGCTCTTTTCCGTCACGCCTTAGTGTGATCTCGGAAAATCAGAAACATTAAGGAAAATATTTAGTTTGCAGCGAAAACTAACGTCAAGCCATAAGGCTTGGTTTTTTCTGCATGTCCTTGTTGGGTTGTATCGATTTTTTTTTTGTACACAAAAATATATTTTTCAAGTAAGAATGTACCCCCCCACCCCAAAAAAAAATAAACACTTCCTCTTTTCTGACAATTACTAACCTTTTAAACTACCTCACTTGGACCCAAGTTACTTTATGAGAATAGAGGTCTTGGCTTCAAGTATTTCTTTTTGTTGAGTTACTTTTCAAAAAGCACATGTAACTTATGTTTTAAAGTTACTTTATGTAAAAGTGTTCTCACCCATATAAAAACTCAGTCACTTATAATTCTAAAGTATCTTTATCTTTTATTTAAGTTACAATTTAGTGAGTAGCTCATAAAGTACCATTGTAAAAGTGACTTTCACTTATTTATAAAAGTGGGTCACATAAAATATTTTCTAAACTGATCTGATTAGATTAAGTTTTGAAGGGCGAGGGGGAGGATTTTTTTAATATAACATTATCATTCACTTCCGCACATTCACGTACTTTGTCAACATCTTCAACAGCTTTTCTTCAAAAAGCCATAGCTTCCTCATCTAGAAGTCGTTTTCAAAACCATTTTTTGTGAATTGCCCTACTTTTTCAAGATCTTTCCATTGGAACACTTAGTTTTAGCATCTACAACTTCAGTTTATATTAAAATGGAAATTCCATGCCAAGTGATTCTCTACAGCACCAATTACTTCCAATGGTGGCCCTACATTGTGGATTTAGTTAGAAGTAAAGGTCTTTACAGAATAACCTCAAACCAAGGAACTAAACCTAAAGATGAAGATAAGGCAGCCGAATAGAAAAAAAATCAAGATCAATCACGTGGGTTAATAATGATGTATGTTTCTCCAAACGTTAGATTCCACATCACCAAACATGATACCCCTAATGAAACAATGAAACAACACACTAAAGTTTTTGTAATTAAAAATTAAATTAGGGCCCATCAACTCAAAAATGAGCTACTTACGTTGGACCCAAATATTTTTTCTTCCATTGAATATTTTTGTCCAATCTCAAGACCCACAGACTTCTCTTGGAAGGTGTTAAGGTTAAGAAAGAAGATGGTAGCCTTATCTATTCCATTCTTACTAAGTTGGGACCCGCCTACTCTGTGTTTGTTTCCACCTTCCATTCTAGTAGAGAAGCCTTTATTTGTCAAGGAAAAGACTACAATTCCCCCTCTTTTGACGCCTTTTGTGATTCTTTAATAAGAGAAAAATAAAAACTCTTACATCTTGGTCTTCTTAATATTGGAAACTCTTCTAAGAAAGCCTTAGCCGCCCAACAGAAACCAAATTCAAAGAATCCTAAGAAGTAGTATCCTAAAAATAATGGTCCTAAACCAAAGAATAGTCCTAAGCAATTTCATTCTCAAAATGAGAAATCAATTCAACAAAATGATAAGGAAAATAAAAGTGAAGGGAAGAAGACTGATAGAAATTGCAGCTTTTGTAATCGAGATGGCCACTTCGAATCCAAATGCTTTAAGAAGATGAAAGCCATGGGAACAACAATAAAGAAGCATAACATCCATTTGGAGCACTCTTCAACTTTAACTTCATATTCAGGAATAACACTTTCTACATGTGGTTTTCAAGCATCTTGGTTTGGTTATGAACCAAATGTATCTTCTTCTTCTCGTTCTCGTGAGTTGATCATTGGTTTTGGAGCTTCTTATCAAATGGAAAAAAATGAAGCCATGTTTTATTCTTTCAATTATTGTAACACCAAAGATATATATGTTGGTGGTGATATATCTCTTACTATTGTAGGGACTGGAACTATCCATCTAGACAACAATAAATTTAGCAATGTACTATGTGTTCCAACCTTATCCTGCGACCTTATATCTTTATATCAGATAACTCATTCAGGTGAATGTAAAATCATTGAATTTTGACCTCACGATGTTGTAATTAAGGACCTAAGAGTTCCTAGACAGATTTTAGCTACTGGCATTGCTGATGATTCTACAAGGTTGTATAAGTTTAAAAACTTTGGGTCATCAACTCTTCCATTTGTATTTGTTGCTCATAATGATGAAGGGAGAAAATTTTGGCATGAGTGATTTGGTCACTTAAAATATCGCTCCCTTCAAAATATATGTAAAGAAAATATGGTGATAGTTCTTCCTATGGTAACTTGCAGAGATTGTGTTTGTTTTGAATGTGTACTCAGAAAACATCATTGGGATAGTTTTGAAAAACGTGCCTCTTGGTACGACTCAGCCCCTTTATAGCTTGTGCATAGTGATTTATGTGGTCCACTTCTAGTTGTTTCATTCTCTCGCTACAAGTATTTCTTAACTTTCATTAATGATTTCTCCAGACGTACTTGGGTATACTTCTCAAAACTCAAGAGTGAAGTATTTAACATGTTCATAGCCTTTAATGCCTTTGTTGAAAAACAATCTAGACATCAAATTCTCAAGCTAAGATCTGATAATTGCGGAGAATATGTTGACAACAAATCCATCAAATTTTGCACTGAGAATGGAATTCAAATGCAACATATTGTTCCATATACTCCACAACAAAATGGTGTAGCTGAAAGGAGGAATCACACCTTAAAGGAAATGGCGAATTGTATGCTTCAACCTAAGGGAATTAGTCTTTATTTTTTGAAGAAGAAATTAAATGTGAAAATTACATATTAAATCGCACTCCTACTAAGGTTTTAAAGAATATCACTCCAGAAGAAGCATGGAGCTCAGTTAAACCAGATATATGTCACTTTCATGTTTTTGGAAGTAAAGCATGGGCCCATATTCCAGATGAAAAACATAAAGATTTAGAACCTAAGAGTGAAAAATGTATTTTTGTTGGATATTCTAAAGATGTCAAAGGATATAGAATTATTCCACTTATGTCCAAAAATTTTATCATTAGAAGAGATGTAAAGTTTTCTGAAAATATATCGGCCTACGAGCCTAGTTCGACGGATGTGTCACGTCCCTCTATCCCTTCTACTTCTGAAAATATTTCTTCTTTAGATGATGACAATGAGGATTTCCATCCTCCCCCACCTTCTTAGGATCCTCCTTCATCTCCTTAGCTTCCAAAATGGACCTGTGCTACTTGGGATGCAACAAGTGCTCTTGTAGGCGATCGTACAGATCAACGACGTACACATTCTCAGTTTGATAGATCCTGTTATTTACTGGTTCAAGCTTCAATGAATAATGATCCTCATGCCTTTGTAGAAGCTATGAATGAAGAATATAGTTCATTATTGGCAAATGATACATGGCATCTTGTTCCTCTTCCAAAGGGATGAAAACTTGTTAGATGCAAATGGGTTTACATAACCAAATGGACCAAATAGAAAAGTTTATAAAAATAAATCTCATCTTGCTGCTAAGGGTTTTTCACAAGTTGAAGGCATTGACTATACAAAAACCTTCTCTCCTGTTGCCAAAATGAACTCTATCCATCTTGTTCTTTCCCTTGTTTCCTCTTTCAATGGGAAGTTCATCAGATGGATGTTAAATCTACCTTGTTGCATGGGGACTTGCATGAAGAAATCTATATGGAACAACCTATTGGACTTATACAAAACAAATATAGTCCTGTATGTTGGCTTAAGAAATCCCTTTATGGTCTCAAGAAAGCCCCTCAGGCTTGGTATGCCAAAATGGATAGCTTTCTTTTAGATACTGCCTTTTCTAGGTGCCATTCTGACAATACTGTCTACACTAAGAAAGGGGTAACTATCTTATAATTCTTGTTCTTTATGTTTTTTATCTTATCCTTACTGCCAGTAATACCAACCTTAGCCCCGGATGCGGGTGATCGCTAGCCATGTGACACACAAGGCTCGTCCAAAGGGCATGTGTCCGCCCGGACGAGCCAAGCATGACAGAAGGACACGCACACATTCTACCACCCTTCAGCATTTAAGGAGGGGAATTAAGAAGGTTGACAGAGAAGTCCTGTCGACCATCAAGGCGATTCTTGAGAAGCGCATCATGGCGCTTCATAACAGCCTTCTCCCAGACATTCTTACGCCATTTCTCGCTGCAACTGTTTCATTCTCGCCGGAGGTGACGGAGGTTCTGAACTTTGATTGTGAATGTGAGTGTGATGCTGCGGAGGAGTGGGGCAATTGGCAAGCTCACAAGCAAGCCAATTGCGCCTCTGAGAATTTGGTAACGCCTCTCTGTATGCGCCTTTCGTTAGCTCCTGCTCTGGCTTCGTTAGAAGGTGAGGGCACTCGGAGCTTCAGCTCGTATCCGCGTCCATTGTTAAGTCCTGTTCTGGCTTCGTTAGAAAGTGTGGAGGCTCAGAGTCTCAGCCCTCAATCAAACATTAAGAAAGAGGGTCAAGGCTCTGCTGCCACTGCTCTCGGCAATTGGGAAACTCAAACCTGGTCTGGCAGCATTTCTAGGCCGACTCCGCTGTTTCACTGTGGAATTAAGCGCTCTGCTCATAAGACCAGCATGCAGCGTACTAGGGGAAGAGGCAGCGGCGGCAGGGGTGGGTATAGTGGCAGAGCCCCCTCGACTTCCTCCTCAATTGAGGAATCCTCTGAATGCAGAAGGCCGAGGGGAAGGCCCCCGGGCAGAGGCAGAATGGGGGAACAGCCTGCGCGCATGGATTGTGGGCACACGGAACACCCAATGGTGCGTTACCGCCTCCCCTGCACCTTAGCTAATTCCACTTTCTTTGTGACTGTCTCTGTTGAGCATTGTAGCAATCCATGGGAAGATGAGGATGACATCCCTCGGGCCAACCCTCCGCGTGTTCCTGGGATTGTTCCCATGGTGGATATGGAATTCCCTGCTGTTGAGATGATGCGGCCCTTACATGACCCGGGAGCGAGCCTGAGAGAGCCTGTTGGTGACTCAGGCGCTGGCCCAAGCGACCGTGGAGCGCGCAACCTTGGCAAAGCTATCCTTCAGCCTCCACGCTGCAAGGCAGAAGATGAGCCGCAGACCACTGACGAAGATTGACATGCCCAGCTCGCACTCCAGGTTCTACAGCAAGAATTTTTCTCAGTCAGCTTCCTATGCGGTTATATATGAGTCTGTCACTCTGTCTCTATGTAATGGTGTCGGTTTTATGTTATCTCTGTTCTGTGTCGATGTTCTGCAAGTGTATATGTCCATGTGTCAGCTGCATGAATGTGGCTCTAAGTCTTTATCCATGTGTCCTCTGTCCATGTGTCCTATGCAATTCTGGCAAGAATTCTCAAGTGTCTACTGTCTGTCCACGGACAAATTTTACAGGGCCGCGGCCCCGTTGTAATTTTCACAATGTAACTCTGCTCTTGCTGTAATATAATAGTTTAGTATTACTTAGAAAAAAAATACCAACCTTAGAAACCATGTGAAGTCCCACCTTAAAAAGAATTTTGAAATGACAGACTTAGGACATTTGCACTATTTTCTTGGTCTTCATGTCTTATAATCCAAGGAAGGTATTTATCTTTCCCAGTCAAAGTATGCATGTGATATTCTACGCCACTTTCACATGGAGGACTGTAATCCAACCCCTTCTCCCTTTCAGTCTAGAGCCAAACTTTTAGTCACTTGTACTTCCCCTGATGTTGATGGTACCTTATACCGTCAGCTTGTAGGAAATTTTTTATATCTAACCCATACTTGTCCTGACCTTTCCTTTGTTGTTTCCCTTATTGCTCGGTTTATGCAAAACCCACATGAAGGTCATTAGAAAGAAACTAAAAGAATATATTGTTGTTTTCGAGGTACAATTCAGTTTGGGATTCATTACAGTGTAGAAGCATCTCCTCTATTGGTAGGTTTCAATGATTCCAATTGGGCTGGTGACCCTAATGATCGACAGTCTACTGCAAGTTATGTCTTCACTCTTGGTTATGGACCTATTACATGGGCTTGCAAGAAACAAAGTGCCATTTCTCTTTATTCAGTAGAAGTAGCGTATCTTGGTGCCGTAAAAGCTAGTAAGGAATCCATGTGGCTTCGTCAGATCCTATCAAAGTTTGGCTTTTAGCAGCAACATCTCACTATAGTTTGGTGTGATAATCAAAGTGCCATTCAACTATGCAAATATCCAATCCAACATTAGCACAGAAAACACATTGAAATACACATGAACTTCATTAGAAAGATCATTCATGACCATGTTCTTGAAGTGCAATATTGTTCAACCGATGATCAAGTTACAGAAATCATTACAAAAGCTCTCACAGAGGCAAAGTTTACTAAACTTCGATTTATTGTTGGAGTCCAGGAAGTTGTCACTAAGGTGGGATATGCTCTAATGCCTCATTCCTTCTCCTATTGTGTCATATTTGTACATCATTCAATCCTATCCAAGGTTGTTGTTACGGGGGGATGTTAGGATATTCTGACACATAGGAAATAGTTAAGTATAACTTGGTCTAGTGTAGAGCTAGGTAAAGTTTGTTTCTTTACTAAGTACATTTGTAGCTTACAATCTAAGGGTCATGATATGTTCTAGACATGAATTGATCCGACAGTTCATTCTCGCATCGCTATTACTGATACTTGATTCGTCGCTTAACACCCATTTGGTCCATGCTCTCTATTTAAAGAGCATGGAGGGTCATTTGTAGGGTGACCATTCATGAGAGAAGCTTATGTAAAATTTCTTTATTTTATTAATAAATTTCCTGAAGTGGTCGCATTGGCTTAGGCCATGGACTATTTCCCTCTTTGAGGGTTTTTACCACATCAAGGATACTGGTGAATTGATCTCTGATTTGTTTGTGAGCGGTGTCCTTTGGTATTCTATCTGAGGAACTTACCCTGTAAATTCCTACAAGATTAAATGATTAATGTGAACTTACATTAAATTTGCTACTTTTGGCTTCATGTTTGTGTTTCATGGTTATCATGCATATGCTATGCTTCTTTATGAATATTTTTTTTCACGCTCTTAGATGCATATACTCTACAACAAAATTTATAACTAGTCCATTTTGAACAAATTTTAACAGTTTTTTTTTTCATATTGGAATTCAAAACAAAATTAGAAATGATGCTATAAAATGAGGGACTATTTCCTTGCTGAATTTATAATCACTAATGAAAAACACAATTGAAACGAGTGTTATGGCGATATGAGAATTTAGTTGTACCTATATATAAACTACCTAAAGGCGTTTAAAAAAGCCACATATCCTCTCTAGGGGTAGTTGACACCTCACTTAAGGTTTCTTTAGTTTTTTGGTAAATGAAATTGAACTTTGAATTTTATAATTTGCATAGTACTTGGTAACCATAAGATAATACTTTAAAAATTGTAATGTTATGTTGACTTGGTCAAATTAAAATAATGAAATTAAAAATTAATATAATGTTATATATCACTTTTGAATTTAAATGTTTTTTTATTAATTCTTTTTTTAATTTATATGAATATTATTAAGTTTTGTTTAGGTAAATTTTACTCGATGAAGTTACTAGTTTACGAGTTGGAAGTTTATGAGAGGTCATGGTATTACCCCATTGTGTTCATGTGCAATATAACCTATATAAAAGTGTGAAAGACTCCATGAAAATATGTCTCTTGTTGCAAAAAAAAATAAAAATTTAGCTATTATTTTGTGTTTTGCTGTGTAATTTTTTAAAAATTACTATCATAATTTTCTAGATATGGTATAGCTAAATACGAAAATTATACCATTTTAAATTTACGCTAAACTTTTAGAAATTAAAATTAAAATTAAAATACCCTAGATCCATATTAACTTCAAATCTATCAACAACTGAGAGAGATCACATCTGTGCAGGTGCAAACCTTTCCTCAAGTTTTGCACCAAAAAATAGATTTTCACCTAGAGAGAGTTGATTCCGTTATATGCTTCATACATTTCGAGTTAATTAATTTTATTTTAAATTTAATGTTAATTGACAAAATCTCCCTCATACGTAGTGGTAAAGCACCTCTTGAGTAAACAATAACTAAAAAAAAACAAAATTGGCCATAAATAAAATTTTCAATTTTCATGTTCATTTTCTAGCTTTATTTTAAATCATCGTTTTATAGAGAGATAAAGTAATTAAAAGTAAAGAAAATAATTTACTTTTTAGTATGATAAATATATATAATTTCTTCACTACATATATAGAGTTTGCAAATTACATTTAAAAATTAATATTATTGATATTACATGATTGCTAATTCACATGTAATATTTAAAATAAAATTAAAATATTTTATTGTCAACTATAAATAATGTTATAGAGAAAGAGCATAAGGTAAATTAAATAGGTTTTAAAATCACACAGAGGTATGGGAGAATTTGTAATTATTCTAAGAGAGAGAGAGAGAGAGAGAGAGAGAGAGAGAGAGAGTTGTATTCTACTTCACAATATGATACATGAATTGCCCTTTTAGTTGGGGACTATGAATCATAAATAAAATATATCATTGTGAATTGTTTTTATATTATATTAAATGAGCACAAAATTTTCTTAAACAAGAAAAAAAATTCTTATAGTTCAAATATGTGTATTTTATATATATCATTTTGATTCTGTATCTACCCAACACTGAGAGGATCAAATCTCTGTAAGTGAAAAACTTTATACCTAGAGATTTACTATATGAATTCTTACATGTGTAGAGATTAAGATAATTTCATTTTCTTTTCATATTCGAGAAAGCCATGTTGTTATCTACTTTGTCCATGTAAACTTAGTTATCCCCATCTTGGGTTTCTTTGCTATTTTCTTTAGTGCCAACCAAGTGTCCGGTTTGCGGTATTCCTTAAATTTTGGCCTTTTTATCATACTATATTATAGGTTGTTTATGTAATTTATCCATAATTTTACTTACATGTACAGTGATGGGGTTTCTCCCTCTTGTGCTCATATGTGTATTGATTGTCTCATATTGGCCATGTTATTATTAATTTTTTTTTTTATGTTGGTTCCCTATACATTGGAACACAATATGTTATCCACCTCACAAATTATTTTACTACATTTGTCATTTAAGATCTAGTGGAATTTTACTAGACAATAATTCTATTCCAACCTAGGAATAATTGGTTACCTTACAGTATTGTCTCATAGTGATCATACTTATTATCGTCACAAGGGAAGTTTTCTTAGCTTTCTCCCATTATGTCTTGCAACCAATGATCTACTCCTTAGGAACCATCATACCTTCATGATATCAACCATGCAACAAAAAAGCATTACCAAGTTCTAGGATAATTATTTCGACTTACAACTTTTAGAGTAATTGTCATGTATTCATTTGTTTAGGTGGAACCAATCATGTCCATGTTATTTATCTATTTGTTGTTTCATGAAAACATCATTGTTCTATCATTTAGTGGGTTTTCTTTATTGTATCCTTTTCATTCTGACTCTCCCCAATAGTATGGCCATGGTTAAAATAAACAAAAGCAATTACATTACTAAACCTTACCATGATATATTTCTGATGTTCCTCACCTATGAGTCTTCTCAACTCTTTTCTTGGGGTTATTATCCATCTCCATTCCTCAAATTATTGGTTAAGGTGCCTAGTGGTGACACGTGCTTCCCCTTGTCATTGAAGGTCAATTAGTATAGGGTGCTCCCCCCTTACATCCCCATGCATGTCAACGTCCTCATCACACTAGGTTGGTGTGGTCATCTTCACATAATTATTTTGTAAGCACATGTCCATTCTAATCAATACCTTGATCAAACATCACTTGTGTCTATAAAAGCCTTGTTAACGTTCTTTCAATACCTAGCAATAGTGAAATTGAATGGTGACATGCTACCCTTTCCATGTCATCGGGAAAAGGTGACGTTTCTAGTGATAGACTACTAGCATTTTATCATAGATTCAAGTTGTCATTAAAATTATATGCCACATTACCTTACTAAGTTGTCTTCCTCTTTCTATTCATCTTTTTACCATCGACCCTTCGAGTTTCATTAGGACCATAAAATCCTCAGAGTATTTAATATACACATCTACTATTGTGTGTATCTAAAGCACACACACACACACACATACATATTCTCATATGTTTCCCTTTTCAGCTCATGATATCGGTCGAAATTCTAAAGAAAAAGCATTAGAACAACAAGGATTTGGTTAAGGGTCTCT
Organism: Pinus tabuliformis; assembly: GCA_031772625.1. Taxonomy (NCBI): domain Eukaryota; kingdom Viridiplantae; phylum Streptophyta; class Pinopsida; order Pinales; family Pinaceae; genus Pinus; species Pinus tabuliformis. The sequence goes on from CM062813.1 coordinate 589,111,016, forward strand.
CCATCCTAATTTACAATTGTATAATTTGGTATTATATATATATATATATATATATATATATATATATATAGATATATATATATATTGTCACACAGAATAAGTCGATCTTGCGGACAAGATAGACCTTACTAGAATCTAAAGAAGACCTAATGACAAGCAAAACAACCAGACACTATCTTTCTCTAAATATGCTTTTATAAACAAAGGAAAAAAAGTGTTTTAGGGCCTACCTTAGGTCCAATGCAAGTTTGTGGATGCCCTCGCTCCTTCGATCCAAATGAGTTCTTTTGTCACGAATCTGCAAACACAAACAAGCAAACAAATTAAATAGCACCTGAAAAGCCAATATCATAAAACATATTCAACATGAATGTCAAGGAGTCCATGAAAAAAAAACACGAGATACTTGTTGAGAAAAATGAGTTTGATTGTATGAATTCAAAAGAAGAAGAACTTTACAACCTATGCCTTGACGTTGTACAAGCTCCTCCCAGGGTCCAGCAAGAAGTCTCCTCTACTTTGACAAGTTTCACTCACTTCCCATTGAAGCCAAAAATGTATGTGATCTCTCCTCTTAAGCTCAACTAGGAAGTCTTAATTTCACCAGCATTTACCCTCAAAAACCTTCAGCTTCTAACCTCCCTAGCAACTAGCCCAATGCCTGAATTTATAGTGCAATGGAGGGAGGTTACTAGGTCCTCCTTCAAAGGGATAAAGCCCTCCTTCAAAGGGATAGCTCCTCTCATCAAGGGATTAGCTCCTTCTCTTTTGGGATGCATGAACCACCTAAGAGCGGAAAATCCACGTCAAAATTCCTTCTAGAATCATCTAGAATTAACCCAAAGTGAGTATTTTTAGAATAAACTTGTGCCTTTTTGACTTTCACAGGGGTCCACACCCACACCTTTAGGGACAGAGCGGGCAGGTCCGCAGTTTTTGTAAACAGAAGGTGGGGGACCGCAGGTGACAATGAGAGAAAGTGCGGAACCAGAGTTTCATTGATTTTTAATGTCTTTCTCTTATTTTCAAAGCTTGACTTAAAGAGCTGAGGTCTGAGACTTGCCTAGGAGGACAGTACAATTGATGATAGACCCATACTGACTGCAAATAATCATGGTGACGATATTTTTGTGTAACAGATTGCCCCCTAAAGTGCGAAGTATGTAGTAGATGAGGATTTCATTTATCATTTAGGAAGAGTGAAGTACTTAATCATTTCAAGGATCATCTTTTGGAGAGCCCGGTTGGAACCTGTAAAAACATTCAATGCAAGATATATATGAGATCATATCATCGCTGAGGTAGGCATTCCCATACTCAGATCAAAACTCACTTAGAAAACTAACTACTGCTCTGGTACATGAATGATCTTGTAAAGCATCACAAGTATACACTCATGTGGACACAGTATGGACGCAGCCATCTATTTATGAATAGTCCATTATATAATGAATACAATATTCCTTGCAACTTGGATTGTGGAAACTAGATCCAGGGTCTTCATTTCTACTTCCCGAAACAGTACGATTCTATCCATGCGAATGAATGTGTTGATGTCGAACATGGTAGAAACCACTTGATTACCAGTCAATGATGTAAACTGTTAACAAGTGTGAGAGAAACCACCAGTGATGTCAATGGCTCTCAAAGTACCCAATACAATCCATGAGATGTGAATAGATGTGTTGATGTCGAACATGTCATGGAATCCTTTGATCGAAGGTCAATGATGCAACCTGTCGTCAAAGGCAAGAAACCTGCCATTGAGGCATGCAGATCCCAAGGTACTGACGATTTCTAGATCATATTTCTAGATAATGAGCTGAAGTCGATAGAAAGCGATCCGTCGTGGGCAAGCCCAAAACACGAAATCATAGATCAAGTTGAAGAAATTCTGTTGCAAGGATTGACTCAGGGATGGCCAAGATGGATGATAGATATTTTGCAGATGAATGGCTTATTAGCAGTGACCTCTTGAACAAATAACGACACGACAGATGGCTTGGTGACAATTGAACCAAAGTTAATACCCAGAAACCGGCTGAAGACTTTCAATGTGGTTTGATCAACTGTTAGGCAAAGGATTTCCCAACCCAGGTGAATAAAAAGTGTCGTGTTCAAGAGCGGTTACGAAGTATGACAAACATGCTCATTTTTCTATCTTTTCCCCCACCATTTTTGGCAAGTACCTCTTTATTTTTGACAAGCTTGAGGAGGATAACATTTGCTTCATTATAAGCTCATCCTTCGGATGAGTCCAACTTAGTTTAAATTTGAACCCTAAGAAGGAGTGGTTCGTTCCTATTTGTAATTGAACAGGTCCTTTACTGTGAAATTTTAACGAGTCCACTATAGGAGAAACTCGGCATTTTTCAATTGTAGAGAGCCTGAAAAAACTTAAGAAAACTCCAGGGTTGACCTTTTTCGTAAATTTGTGTCTCCCAAGCCTGAAAAAGTATAAAATAATACTTGAGAGAACCGCTTGATATTTTACGACCAAGGAGTACTTTTCGTCATTAGTGCCCTTGACCCAAAAAAGTAAAAAAGCGATCAATGACATGTCGTTTTATAACCAATATTGAATTTGAAACGACAAAAATCAGGCAATATTTTCATGTTTTTACGGTCAGAAAAGAGCTGTAAGCGGACTGTTCTTTAATTCCATTTTAACGAGTTTAAAAGAAAAACTCGACAATCTTTTCATGTTTCAGGAGTCAGAAAAGAGCTTAAAGGTGACTCTAAATGTTTTTTTGTCGAAATGATAGATTTCGCCTGAATAATCCGTTATCCTGAACAAAACGAAAACATTACTCGTACCTGTTTCAAATGGATAAAAATGTTGCAAAAATAGCTTTCCAAAGTGGAACATGAACAAATTTTCAATTTATTTACTCAAAAAACTTATAAAAAGGGCCTTCGTCAATTCGTTTCTACCATTCGAGTTTTGGGTGAGAAAATAGTGCTTTTGTTCAAAAAACTTCCCGTGAATATTGCGGAAAATTCAATCGTCGGAATCGAACGCTATCTTCTCCAGGTAATCCACATCATCCTACTCTTCATTTTTAACCATTTAATTTTTTGTTTTAGGCATTCATTTCATTTTTTCGAGGGTTTTTGGGCTCAAAACCCGCGCGCGGGGGCCTGCAGGTGTACCACTGTTGGCCTGCGGACCTCGACTTTTTCTCCATTGGGAAAAAGTCAGGGGTCCGCACCTTCCATGTAGACAAGGTGCGGTCCCACGCACTATGTCTAACCTGGAGGGTGTGGTCCCTACCGCAAGGGTTTTTAACCCAAAATTTCTCAAAATTGGACCAAACAAAATAATTTCTAGAATTTTAATTTATCTTTTTACTTCATACAGAGAGTACATCATGCTAGATTGGTATGAACGAGAGCATGAGGACGTGGATGCTGCCCCATGGAACCATCAACCTTCACTTGATGCTTTGAGGGTGTGTGGCTTGTACAAATTCTGGGCCATTCCTGGCATGAGGGCTTAGGTGGATTTCTTACAGTGGCTGGTTGACAGATGGAGCATACAGGACTAGTGCTTCTTCATTGGTGGCCACCAGCTCGAAATCGAGCCGGCGGACATATATTTCTTGACCGGTTTGCCTAAGAGGGCAAAGGCTTAACTCTGTTTGGGGCTAGGCCAGGTGGCCAGTCTATCGATAGCCTCCGGCTAGAGTTCTGCAACATCCAGGCTAGAGACAAAGGGATAGACATAAAAACCATATCCCGTCCTGAACTCATGGTGATCACGTTTACTATCACCAGACTTTGCAGGAGTGCCGCATTACATATTGTCATCAGATCCCAGATGCATATCGTAGTTGATTGCTTTCGAGGCACCATCTTCAACTAGTGCGATGTTGTGTTGGCCAATGTGAAAGGCCAACTGACCAGGGCCAAAAACAGACAACTAAATACCTTTCGTTATGGGGCTTTAGTTGTGAGTTTTGGCCTGGAGAGGGTTCCCATGTTGATCCCGCAACACCTTACTATTGGAGCTGGGCTTCCTCGAGAGCCCAAACTGATGCGATGGGTCGCAATTATGGCCTGTCACCCAGACGAGAGGACAGAGGTTGCTCGATTCAAACCTGAGTATTTCCAATGGTTGGAAAACCAGGTCTTTTCTATTCAGGACTTCCCTTACGCTGGGGTAGATTTTCGTGGCGACCCAGACATGGCTCTTCAACCAGGAGAGCAGTGGGATGACTCAGGTAAAATCATTTTCAACATTTTCCTTATTTAAATTTTTTTATTATTTTTCCATCATCCCAAAACTGATAGCAATAGTTTCAAATACAGATGTGGGTCCACAGTGACCAGCCGCTCTCTGGCCTTACGAGAGGAAACAACCAGTTGCAGCTTTGCCAGCCCCACAGGACGAATCAACAGAGCTTTTGGCTGAGTTGGAGGGTCATCTCGAGCGCTTGACAGGAGATATTCCGGAGACCACTATAGATGACATTCCTTGTCCACTTCAGCTCTATGTGATTGGGGTCCCAGGACCTTTTAGGAGGTTCTTTTGCAAGGTGGCCCATGCTGTGGTTTCTTATCGAGATCATCACAAGTGATAGGATGATCACCTATTGTGGGCACATATGAAATTTTTGTTTTTTGTACTTATCATTTTTGCTGATCATAAGGTGTTTTTCAACCTATGATCGAGGACGATGTATTTTTGACACACTCCTATATATATATCTATATATATATATATCACTATTACCGGCTCATCTTGTAAATCATGTTATGGAATGGTTTTAAATTTACATGTATGATTATTGCAAATGTCTACTTAAAATTCGAGAATCAATTGCATCTGCTAATGTATTTAAAGATCTTGGAATACACTGATATTCAATATAATCAAATTCACGTTCCAAGAGATGGACTCTCAAAAATAATCTTAATAATATTGGATTTCTAATGGCATATACTCTATTAAGCTGTAATACAATGAGTTCATAATCTAACCTCACGATCAAACTCTTAATCCCAAATGAAATAGATTCAGATAATAACTCAATCACTGCACTATACTCGACAATGTTGTTCGTTGTTTGACCGAGGCCTACCCCATGCATAGATACTAACTCGTCATAGGGCGAATAGATAACCCAAGCTGCCGAAAAAATGTTCTGTGTATTACGACAAGCACCATCAGCGAAACCAATGTATGTTTGGAGAGGCATCGACATGTGCAATATCAAGAGTAAAACCAAGATAAACAGGAATAATGACGAAAAAGCACTTTCTAAGCTAAGCACACTTTTTAAACTAAGACACACCAGCTAGAAAGAAACACTATCCTAACTAAAAATTTCCATAACCATTCTTTAAGCATAATACCTCTTTAAGTAAAGACCATTTCTGGGTTTACCGAAAGCCGTCAAAGTCTACCAATTCATAGGCCCCTTTTGCTAGCTTTCGCTTGAAAATATAGGGACCATGCCACATAGGAACGAATTTTCCAACGCCTAATTTATCATTAGCTTGATCGTAAACTAAGACTAGATCTCCTTCCGAAAAATTTCGAGGGGTCACATTTCGATCATATTGAGATTTCATAAATTTTGCGTGAGTTTCGATCGCCAATGCAGCATCACGTCGATTCTCATCTAATTGCACCAAGTATAACAAATTCTTTTCCTCTTTGAAAGTGGCTGGAAGTAACTCGATGGCCATTTGCAGTGACGGGATTTCGCATTCAATGGGTAACACAGCTTCCAGACCATAGACTAGTTGGAAAGGAGTGAACCCTGTTGATGTTTTTACTGAAGTTCGGTACGCCCAAAGCGCTGAAAATAGCATGTTATGCCAATTCGACTGATGAATCCCAATGATTCATTGGATAAGAATTACTAAAACTTTGTTGATGGATTCAACCAGACCATTAGCTTGTGGATAATAAGGGGTTGAACAATCGGGACGCAAACCAAGATGGCCTGTAAGTTTGGTCATCATAACGTTTCGAAAATGACGCCCATGATCAGTGATTATCGCTTGCGGGACACCAAACCTAGCAATTATATGATTAAACACAAAAATTGCAGCTGTCTTGCTGTCTGCCTCAAATGTAGGCATCGCCTCGGCCCACTTGCTAAAATAATCTACCGCAAGGATGATATATGCATGCCCCTCGGCCGAGTGAGGGTTACATGTAATAAAATCGATACCCCATTTGGAAAAAGGACCAACGGCAATTATAGGGTGGAGAGGAGCAGGTGGAGCACGCATGTTTCGATCAAAAATTTGGCAGTTGTGGCATTTTCGGACTGTAGTAATACAATCTTTAAACAAAGACGACCAGAAGTAGCCAGTGCGCAATATCTTTTGGGCTGTGGCATACCCAGACATATGACCACCACACGCTCCAGAGTGGCAGTCATTTAGAACCCTTTCAACATCCTCGTGTGTTATGCAACGACGAAAAATAGAGTCTGCCCCATGGCGATAAAGAGTATCTCCAATAATCATGTATTGTTGGGACTGGAATCATATTTTCTGACGTTCTGACCTTGATATTTCTGGCCGAAACGATTGGGTCTAGAGATAAACGATGATATCCCCATACCACGGATCTAAAGTACTCATTAGAAACAAGGATTCATTCTCAATGAGCTCCTCCGCCACAGTTTCTGTATCAGTATGCGGGAAATCACACATTAACTCCACAAAGACTAAAGATTTCTTAGACTTATATTTCTCAAATTCCAAGTCGAACTCCTGCAGGATAACAATCTATTTATAGTACTTCCCCCCTAGAAATTTCTTGGTCAAAATGTAGATCATAGGGTTGCAATCCGAAATTACGGTAGTTTTACGTATTAAAATGTAGTGACGAAAACGTTGGACAGCTTGAATAGCTCCCAATGCCAATTTATCCACATGTGAGTATTTTAGCTCTGTGGGATTTAAAGTTCGACTAAGGTAATATATCACATGCTCAGTTCCGAATTCATCTTCCTGAACTAAGACCATTCCAATGGTGGAATGAGAAGCGACGAGATACAAGAAGTAATCCTGGTTATAGTTGGGAGGATGCAATAACGGTGCATGGGTCAACGCGTGTTTGAGTGCATCAAAATATTTCTGAGCTATCTCATCCCAATAGAATGGAGTATTTTCTTTCAACAACCAGGTAAAAACCTTTGTAACCTCGGCGTAGTTAGGAATGAATCGTCGTAAAAAGTTTGTTTTCCCTTGCAAACTTTGGAGTTGGCGAAGACTCGAAGGAGGAGGCAATTTGACAATAGCTTCGACCTTCAAGGGATCGACATGAATGCCGGCTTTCGAAACTACAAACCCCAGTAATCGACCTGTTTCTATACAAAAGACACATTTTTGTGGGTTCAATCGAATCCGATAATGTCTACACCTCATAAAGATTTCTCGTAAATGGATGAGGTGATGAGCTCGATGTAATGAATGAGCAGGCAAGTCATCGAGATAGGGTTTCACAATGTACTTGATGTCATGAAACACATAATTCATGGCCCTTTGAAAAGTTTCTCTGACATTCTTGAGCCCAAAAGGTAACTTGAAATAAGCAAATGTGCCCCATGGACAAATGAAAGCCGTTTTTGGTTGATCGACAGGTAGAATGTTGATTTTATTGTATCCGGAAAAACCATCCATGAAGGAGAATATTTCGCTGTCGGCACAATCATCAATGATTTGATTGATATAGGGAGTTGGGTAATTGTCCTTTGGACAGGCTCGATTGATGTCCCTATAATCAATGCATATTCTTATTGTTCCCTGCTTTTTGTTAACTAGAACAATATTCGATACCCAATCCATTAACGGGATCAGATAAATGAAACCTGCTTTGAGTAATTTTTCAACTTCTGCTTTAATTGCAGCAGCTTTTCTCGGGTGAATCTGACGCAAACGTTGTCGGACGGGTTTAGCATCCGGGTAAGCCTTGATCTCATGAACAATAATCGTGGGATCAATTCCTGGAATTTCCTCATAGGACCAGGAAAACACGTCACGAAATTCTTGAAATAGGGCCTTATATATTTGAATTTCGTCATTTGTACACGAGGCACCTATATGAATGTTCTCAACAATTCCAGGCTTAACCAAAATGTCAACAAGAATAGTTCGAGAGATGTTTCCCAAATTTAACCCTGAATCGGGATGTTTCATTGGATTCTGAGGTTCCTTGACATATTCAGTCGTAAAAATTGATGAAAAATCATTTTCAAAACGATCATTCTCGGGTAAAAATGAAGATCTGTGATGGAGATCTTCCCATGGTAAATCATCTACACATAGGATTTCATGAATTTGCTTATCAGAGTGAACAGGTTTAGAAAACATGATTAAATCCGAGCTTGATGTGAAAAGTGATTCCTCACGGACCACATTCATGAAGTCATTTTCGGTTGAAGATGGGTCGGTAAACGATTGCATGGCCTCATAGGCAATTTCATATGGACTCAAAGGCATGACATCACCAAGTGAGTCTATCTCAGATTCAGAAGGAATGATCCAAGGATCATCATAAACAATGGTGTCTGACGTAATCATATGAATGGTTGCAAATGGAGACGATGTGTTGATCGAAGGAAAAGGAAAAGTTTCCAGTAAACCGACATCTTTAACTAGTCCTACTCCAACATCCTTATACAGGATAGTCGTTTTACCGACATGTTGAATACTTTTAGAAGAGGCTGGGTCAGATGAAAAGTAAGCTAGCTGGTCTATTGTTACGATCTTTCCATTGTGAGGAAACTTTATTACCCGAAAGACCGATGAAACGACCGCTGTCATAGCGTAAGACCAAATTCGACCCAAGAGAAAGTTGTAATCTAGAGGGGCATCAACCACCTCCACATCTATATTAACGATTTTTCCTTCAACCCCTATAGGCAAATCCTATAGAATGCCAAAAGTATGAAACCCACGGCCATCAGAGGCTTTTAGAATCGTCGGGGATTGATTTAGCGAAGGGGAACCAAGTGATCTCCAACACTGTATCGACATAATACACGTTGAGGCTCCCTCATCAATTACAGTCCGATGAATAGGCCTGCTTTTTACTATCACTAGAATCTGAAAAGCCATTTGATGAGGTAAACGTGGTGTACTATTTTCTAGATCAAAAATTATTAGGTTCGAGTCCTGAACGTCAACAGCTCCTATAGCCGACAAAAGTAATTTACGTTGTGTTGGGCATGATTGCAACACCTCCAAAGCCGACATTACTGAGGGTGAAACAACTAAATCCTCAACAATGTTATAGTTCTAAGCCGCTCTCGCATTTGGATTGAAAGTTGACTTTCGAAGTATACCCTTGGCGGGTGGTTTGATTACCATGTCTGGATTAGGTTTCTCGATCTGTAGTGGATCAGAACCGGGAGATACGGTTGATGGATTAGAATGAGAAGATTCTGCTTGTTTACCATCAACAAGACTTTTACTACCATAATCTTGTGATCAAGTCGAAATCCTAACATGGGACATCATCAATATGGGTTCTTAATTGGCACTCGAGGAAGAACCTATCATCTTACTGTCTTGAGCTGGAAAAGGATCCTTCAAAACAGCAGGAGTTTGGGAACCTTTGACAATCTTCGCAACCTCTGCACGATGAGGGCAGTCTCTTGTAAAATTCGCATCATCACAAATGAGACAAGGATAACGAGTTTTGCGCTTTTCATCATTGGATTATGATTTTTCAGGTTTCTCCTTTGAATTTTTTTCCATTTTATTCTTCTTCCCACCGGATTTTGGTTTGGCTGCAGATGACTCTACAATGTGAATATCGGCGGAAATCTCTGCAGAAGAATCTCCTGTTGGGGAGTCAGGCAAGGTTATGATAGGAGAAGAATTCTTGGAAAATTTCTTCTTACTTTTAGTGTTAACCATACCAATCATACCATCGGTGACATGAGATCTCGAAGGAGCTTCATCGATTTGATTTTGCTTGGGAAGATCGGGGATTTTCTCGTGTAACGTACCTGACTGAGTATAGACCAAGTCGAGGTACTGTGCTTGAGCAATTACTTGCTCCTCAGTAACAACTCCGGCTTTAGCTACATCTTCAGTGATCTTTGGCAACAAAGATTTTACAAACCACTCAGCCAAGATCTGATCCGGAATAAAAACCTTCACTAAACGTCGTCGACGTGTCCACTCATGAATATGATCTGAAATGTAAGTGGACATCGATTGTTTTAATGAAGTTAACAATTTCGCGCCATTGTCATATCGAACTGGCAACTGAAAATGAGTTAAAAACAAGGTAGCTAACTGAATAAAATTATAAAAAGTGCATCGCGGTAACTCAATGTACCACTTGGCCGCGAGACCAATTAGAGTGCGCTGGAAAAGTCTAAGACGGATTGAATCATCTGAAATGGAGTTAGATGCACACCAGAGGTGGTAATTCATCACATGGTTCGATGGGCCCTCTCCTGATTTACCTTCGAACTTAGGAATGTCACTAGGCAACTTATTTGGGATTGGCGGCCAAAACGGAAGATAATTAATGGGATCGTTCATTAGGTGCGACAAGTCAGGTAAGTCCAAAGTTGCGATAAATGGTAACTGACGATCAGGGTCCCTAAAACTCTGGGTCATGAGACCAGCCCCAAGAGGAGGATCTCCAGGATAACTTGGAATAGGAATTGCATTTGGGATATTGTATCCTCCCGGAAAACCAGGATTAACCGGACCGTACTGGCGTTGTTGAGGTTGTTGATAAGTGTACCCAGGGTACGGTTGATACTGATAGACTAGCTGTTGCACACCAGGACCGAATTGGTACTATCCCTGGTACGATTGATAAGTAAATCGTGGTTGACTTGTGACAACCGTACTTGAACTTGGTTGTCCTAGAGGCATCTGTACCCAAGTTTGAATCGTAGATCCAGACGGTGGTAAAAATGTCTGAGGAGTAGATACAGGAACAGTAGAAACTGGAGCTGTTGATACTTCAGAAGTAGGTGGGGTAGATTGAACAGATGTTGCGGCAGTTGTAGCAGTCATTTGAGGCGGAGTACGAGGCATACTAGGCCCTGGCTGAGAAATTATCGAAGGTATAGAAGTTTGAATGTTAGACTGGACTGGTTGCTAGGGTGTACCAGAATCTAAGGGTTGTCTAGTTTGAGATGACAACTGTACATTTGGCTGCAACACTTGTTGAGTTTGCGATGGATCCCACACTATATTCATTCTGGGGTACTGACCCATAACAGGTTGAGAATATTGAGGACCATAACCGGGTTTAGGGTAGGATTGATAATTTAAAGGTACATTTCCCGTTCCTTGAACATACATTTGACCAGATGGTGGTTGGAAACCTTGGTTCGAGTACTGACCTTGGGGTTGATACCCTTGAGGCACGTACTGATACTGGGGTTTACCTTGAGGTATAAATTGATATTGGGTTTGACCTTGGGGTACATATTGAGTCTGGAGTTGACCTTGAGGAACGTACTATCCCGTAGGTATGTACTATCCTTGAGGTTCCCCCCTAGACGCAAATTGGGTACCTTGAGGTTGCCCCCCAGGCGATAATTGAGGCTGCCCCCCAGGCGGTAACTGGCCACCTTGAGGTTGAGGATTGGGAATAGAACCTGAGATCATGAGAATGTCTTCTACGCTCAACGGCTTAGTACCATTGCTTCCATTTAATAACCCTTGCTCAATAGGTTGAGGAGATGCTGCCAAAAAAGCACCAGAAAGTGACTGATACCCAGAGGGAAAATAAGGATCATCGTACAAAAAGGATTTGGGCGATTGAGTAAACATGGACGACTGTCTTGACATATTTAATGGAGGATAATAACCTCTAGGTGTTGGGTGATAAGGAACACAAGGTGGTGAAAAACTTAACCCTGGATTTTGTAAGAAATTAGTCAAAGAAAGATACCAAGTACTGCTCCTAGGTGGATTGTAAAAGATTGATTCACTCTCCCTTAGTTCAATAACAGGTTGATTTTCAGGGATAGGGATGCCTACTTCTTCTTCCGGAGTAGCAAGTTCTTCAATAGCTATAAGTCCAGAAGGAAGATCATGGGTGATTACTCTTTCTACCCTAGGTGAACCAGGACCACTAGAAGCTGGAGAAGCAAACCCCGATGTCGGAGTAGCAGCAAATTCACTTTCAGGCTCAGATATTTCAGGTTCCTCACCTATATCACTACTAGATGAAAAGCTACTAGTAACTTCGGAAACAGACACTGACTGTGGATTATAATCTGCTACTAACGCTTGAAAATCAAGATGTACTATCAAAGAAGACTCTCCTTCTTCAGGTGACCCAGCTCTACTGTCTCTAGGAGTTACGAGGACTTTCAAGCCTTCACGCTGGCTCGGTGAAAACTCAGGAGGTTGGCCCCGAAGTCTACGGGACTTCCTTGGTAATTCAACCACGGTTAAAAACTTTTAACTACTTCACACATAAATAAAGTAAAATCTCAATGAAAACCACTTAAAGCCTCTAAAGAACCAAACAAATTTGAATCACACACCTAAAGAATCTAGGAGATAAAACACACACAAACAATAACTTTTTGTACTGAAAACACTAGTTGGTGATGAAATCCAACATCGCAAAGTTCAATACAGAAATGGTAGTTGGAACAGTTACCACGACAACCTGCTTAATGAATAGACTAGCACACGTTCCTCCACTTAACCATCTCGAGTGAAGAGAACCCCCTAGAAAATCCAAGTAAGTCTAGCCGACATCTGCTCCAGGTATAATGGGATCTTCCCACCACTGTCACCTCAGGAAGAATCCTAAAGAATATGGCCACTAAGGTTACCAACTGAAACAAATATACCTGGGGGAACAGTCTACGATCTGATGCGCACGCAAGGGCAGAGTAGTAAGCTCAATCCCCTTGAAGGCTCCTTGACATAATCCAAGGTTTACCAACAAGTGACCCCATGCTCCTCGACAATGGTTAATCTGAGTTTTACCGTTTTTAATACGTGAATATCTGGCGTCATTCCCAATGAGGAAGGAATGATTCCCACACTGGTTCGGACACGATCTCGTGCTTCTCCTTTAAGAGGAGCTTTTCCAGAGCATAAATGAAACAATTAGATTTCTTCCCTACCACAAGATACAACTACTTGTTTGTTTTTACTATCTTGGAGAGTTAATTACTCTCCTACTCCAAGACACTAGCCTAAGCTAAGTTGGTATATCAGAGCCCTAGAAATAAAAATGTTGCTAGATGAATTTTACTTTAAGCGTTATTTCTTATTGGTTTTTGTTTAAGTCAAAAGGTGTGGAGATGAAACTCATGGTATGAAGACTCGACTCAAAATCACTGAAAATGCACCTAAGATGATTTAAACAATCTTTTTCTCTTCGATGAACTTCTAAACTAAGAAAGAGTTTGAGAATGCAAATACTTTGTAAACACAAGTCTTTCTTAATCAAACAAATTAAAAGAAGAGTTTTGTCCTTTCCAATGCACTCAAAACGAGACAACTAGTTATTTCACAAAAATTTCCCTTTTTCGTTTTAAAGCACTCAACCACTACAAAAACAAACTTTTTTCCAAAAGAGATTTTCTTAATTTTTATAAAACATTCAAAACTATGCAAAGAACTAACTTTGAGATCTATAAACTATAAGAACCTATTTGAAGTCAAATCCTACAAGATGTATTTTTTTAAGGATATTTTACTTAGCTAGATGTAAGCTAACGACCAATTTATGCAGAATCACAAATCAGTCAAGAACAACCAATTTTGTTTTCTTTTAAAAAATGAAAATCCAAACTTTTAAACACAAGATTTTCGAGGTTTTGTAAAGAGAAAACTCAAATCGGATTCCTCAACAAGGGGAGATTTCATAAATGGTCAGACTCATAAGAAGGCTGGTAGACACCAAGGTGATCTGAGGTCCCTACAACTTCTAGGCTCAGAGCCACTACAAGACCAAAATGAAAAACAAGCCCAACAAGCAAAACTACTAGGAATTTCACCTAAAACCCTAACACTAATGAAATCAACCTAAGGAAGGCTTCTGACAAGTTATATGCAGGTCTGGGCAGTGGATAATAACTTCTAAACAAAAACTAAGCTGACTAACAGAGGAAATCTTAGGTTTTTCAAAATTTTGATAGGGTCCGCAAGCCCACAGTTAACATAGGTGCGGCCCCGCTCTGTGCTAAAAGAAAAGGTGCCGATAGGTATGCACTGTTTCAAAAGGCTATGGTGTGGTCCTCTTCCAAAGCTATGAAAAACGAAAAATAACCTTGGATCTACAAACTCTACCCAATTTTACACACAACAAGCCAAAAACAGAAACAAAAACGCAGTTTCTCAGGTCAAAGTAAAAACAAGGAAAAAATCAAGTCCCCAACGGAGTCGCCATTTTGTCACACGGAATAAGTCAATCTTGCGGACAAGATAGACCTTCCTAGAATCTAAAGAAGACCTAATGACAAGCAAACCAACCACACACTATGTTTCTCTAAATATCCTTTTATAAATAAAGGCAAACATGTGTTTTAGGGCTGCCTTAGGTCCAAGGCAAGTTTGTGGATGCCCTTGCTCCTTCGATCCAAATAGGTTCCTTTGTCACGAATCTGCAAACACAAACAAGCAAACAAATTAAATAGCACCTGAAAAGCCAATATCATAAAACATATTCAACATGAAAGTCAAGGAGTCCATGAAACAAATAACATGAGATACTTGTTGAGAAAAATGAGTTTGATTGTATTAATTCAAAAGAAGAAGAACTTTACAACCTGTGCCTTGACGCTGTACAAGCTCCTCCCAGAGTCCAGCAAGAAGTCTCCTCTACTTTGACAAGTTTCACTCACTTCCCAATGAAGCCAAAAAGGTATGTGATCTCTCCTCTTAAGCTCAACTAGGAAGTCTTAATTTCACCAGCATTTACCCTCAAAATATTCAGCTTCTAACCTCCCTAGTAACCAGCCCAATGCCTGAACTTATAGTGCAATGGAGGGAGGTTACTAGGTCCTCCTTCAAAGGGATAAAGCCCTCCTTCAAAGGGATAGCTCCTCTCATCAAGGGATTAGCTCCTTCTCTTTTGGGATGCATGAACTACCTAAGAGCGGCAAATCCACGTCAGAATTCCTTCTAGAATAATCTAGAATTAACCCAAAGTGAGTTTTTTAGAATAAACTTGCGCCTTTTTGACTTTCACAGGGGTCTGTACCCACACCTTTAGGGACAGAGTGGGCAGGTCCGCAGTTTTTGTAAACAGAAGGTGCGGGACCGCAGGTGACAATGAGAGAAAGTGTGGAACCCGAGTTTCATTTATTTTTAATGTCTTTCTCTTATTTTCAAAGCTTGACTTGAAGAGCTGAGGTCCGATACTTGCCTAGGAGGACAGTACAAGTGATGATAGACCCATACTAACTGCAAATAATCACGGTGACAATATTTTTGTGTAACATATATATATATCTATCTATATATATATATATATATATATATATATATATATATATATATATATATACATATATATATATATATATATATACATATATATAGATATATATATATATATATATATATATATGTATATATATATGTATATATATATATATATATATGTATATATATATATATATATATATATATATATATATATATATATATATATATATATATTCCTACAATACTAAATTGCCATGAAATTTAGAATGCATCTACTCGTGGTCTGCCTATTGTATCCACTTATCTCAACTCTTTATATATCAGAATAGTATCTCAATTAATCAAAATCCTCTTGTCATCTTGTCTTCAATAAAAATTAAACTTCCAAATTGTGAGGAAGTTATAAAATAACCGTCTAACGAATCATTATATGATTTAGTATTATGAATCTGTAATTCCAAAATTTCTTAATCCCACTACCTGGATTCCTTTTCTATATTTTAGGGGCCATTGCACTCCTTCTCTAATAATTCTTTCTTCATATTTTTGAAATTGACTTTGGTCATACTCACTCTATGTTCACTAAATTTGATGTAGATATTTTTTTGGATATCAACAACATTGTTTGGATATGTTTCCATATCTATTTAGTTTCGAGAGTAACACAAATATAACTACCAGTTTACATACACCTTAAAATTCTCAATGATATTGTTTTCTTTATTTCTGATACTAGTCTTCCGCCATCATTTTATCACAACTTATCTCCATTTTGTTACTCCTTGATTAGGTATTTTATTCAACAACTCTACTATTAAATTAATTCCATAGTGACTTACTTATGAATGATGTTTTATTTTTGATATGTTATAGTTGTGGAATTTCCTATTACATCCCATCTATTCTGGGTTGTTTACATGCTTAATTATGTGTTTTTCTTTACACTTTTCCATGTATACTAGTTGTGACACACATATTTACTTTCTGGACTGAGTTTATGGACAAAAAATGTTTTCACCCTTTACAGTCCCTTATAGTTATCACTTGAAAATTCCTTTTATGGTTATACACCGATAAATTGATGGATATATATATAAATTGATGGACATATATACATATATATATATGTATATATATCCATCAATTTATATATATATCGATCATTTGTCGGTGTATAACCATAAAAGGAAGTTATCAAGTGATAACTTCCTTTAATGGTTATACACCGATAAATTGATATATATATATATATATATATATATATATATATATATATATATATATCCATCAATTTATCAGTGTATAACCATAAAAGGAATTTTCAAGTGATAAGGTTTTCTTCAATATTTGTTTAAGTCTACACTTGTGAAAATTGTTCTAGTTACTTTCCGTCGGAACCCCAAAAATGCAAGATTAGGTAGTTGGGAAACCAACTTGGCCTTCTTGCTAACCTGGGTTCAAAATTTATATTCCTTTATAGTTAATTTCTATCAGACTTTCATTCTCATAGAGACAATAGACAATATTCATACACATTATTACATAGACAAAAGCCACCCACCATGGCCTCACTTTATATATGTATTTTGTACTCATAATTATTCTATATCCCTGATACATCATGCATCTTGATTTACGTGTTACAGAGTTCTCGACCACTTTTATTCCCCTTTCTAAATTCTATATATACTTTATTTTGTGTATATTCCATTTTTTTATATTTGTATCTTCTTTTAACATACAATGCACTTATTATTGTGAGTTTTTCGCAATGTTTTTATAGCCTCTTCCTTTTTCATCTTGCTACCCATAGAGGTGTAAGATTACCCTTTTGTTAGGATTTGAAAATTTATTTTTACTACCAAGTATTTTCTCATTCACTCTCTCAGCTAGGTTCTTGGTCAACATCTAGTATATGTACAAGGAGATATATTATAATAGTCAAATGATTACCTCCCAAGTATATATAATGTAACATAAAATTCTTACTGTGAGTTGTATCATTACCCATTTTTATACTCGTATCCTCCTTCAATAATTCATTTTAGTTGCTTACTTGAAAGAATTTTTTTATTCTTTCAATTGTTGACACACCATCATTATATAAATGATTATATATATATATATATTTGGGTCATTATATCACCAACACCCCACCTTTTGTTTCAACATACCCATTCAATTGTTTAAACTGTATAGAACTTGATACTTTACACATATAGATCTTTTGATTATCCGCGCATAGACATTCCTATCAATAAAAATCATAAACCCTTGTTTATTTGTTGTCCCAGAATCACGAGATATGATTTACTACTTATAATATGTTAATGCTTAAGTCATCCAAACAATTGTTTTCTCTCTTGGTCGCACAACTTATTGGTTTTGATAATTCAATTAGTATTATGTTAAATTTAAATTTTCTAAAAAAAAATTGACGTATTTTTGACAGGATCCTTCAATTCTCATTTATGGTTAAATTCCAACTCTTACCCTAGGGAACACAATATACTTCGTTACCATTTTCCCTTAATTAGGCCATAGTGTTGAACCCTTCAACTCCGATACCACTTGTAACATCCATCCCTAACCTTAAACACTTTTTTTATTACTAGATTAACCCTGAAACATTCACACTCTTTTGTAAAAATGTTTGTTTACTTTACATTTGCATATCGTTAAGGATTGAAACTTTAAGTTTTTGATACAAATGATCTCATCACAAATTTTATTTTACCACACTTACACAATACTATCTTCAACCATTATTGGTGAATGTTTAATTGCTATCTATTTGGTATGTTTGCAAAGAACTTTGTTCTCTTTTGGTTGTTTATGAAGTGGTCACATTTTGTTACACCACGACATGGAGTTAAATGAATTTCTTATCTAGTACTTGGCTCTTTCTATAGTGAAAAGTAATAGGTTTGTACTTATATTTATGTGTTCCATCCTATCCCAGACTCATGACATAGTGCAATTACTTGATTTATCGAATTATTGAGATGTATAATTTGTAATCACTATCCATGTACTTGTGTCAAAAATGGAGCCCTATTGAGCTCTCAATAGATACTTGGATCATAGGGCTTAGGGCTTTCAACCAACAATGTGGAGGCATGGAGGTTAGCTACAAGGTAACTACCCCTGTCCCACAATGCTACTTTGTACCCATTTGTGACCTCGCCCTTACAATACAGGCTCTATGACCCCTCCTTGCTAGTCAGTCATAATTCTTCCTAAAATTGTCTAGGTTCACGCCATAATGAGAACAACATGCAAAAAGGTAAGGATTACTCATTTTTAATGGAAAATCAACTGATGAAAATTTTTCATTTGAGGGAAATTGTTTCACACTGTCATCCTCAGATAATCTTTTTCCTTCTAGTCTGATTATTTACTTGTTTTTGTTTTGTGTGAGAGCGGGTCTACCTCCTGTATTATTCTAGTGTTAGCCTAATGTCATCCCTTGGTCCCGCTGCTCAAAACTTGGTGGCCTACGATGCAGATAAGTAATTTTATTCTTTTTTCCATAGCGCACATTGACCAAACACTAATAATTTCGAGGTAATGTTCATGGGTTTAACTTTCTTCCCTCACCATGTAAGGCTTTTATGTATTTTTTTCATTTTCAGGTTTCTCCATGAACCAATAATTATGAAGTACAATTTCTCCCTAGACATATATATTTATACATGCATAAACTTTCCTATTGATATAAATCATAAACGCTTCTCTATTCGTTGTCCCATGGTCAAGGGATATGGATTACTACATAGCATGTTTCAATGATTAAGGCATCCAAACAATTGTTTGCTCTCCTAGGCTTTGGACATATTTGTTATGATATTTCAGTTAGTATTATGGTTACTTTAACTCTGTCAAATTTTTTTAATATATTTATGACAAAATTCTTAACTTCTCTTTTATGATTCATTGTCATCTCTTACCATATGAAACACAGTATACTTTGTTACCATTTTCCATTTGTCAAATCACATTGTTGAACCCTTCAACTATGATACCACTTTTAACCACCATCCCTAATATTAGTTTTTTTATTAGTAGATTAACCACGGAACATTCCCGCTCCTTTGCAAAAATATTTCTTTACTTTACATCTACATATTGTTAAGGATTGAAGCTTTAATTTTTAGATACAAATTATCTATTCACAAAATTTATTTTACCACCCTTATGTAATATGAGCTTACACCATTATTCATGAATGTTTATATGTTGCAAAGAGCATGGTTCTCTTTTCGTTTTTTACGAGGTGGTCACATTTTGTTACACCACGACATGGAATTAAATGACTTTCCTAACCCTTCCGATAGGATCTTTGCAACCGGTCCCTGTTCTTTGGTCATAATGATTCCTACAGGTGTCTAGGTTCAAAATATAATTTTACCAACCTCCAATAAGGTAAGGATTATTAATTACAAGAATAATGCGACAATTTTTCCTTTTCGAGGCAAGTCTTTAACGTTACCATCCTCAAACAATGTTTTCCTTCTAGTCTCAATTTTTTCCCGGTGTTGTTCTGTGTGAGAGTGGGTCAACCTCATATACTATTCTAGTGTCATGCAAATGTCATTCCTCAGTTGTGGTGCTCAAAACTTCTCAGTGTTCACCGATGATGCAGATAACTAATTTCCCTTTTTTTTCATCGTTCAGATAGACCAAAGTCTAATAATTTCTAACTAATGTTCATGGGTTTATCTTTCTTCCATTATTGTGTAGTGCTTGTATCTAGTTTCAATTTTTTCCCGGTGTTGTTCTGTGTGAGAGTGGGTCAACCTCATATACTATTCTAGTGTCATGCAAATGTCATTCCTCAGTTGTGCTGCTCAAAACTTCTCAGTGTTCACCGATGATGCAGATAACTAATTTTCAGTGTTCACCGATGATGCAGATAACTAATTTCCTTTCTTTTTTTGCATCGTTCAGATAGACCAAAGTCTAATAATTTCTAACTAATGTTGATGGGTTTATTTTTCTTCCATTATTGTGTAGTGCTGGTATGCTTTTTTTTTGTTTTCAGGTTTTTTCACCAAACAACACGTCGGAGATACATCTTTTCCTAATATATAATAATAATAATAATATCCATTTTTAAGGTTACAGCTAAGTATACACCAAATTAGTGTATGAGACCCGCTTGTTTGTGGGACAAGGGACACACCTTTGTGCAAGGATTTGACTGCTAAGTCTACGAAGGCATACACACTCTACCGTACCCTCCTTTGATTTTGAACCTGCAACCTGTTAAGAGAAAACACATGCTCTTAACCATTAAGCCCACTCAATATATATATATATATATATATTAATTTTCATTGTTACATATCAATTTTCATTGTTACTCGATCTAAATTCTTAGTTATTACCTTTTCTATGTGTAGCTTTGCAATTCTATCATGGAATTAATACTAATTAAATAATATATTAATGGAGAGTTCATACAATTCAAAAAATTGCACAGGTTTTCCTTCAGCTCTTTGTTTATGCATCTCAGGTTCTCAGCACTTCGAAACACTTGTTTTTCTTCTAGTAGAATTTTCATACCATTGTGGACTTCATTTGAGTCCCTCATGCTTTTGTATTCTTAGTGGGTAACTATGGCCTCACATGGACTTACCATTTCCTTAATACATAACCGATTAATCCCTTCCAGACTAAGTAATTCAACTGTATTCCACATTCCTTTCATAGTTTATGGTTTCTAGAACCTTGGGTATTTTGGTTTGTAAACAATGGCTAGTATATTTAACTTTATTCCACATTCCTTTGATAATTTATGGTTTCTAGAACCTTGGATCTTTTGGTGTGTAAACAATGGCTACTCTATTTAACTCTCGTAATTTAATACATATATTTGAGTTGCTTAATTTTCCCCTTGAGTCTTGTGTGGTGTACCTTTGGCTTCTTCTTACATGTAATGATATTTTTTATTTGATGTCACTATGATTTAAATTCATTATAAGATATTAGGGGACCTAATCATAGTTACGTCACTAAATTAGCTTCTTTTCTATTCTTTTGCTTGGGTAGTAAGGTGTGTAAACAATATTGAATTGTATTTTATTGGTCTTGTAACTCCAAACTATATAACGAGCTCTATTTTTTTCCAATTATTTCATTACCACTGTGGTAGGGTATAGACTCATCACAATTTCTTGTTTCATGTTTTTTTAACACCCGTGGCTTCTCTGATATGTAACATTCTTTATGGCCAATTTCCTTGCCTAATTTCAGAGCGTATATAATATTCTATTTTATTGTAATGATTTATGCCATAATTTTTTTTTCACCAAAAACTAAACTACAATTTAGTTATTGCATTGGTTGCACATATTACTTGTCAACTTGTTTTGAATATAATAACAAGTTTACATAATCCAAAGATTCAATATTTCTTATCTTCCAATACCCCCCCTTTTTTTTCAGTCTCGAATTTCTGTATGGATTCTAATCCGAGGACCCTCCTTAATAATTACAATATATCGTTTTAATTCAGTATTTTTTTCCTCGGTTGTTGGTTGTCCAATATGGCGTGGAGACCAATCTGGATTTCAAGAGGTATAAATAATTTTAATAGAATTTAGAGTTAAAATACATACAACAAAATAGAATTTTTTTTTAAGAAAATTTATCATTAAACAAATATTTTTTCAATAAAAAAGAAAAAAGAATAAAT
Organism: Pinus tabuliformis; assembly: GCA_031772625.1. NCBI lineage: Eukaryota > Viridiplantae > Streptophyta > Pinopsida > Pinales > Pinaceae > Pinus > Pinus tabuliformis. The sequence continues at coordinate 589,133,118 of CM062813.1, forward strand.
GATGCATAATCAATCAAATACTTATTTTTCCTTCAACTTTTTGACCAACCACAAAATCAACTAGGAAAAGAGAGTGATACATAACCATGCAAATATTTATCTTTTCTTCAATTTTTTTGACCAACCACAAAATTACCTAGGAAAAGAGTGCTCCACGAACTAGTAAGTATGGTATCTACTAGAGCTCCTCGGAGCCATTTTAAGTTCAAGGCAACTATCTAATAGACAACCTTCACCGGTTCACACAGGACCACCTAGTCCTAACCAATTATAGTCTAGGGCCTTTACTCGGAGCACTTAAGCATCAAATAGAGTTGCACTGGCCAACCATCTTACCAAATCTATGTCCTAGCAACATCCTTCCTCCCTCTACCCCATCCTTCCAAAGGGTTTAGTCTTACACTGTTTTCTCCTAAAGGTTGCCTCAGGTTTTCCTCCCTCTCCTCTCTTCCTAACCAATTATAGTCTAGGGCCTTTACTCGGAGCACTTAAGCATCAGATAGAGCTGCACTGGCCAACCATCTCAGCAAATCTATGTCCTAGCAACATCCTTCCTCCCTCTGCCCCATCCTTCCAAAGGGTTTAGTCTTACAGTGTTTTCTCCTAAAGGTTGCCTCAAGTTTTCCTCCCTCTCCTCTCTTCATTCCGGCATTCCATTATTTGTTGCTTAAAGAAAGAAAACCACGTGGATAGAGGAAGATATCAAGAACCATCAGTCACCATTCTCCCAACATTTTTGTAAAGAGTTTTAATTACGTTTTTTACAATTTGGTAAATTTGATAGTCTTATTTTGTACGGATTCAAATTCACAAGTTTAACATGTAAAATAAGAAATAAATATTTTATTAATAGAAAAATAATGTTGCTACAATGAAAAAACAAATGAATATGTATTTATTGTTTATTTTACAATTCACAGTGGTAAAAATATTTTTATTTACTTTCAACCATAAACACATGACTTAATATAATTTCATATCAATTAAAAAATATAACTAATGAAAAGTAAAAAAACTCTATAAAAATATTGGTTTTCTAAATATTTCAATTCAAAATTTGAATAAACTATTCAGAAATCTATGTTAACTAATTTATTGATATTAACTTCATATATTTATATATGAAAACAAAATATTAAAAAATTGATTTAATGTTATAAATAACAAAATATTAATGTTAAAAAAAATAAAATGAATTTAAAAAATAAAAATAAACAATATAAAATATTTCGTAAAGAAAATAATAAGCCTACATCCATCTTCACTTAGTATTCTAAATTGATTGATATTCACAATAAACACAAATATCAATATAACTATCTAAAATGTCTCATCACAAATATCAATATAACTATCTAAAATCTGTCATCTAAATTTGAATATATAGTTTCTAATACTAAAAGTAACATATACATTTAAAAATACTTGAGTGAAAATCCATGAAGTGAACTTTGTTGGTAATTTTTACCTTGTCTTAAAGGAAAAGGAAAAACAATACTTGCTGGCATTTGAAACGGTGTTAATGAGGTTATGAGGAAAAAAATATATATTTGATTAAAAATAAACATTTTATTTAAATTTAAAATATAATAAAAGATAAATTTCATATTTTGGGTAAGAATTTTCATAACGACAAAAACATTGATGTCTTTTAATTTTTGTTGTGATATGTTCAGATCATGAAAGTATGTCTTTTTTTGGGAGTCTCAATATGTGTGGCTCATTTATGTTTTGATGATAAACTTGCATCCAGAATGTTAGTGGGGCTGCACTCACTAAAAATATGAAATCAAAATTATAGAGACAATATAATTAATTTTTTTTGGTTGTTTATGAATTGGTCACATTTTCTTACACCATTGCATGGATTTAAATGACTTTCTTATCTAGTACATGGCTTTTTCTCTAATATAAAGTAATAGGGTCTTACTTATATTTATGTGTACTATCCTATCCCAGACTCATCACACAATGAAATTAATTGATTTATTGAATTATCGAGATGTATAAATTGTAATCACTATCCATGTGCTTGTGTCAGAAATGGAGCCCTATTGAGGTGTCAACACATCTTTGGATCATAGTGTTTAGGAGTTTCAACCAACACTGTGGAGGCATGGAGGTTAGTTATAGGGTAAGTACCCTTGTCCCGCAGTGCTACGTTGTACCCATTTGTGACCTCACCCTTCTAATAGGAGCTTTGCAACCCCTCCTTTCTCATCTTTCATAATTCTTCCTAAAAGTTTCTAGCTTAATGCCACAATGAGACCAACCTGCAAAATTCTAAGGATTACTCATTCTTAAGGGAAAATCAAATGATGAAAACTTTTCATTTCAAGGCAATTGTTTGACATTATCAACCTCAGATGACTTTTTCCTTCTACTCTATTTTTTTCTTATTGTTTTTTTGTATGAGAGCACGTCTACCTCATGTATTATTAAAGTGTTAGCCAAATGTCATCTCTCAGTCACACTGCTCAAAACTTGGTGGTCTACGATGCACATATGTAATTTTATTCTTTATGACATAGTGCACATAGACCAAGCAGTGATAATTTCGAGCTAATGTTGGTGGGTTTAATGTTCTTCCCTAACTGTCTAAGGCTTGTAGGTATTTATTTTTTTCATGTTTCTGCAACAACCAACAAGTATGAGCTACATGTTCTCTGTGTGTGTGTGTGTGTGTGTGTGTGTGTATATATATATATATATATATATATATATATATGTATATGTATAAACTTTCCTATTAATATAAATCATAAAATATTATCTATTCACTATCCCATAGTTAGGGGATATGATTTAATACTCAGCATGTGTCAATGGTTAAGTCATCCAAACAACTGTTTTCTCTCCTAGGCTCAAAAATTATTTGTTATGATTATTCAATTAGTATTATGTTTACTTTAAATTTGTCAAAAGGTTTTAATATATTTGTGAGGAAATCCTTAGCTTCTCATTAATGGTTCATTGCAATCACTTACCATAGGGAACACAATATACTTTGTTACCATTTTCCCTTAATCAAACAACAACATTGAACCCTTGAACTATGATACCACTTGTGACAACCATCCCTAACATTAAACAAATAATTTTTTTATGACTAGATTAACCATTAAACATTCATGCTCCTTTGTAAAAATATTTCTTTATTATACATCTACATATCATTAAGGATTGAACCTTTAAGCTTTAGATACAAATTATTTATGCACAAACCTTACTTTACCACAGTTATGCAAAATGAGCTTACACCATTATTTGTGAATGCTTATATGTTATCTATTTAGTACACTTGCAAAGAACATTGTCCTCTTTTTGTCATTTGTGAGGTAGTCACATTTTGTTACACCACGACATGGAATTAAATTACATGCTTAACTATTACTTGGCTCTTTCTATAGTCAAAATTAATACGGTTTTACTTATATTTATGTGTATTGTCCTATCCCAGACTCATGACATAGTGCAATTACTTGACTTATCGAACTATGGAGATGAATAAATTGTAATAACTATGCATGTACTTGTGTCATAAATGGGACCCTCTTAAGGTGTCAAAACATCCTTGGCTAATAGTTTTTAGGGTTTTCAATCAATAGTGTGGAGGCATGGAGGTTAGTTACAGGTTAAATACCATTGTCCTGCAGTGCTACAATATTCCCATTTGTGACCTCGCCCTTCCTAGAGGCGCTGGGAAATCGGTCCCTCTTCTTTGGTCATAATGATTCCTACATATGGTTCATGATATAATGCGATGAACCTTCAAAAAGGGAAGGATTATTAATTACAAATGAAAAATCAAATGATAACATTTTTTGTTTTCAAGGAAAGTCTTTCACATTACCATCCTCAAACAATGTTTTCCTTCTAGTCTCATTTTTTTCTTGTTCTTCTTTTGTGTGAGAGAGGGTCAACCTCATATACTATTCTAGTGTTATCCAAATGCCATCCGTCAGTTGTGTTACTCAAAACTTTGTTTTGTTCATCGATGGAGATAAGAAATTCCCTTCTTTTTTTCATCATGCACATAGAATGAACTCTAATAATTTCCAACTAATGTTGACGGGTTTATCTTTCTTCCTTTATTGTGTAGGGCTAGTACGTATTTTGTTTTGTGATTTCCAGTTTCTCCACCAAATAACACGTATTATCTCTGTGTTTTCCCACACACACAGACACACACACACACACACACATAATATATTCATTGTTACTCTATATAAAGGTTGTTTCTTTTTCTATTTGTGGTTTTGCAACTCTAGCCTAGAAGTAATACTAATAAAGTGATATATTCATGGAGAGTTGATACAATTCAAACAATTGCAAAGGTTTTCATTCAGTTCTTTGTTTATGCATCACACTTTCTCACCACTTCCCTTGCCCAAATTCAGAGGGTATATAGTATTCTATTTTACTGTAATGATTTATGACATTATTTATGTTTCACTACAATGTAGACAACAATTTATTTATTGCATTGGTTGCACATATTGCTTGTCATCTTGTGTTGAATATAATAGCAAGTTTACAATCTGCAATATTTGTTACCTTCCAATAACATGTTTGTTGTCGGCTGTCCAACTTGGCTAGGACACTAATCTAGATTTCAAGATCTATAATTCATTTTAAGAGAATTTAGAACTAAAATACATAAATCAAAATTCCTTCTTTTTTCGAAACAATATTCATCATTAAGCGAACATTTATTCATTAAAAAGAATAAGTGATGCATATCCAAGAAAACACTTATCTTTTCTTCAACTTCCTGACCAACCACAAAATTACTTAGGAAAAGAGAGTGATGCAAAACCAAGAAAATCCTTACCTTTTCTTCAACTTTATGACCAACCACAAAATCACCTATGAATAGAGTTCTCCACCCAACCAATAACTATGGTATCTTCTACTAGAGCTCTCCCTGAGTCATTTCACTTTAAGACAACTATATAATGATAAACTTCATTTATTCACCCAATACCACCTATTCCCAGCCAGGTTCACCCAAGCCCATCTCTTCCCAACCAACTATAGTATAGGGTGACCACCTATTCCCAACCAACTACAGTCTAGGGCCTTTAGTCTGAGCACTTACGCATCAAACACATTTTGAATGGCCAACCATCTCATGAACTCTATATCCTAACAACATCCTACCTCCCTCTCCACCATCCTTCCAGAGGGTTTAGTCTTACAATATCTTCTCCCAAAGGTTTCCTCAGGTTTTCCTCCCTATCCTATCTTCACTCCCACATTCCATTATTTGATAAGAAAATTCGGTGTTTGCTTAATGTAGGAAAATTGGGTGAATAGAGGAAGATATCAAGAACCATCAGTTGCCATTCTCTCAACATTTTTGTAAAAAATTGTAATTGTGCTTTTTACAATTTCGTATGAACTTGATAGTCTTATTTTGTCATTGTTCAAATTTGCATGTTTCACACTTAAAAATAAATTTAAATATTTTATTAATATAAAATTAATGTTACTATAATGAAAAAAAATGAATATATATTTATTGTTGACATTACAATTGAAGGTGGTAAACATATTTTACTTAATCTCAATCACAAAGACATGATTTAATATAATTTTGATATCAATTAAAAAAATATAAGTAATTAGAAGTAAAAAAGTTGAGTAAAATGTTTAACCTTATAGTTTGCAAAATATTTTAATTCAATATTTGGATAAACTATTTGAGGATATATGTTAACTAATTTATATTGATATCAACTTCATATGTTTATATATAAAAACAAAATGTTAAAAGAAAATATTTAATGTTATAGATAACAATATATTCAGTATTCACAATAAAAAGTAAATGAATTTAAGAAATAAAAATAAAAAAATATCAAGTATGTCCTAATAAGAATAATGAGCCTACATCCATCTACACTTAGGTTCTACCAATTGTAGAGAAGTATCAAATCTCTTTTGGCCCTAAAATAATTTTACATGTAGAGAAATTTGATCCTTTGGTAAATCTTGAAAAATAAGATTAAATATAAACTAACAACGTAAGGAACCTCCTTAAACTACCAAGGAAAATATCCTTTAGACCCCATAAAGTTTAAAATTTTTGAATCAGTCACGGTTAATATTTCACAGTCATCACTAGTTTAGTGAATCAAGGATCATAACTATTGTGAGAGATCCAGGTGATAATTCAAATGTCAGTTGCTCTCTTGATATGAAACCCTTACAATAAATTTATGTCTTCATGCAATATTCCAAGAAACAATAATAGAACATCTCCTACTAGCATGGGCATGCAAGGCTACTATTATTTAGTATGCACATGCAAGATTACCCACACCGTTCCCTGCTATGTACCAGGATGGGAACATTTAGATCTAGCTGTCAGAGTTTATAATTCAGATTAACCCTTAGGGACAACCATAACATACAACCATTAAACTCTTTGACAACCCCCTCACTAACACGTAAGAGAATATCGATGTGTCTATTGCGTATATCTGATATAGCTCATGCAGGGTATATATAATACATCTAACTACGTTATTCCATAATTATGCACATGCACCAAAGCCTTAAGGTATAAATAATATCATATAAGTTAAAGACACTCTATCTTCCTTGAGCACCGTTAATGAGCTTGAAGATTAGATTCAACAACAACTTCATTGCTATCTGAAGTGAAATAAAAGTTACATGCATACATTCATTGACAATGAAACTTCTATACTCTCGAGCTGAGTGATTTAACCATTCTAACAACATGAAATAGATATAAATATAGGAAATCAATCGTTAACATATCTGAGCTCAATTATTTGGCTTCATAACAAGTATGGATAAATATAAACACCATAGCATGCAAGTGAATCTGATCCAAATAGAGGAAAATACCATTAAATCTATTAATACTTAATCATATGTAATTCATTCATTTATCCTAAGAAATAAGAAAAATCCTCAAAGGAAAATTGGAATAGTACCAGAGAGAGAGAGAGAGTAAGAGTCAACATACAAACATTCCATGCAAATGGCACCAACTAAATCTCACTTGGAGGGAGAAGCACGACCACCTAGCCGTGAACCACCTCAAATTCCCCCGAGCCGAAGATCTTTCCAGGATCAATTGTCCTCAATTGATTGATGAAATGTGTATTTAATATCCTCTTTCATGATTTAGTTACCATTAGCGGCGTCCCACTTTATGGATTTTTTGATTTGCCTAGCTCTTATCTCGAAAATCTTATCTTTATCTCCCACGAAACTTTTCCAGATAAAATGTTGCCTTTATCTCCTGCAAAGATTTTATGTCCGATGGATCTTTATCTCCCATCCGTCCGATGGATATCCAATCCATCTAAGCTTATCCAGAATCACATCTAGAAGCTTATCATGAACGATTCATCTATATCCCATTCCTCATGGGATTTGGCAAACATCTCCTCTCCCTCGGTGCTTCACCCTCCAAGTGATTTATTTTATTAATTTATTGAATAACACATTTTCTTTTCATATTACATATCACCTAGCTTTCCTCATCTTAGTTTTTGAATAGTTTAACTCACAAAGGAGGGTATCAAACCTAGCTTTCCTCATCTTCAATTTACAAACATTTAACAAACAAGGGAGGATATCACACCTAGATTTAACTCAGCTTAGGTTTACAATACTGTATTACACAAGGGAGGGGCATTACGTACCCCCACCTTAAATTTTACACCATCCTTGGTGTATCACTGCATCATGTTCTTGTTCATAGGTAGCTAGTTTTTGAATTCACAACTCTCATGGCTCTGCCATTTGATGCATTTTTCTTTCTCTGATGTACATCGGTCACAAGGAGTGCTCCCAACATCTCTCCTTCCATAGCTACATTGGTATCAAGTAGTGTTCCCAACATCTCTCCTTCCATAGCTACCTGTCACACATTTTCTTCAAACCATTTGTGAGAATTTATTGATGTAAAGTTTAACTAAGATAAATATCATAATCTATTACCTTATGGTATTAAAGCAACTATTTCTTATGATTTATTTTATCTAAAGAATACATGTTCTCTTCTTTCATTCTTTCAAGACTTTGTGTTCTTTTGGAACACTTGCTTCTTGCAGTCTCTTTGCATACAATACACGAGATAGTGCATATTTTCCACATTAATATTGATCTGGACTTAAACTGGAATGCAACAAAATATAGAGATAACCATATACACAGAGATGCAGTGGAAATAATACTTCATTTCACTGATGTAAAATACTAAAAATATGCTTACAAACATAAATGGAAATAAACTGGCTAGGGCAATGGTAGCTTATCTCTGAGAAGAGATGTGGTGGGTACATGCCTTTGAACTACCTTACAATGAGGTTCAAGGGCGTTTTTATTACTGGACAATAAGATCAAACCCTGAACAACCAAAACCCTAACCTAAGGAGATGTAACACCAAGAGCTTATGGGTGCTAGTGGGGTGAGCTGGACAACTAACTTCTGGGTATCTCCATTTGAGGCGCATGATAACCTATTGGAAAGATATCTCTGAGGAATATGATGGAAAAGATTATTTTATACAATTGTTCGTTGGCGGTATATTTCCAAAAAAATGTCGTTTAGGGCCTCAAAATGGCGTCGTAAGTTTAGGACCTGAAAAATTGCTAAAAATAGTAAATTTCACTATAATTAAGGAAACTGAAAACCTGAAAGAAGCAATGTTAGGGATCCAAGTGGAGTTGGCAGGTTGCCACCAATATCCACCTGGATCAAATATGCCTGCAAGGTCATAACATATTATTTCGCATCACAATATATATTCATCGTAACTAAACTGCAATTAACCATAGTTACGTATACCAAACTTACTTTCCTTCTTTTGGGTAACCTCCAAGTTTGTTTACTTGGCTAGACATCCATCCGATGAATTTCATACCTGTACACAAGGTATGTTATACACACCAATACATATTTCATTTTTCAACCTTGTAGCATATATAGTCATACGGTATCATATGTATTGTTGTCCATAGTCGAACTATGTTACAACCTATAATACCATCCTCATGGTATCACCTGCATGACATACTCTATATCCACATATTTTTTCACATGTTAGTATCATACCAACATTCATTTATCATGGTTCATCTAGGTAATTAATACATTTTTTATGTCATGTGTAAATCAATTCTAGATGCCATGTGGTTACAATATCAGTCACATTTTTTTCATCTTAACCATACCTTCTGCTTACTTTTCTAATGCAGACTATAAATTCATAGCTATTAATTTACCTCATATGTTTTACTTTTTCCCTTTTTACGCTTCAACAGCCTGTTGGCCGTGTATAATTCAATGTACTTATGCATGAATATTTTTTCCTACTTTCAATCCTACACTCTTTGTAGTTGTAAGTGTTTATGGTCTCAGGGTATTTACATATTAGCTCATCGTCATCATTAAATTTGATCCTGGGATATTTTTCTTATAGATGTGAAAGAACCACATGTAGAAATTGTAGCTTAACATAGAAATTTAATGTGCACATGAGGAAAGAAGAAGAAATAAATAAAGGCATGAAAATAAGACAACAAGACTTAATAACGGAGTTCGTCCATCTTGGACTATATCTTTGGGCCCTCCTCGAACAGTGGGGATGTCTTCATTCATTAAATGGCATGAAAATAAGAGAATACAATTATCAGCTACATAAAAGGAGGCTTATACCTCCATTCTGGAAAATGGATGAGAAATGGAGAACTCAGATGGAGAAATGGATAGCACCGCAGTGTTCATGGAATCAAGAGGGGCTGAAAGCATATAATATTTGTCCAATTCAGACAAAATGAACTTTTTCCCTTTCCTGCAAGCTCTGCCTCGAATTACATGCAAAAAATACTCTCCCTCGTACTTTTCCATGTCCATCAGGTTTTATAACAAAAATTCGCTCAAAAATTAGGGGTCTGTTGTTTAGAATAGAAGTCATTCTATCGAATGGATCGACAGGCGCAACAAACCTTGAAAATAGGCCTTTTTTGTTTATACACAAATACACGTGGAAACACTAGAAAACTAAAAACCCCAGACTTCAAATTTTATCAAATCGGGTCCATAAAACCATTGGGTCCAACCCTTTATTGCAAACTGATATCGTTGATGTCAATGTCCCTGTATATTGGGGGATCAGAAATCGGCGATCCACCAATCCACCGATCACTGATCCACCAATTCGTCGATCTGCCAATCGTCGATTCGTCGACCCATTGATGGTCGATCTGTCGATTTGTCGATTGCCCATGTGCCGATTATATCTGGATCATTGATCTGTTCCTTGATTGGATGGTACAGATTGCATCGCATGTCACTATCGCATCACCCCTTGGTATTTAGGATCGTTGATTTAATCCTTGCCATTGATATGTTTTCTGAATCGACGACGGAGATCACGCGTCACTGATCGGCATATCACAATCACAATGGCCTAGAGGTCCTGCTATTATGCCTTATGTTTCACGGGCCCGATCGCCGATGCCAATCACTCCTCCGATCACCGATCACAATTGCTAATCGCATGTCTTAACTCCTGATATCGGTCATTGCTTGCCTCCGATTGTGATTAGTTGGAGATCGCTAATCGAAGGTTCCACTGCACTTGCCTTAAGCCCACCTTTTGACTTATGCGATGGCGATTTTCCTTTTAAGGCTAAAAACCCATTTTTTAGGGAAAAAGCCTCATTTTCCAAAGGAAGAAAGGCAAACTATTTTCACGATAACTTCATCATCTAGACTTGGATTGGAGTGTCATTCATACCGTTGGAATCTGGGCAATGAAAACTTCGATCAGATGTCAAGATAATTGCTTTTCTGCCACTTTGAATTTTGAGCTTTTCCATGCCATCGTATCTGAAGATCCACCTGGATCAAAATCACCCTTTACCAAAAGATTGGTTATCTACTTTATGACTTCTTGTTTGAATTACCCAACATTTCCTTGTGTTGTTGAGACACCTCATCAATGCAATCGAATAAGAGATCTTCTCAAAATTTCTTGATACAAATTATGATATGAATCTTATTTAGATTGTTAAATATCATTTAATTTACCCAGTGGTTCATACCATTTTTGTTACTCATTACCATGGTTTGCACTAAAAAATACTTACAAGTTCCATTCTACATATCCATTAAATATGCATATGTCCTGGAAATCTATTTAAGTTAAATCTCCCCTTAATCATACTTTCTTCCAACTGAAGAATAATTCACAAACCACAATTTATATAGTAATTTAATCTTTTGCTATAACCTTCAATTTTTTCTTATCCAGAATGATTCCTAACATAGTCATGCATACTTTTCCTATCTACTATTGTCATATAACAACATATGCATATATAGCTTGATTTAGTCTCAAGAATCTTTCTTATATGGATGCCTAACATCAAGACCATCCTCCAATATTCTTACTTAAGTCTATAATCCTGCACACACATGTGCGTTCATGGTAATTCATATAATTCATTAATATGCATGGATATTAATCATGTTCCTCTTCAACATGTTTACCTTAATGACTACTTAATGGTTACAACATGTAAAACTATCCATGACAAGGCATAGGTATGTATATATACAATAATTAAATCCAGATATGACAATGGACTTCCTCCATTAGCTAATCATACTCTCATGTATTATGTGAGATTTGTTTTTATTTACCAATCCTTTTTTAAATCTCTTACCTAATATAGTTTTCCACATGGTTCTTCAACCGATACATGTTATGGTTTTTGTTAGAGGTTTTAAGAAAAATCTTTCTAATTCCTCTTCATTATTCATAATACCAATTTTTCCCAAGTTTTCCTCTAGTTGCTATCATGCATATATATGTATTTTACTTTTACTTTTGAAACTATAATCCACATGCTCGAATATGACTAATTTTTAGATTTACATGAAAAACCATCCTACGAAGATAAACTAGAATTGGCTTTGCTTATTTACAGATATCATTATACATAGTGATTTAATGTATAACTATTTATCTAGTTATTTGTTAGAAGAATACTATGTTCCATACTAAACATAGTAATGTTCAAGTTCTGAAAAAGAGATCTCACCCATCCATATATCTTCAAAATATATATATTTCTTCTTTTATACAATTATACTTTTATTTAGTCAATTCCCTTTATAGCACTTGTAGGGGTGTCCATTTACTTGTATTATAATTGTGATAACATGATGACTATATCATTAAATTTATCCATGCTATCCACCTCTTAGAATAATTTATTTCATTCCCGGCTTTAATTTTCCACAAGATTATTCAGAGTGACTTTAATAAGATTAAATTTTTCAATCCAATGCACTTGCATGCAGTCCTAATTATTATTATTCATGGGAATCCTTACAATCACACATATATATATTCCAATGGTATTTAAATGGTCTTTATCCGCTTATTGTCCTGAGTCGATTCCAATTATTAATTCAATTACCTTAATTATTTACCCGCTATTTTTCTCATAGCTAATTAGAATGAAACTCGTTGAACCTATATATGTCAATAGAAATAAATATATATCATAGTCAACACATAGCAGCCTTACACCAAAATGTTAATGTCCAATTCTGTCAGAGTCCCGTTTCAATCTTCAATTGCGTTTAGAGAGGTCAGATCCAGAGACCGTTGATGTTGCACCAACCGATCCTCTTAACAAACATTGCAGGCTACTTTTTCCATCCAGTACATCGCCTGTGGGCTACCTCTGTCCCTTGGGCCGCTACGATTTCCTCCACTAGGAGGACAAGAGCAGCATGTTGGTAGTGACAACAACAATAATACTATACCCTTAACTTTCCCTCATCAAACCCGTTACACATAGATCATCCATAACTGTACATCGAAACGACAATATACAAGCAACAAATGAATTGATTCATTGTGCTAATGCGAATATTTCTCATGTCAGTCCACCACTTACTATCAACCACCAGAGGGGAGACACATCATTGAAGGCAATGCATCCGCCCAACAAGTTTTGAATTCGAGAGGACACATCATTCATATTTACTAATGAAGTCTTATTAAAAATTACAATCCATTCATACTCTTAATTATGCCATTTCATTGTTTGAAATGATTTAGCATGCCAATAACTAAGGTATTTTGTCAAAGTGTGCTTCAAAATCGACAATTGAAATACACCTAATATGGCTACACATAACACATGATGACTCCAGAATAATATCTACAGTCCCATCGTAAAATGGTTGACAACTATAATTATGTGAAGAGTGTTAACTCAACGTTTTAGCAATGTTCACCGCTCACTAAGCTAGTTGTCTAAGATTAATTTTAGTAGTTAAGAAACATTCATATTAAACACTACTAGGCGTTTCGTCAAGAATATTCATACTGCAGGTGCAATTCATTCTTACAGTGATTAAGAGATTCCAAAATCTACTTATATATTAATTGATATACAAAAAAGTACCTTCTTGCTAGGCTATCTGCCAAATATTTGAAAATTGTAACTGTGTTGGTCTTCAAATTTCAATACTAACATATTTAATATTAGCATACCTATCTAGCCTATGTGATCTTGATATAAATGTGCGAAGATAACAACTATTTTTTTTTTCTTTTTAACATTTCTGCATGCTACATGCAAAATGTTGAATGTGGATAGTCTTGTTTCTCTTTGTCCCCATTGCCAATCCTTGCATTCCTGCATTGTTGTATTCAAAACAAACCACACTCGCCATTTCATAAGCAATCGCTGAGAAAAATTAGTGGACGTTGTCCAATTGACTGCCCAAATTTAGAAATTAAATCAAACAGCTTAGACCATACGCTGAAATTTTCAAGAAAGCTGATGCAACCAAAATTTGAAAACAGAGGGTACAGACTAATGAAAGTGTAGCATATTGAACACGATTATGTGCACTAGATCGGTTATAGATCGACCATAAAATAACGTATTATTAGAGATCAAATCAACCGTTACAACAATCAAGGCAGTTTGGACTGGATAAACGAAAAACAATTGGGTAAGAGATCTTAACATCATATCAATGCCATTAGTTTAATAATTACTCCTTGATTGATTCCATGCAATAATCAATGATTGAAAAATAGATTCACTTACGAGAACTGGTAAGATCTAGCCATTTTAGTAAAGAGTGGAGACCACGAAATTTTCCTTGACAATAGAGCCTTTGAGTAACCTCAATTTTGGCCTTCGTGATTTCATTCTCCATGGTTCTAAGATCAGTGTAGAAAATCTAGAACACGGTCGTCCTATTCTCTGCTTAGCGAATCATGTTTATTGCATGGATACCATCGAACGCCCACCTATGATGATAATCGTTATCCAAAAAGAAACAACCATGTTACAACTTGGTTATCCCTCTTTTCTCACTTTCCAGTTTCTCTATGGCGATAGAAGCCTTGTCTATTAATCCCGTGAAAAAATAGTCGGCCATTAATTCCAACTAATTGCCATTCCCACCGCTTCAACCACGCAATCAACAGGATTAAACAGCAGTAATTTTCGTTGCCCCTCAAAGCTAGCTAGTCGATGAATAAGAAAGGAAACTGCTAGTCGATGAATAAGAAAGGAAACTGCAGAATAACGCATTCCATATATGAATACCTTTCATAGGTATATATATATATATATACAAGTTATGTTGAAGTGGCTAGCCCTGTGTCGCTTAAATGGAATAATGTGACCGCTTTTACTCTAAACATCATTCTTCCCGAGATGCACGGGGCACGTTCTTTGAATTAATGTACTTAGGATTTCCAAATTTGTTATTTTACTAAGGCTATATGTAGTACTGGCTCTTCTTAATAATAATATAATGTAATAACACTGACAGCATATTCAAATATTAATCAACTTTGGACCAATTATAGAATACCAATTATAAGTTATAATCATGTTTACGTTGTATCCTTGGCATCGTTGGATTGGACAAGATTAAAGAATTTTTATTATATCTATGGGCATTCTTTACTCAACATAGTAATCCCTATTTTCAGATTAATGAAAATTACTGAATTTGAATTTTATATTAACCGGTGTTTAATATTTCTTTAATATAATTATGAAGTTAAAATGAAAATAATTAAATTACAAATAATATCATTTTAATAATTTTTTATTTTTTTCACATATATGTAAAAGAAATATAAAATTGCTATATAAGTTATTGAATAACAAATGACATCATGTAAACATATTTTTATTTTTTCATTCTTATTTAATTAAGTTGATAGACATGTTTATTTTGTAATAGGGCTTCCATTATTTTATTATGGTTATGCACATATTTATTTTAGAACTAAGATTTCCAGAACTTTAATTTAATTGTGAATCATTATTGAGTGGAGATATGAGATTTAACCTTCACAGAATCTTCTAGAATATTATTGATAGTATTCACAAAGGAAAATTTGGTATTTAACTCTAAAGTAGTTATATCAATTTTTTTTATTCAATTAAATTTATTAATTAAAAACAAAATCATATAGAGTGATCTACACATTTGACATTTTTACCCCTTTCCTAGCAACTATTTCAGTTATTTTTGGCACAAGAAATTTTTGGAATCTTAAATTTCAATGTAGTAATATGAAAAAGTCAAGAATGTTGAATTAATTTATATATTCAAAAACAAATTTTAAACAACTTAATTTCATGATGTTACACAAAATTCTATGATTGGATTCTAGGGAAGACGTGAAAAACTGATAGACTACTCCATATCATATGAACATGTGTCATGTCAAATGAATTATGGTTTTGGGGGATGTGGTATTGACAAACAATTCTATTAGCCCATGCACTCCAACAGAGGGGCTTTAAGACAATATTTAAAACAATTTTAGGGTAATTTGTCTTAATTTTAAACAAAAAAAGAATAAAACTTGTGTATTGTCTTGCATATTATCTTTAAGGGAGTGTCTCAAATTATTGTCTTAAAATTTTTTTGTCTATAAACAAAATATATAACACAAACATCATTGTCTCTTAAAAGAGAATTTCATTTTTGTCTTTCAAGAAACAATAATTGGGATTAAAGACATGTTGTCTTTATAAAGAAAACATGAGTTTAATTCTAGTCCCTCTAGAGAATAAAAAAAATGTATTTTAAAACACACTATCTCACCATTGAAATAAATCAATATAAAAAATATTTAATTTAAAAAACTACAATATCATTGATTAACTCATGTTAGGGCACAATTGAATTTAACCTAAAAGTCACAAAAAATTATATTCACTAATGTTGGTTACTATGTGGATGATTACCTAATTTCAGTTGAATTTTTAACTAGATTTTCATTGTCAATCTCTTTCCTCTCTTGGAAGGATAAGGTACAACACTTGTGGAAGAGTTGTGTAGCTGAGAAGTAGGGGAAATAAATATTCCTAGGCATAAATATAATGGGTACAAATATATGGATGGATCTCTTTCATGTCCGTATTGTCCCATCCAAATTTTTTATTTTAATTTGGAGGCTAACATACAACAGTTATGAAAGAATTATCTAGTTTAAGAGGAGGGGGAAGCAATGCCTATTTCTTATGCTTTCAATGCCTCCATTATTTTTTAGGATTATTCTACTAGGTACATTGCAATGGAGGTTTAAATCGAAATATGTAACAAGGAGGGTGGATAAATTCACTTGGATATTAACTTTGGTTTTTCATATACCAAGTATGTTGGCTATGACTAGGGGTTTAACTTTGGTTTTTCATAGACCTAGTTTGTTAGCTAGGACTAGGGTTGAGTGCAGTTCATACCTCATTCAAATATCATAGGTGTTTCTAGTCTTTTTTGACTAATAAGGAACACTAGTTCCACAATATTTTTTGGTCCTAAAAGAAAAAAAAATTTGTTAATTGTATATAAATATACATAGATTCCACAAATCCCCTAACATTAAGTGTCTAATTATTTTTAGGATTCTTATTTATACATCCAATGGAAAAAATGATATATAAATCCCTCAAAATAATATGTAAATCATATATTCAATGCAAATCTCCAAAAAAACAAAAACTTCTCCTTAATTTTTATTTTCTTTTTATTTAAGAAAAACACCACATATAAATAAATTATATTCATTATTATTTACATATGCCTACTTAATATATAAAATAGAAATATTTTGAACAACATTTCTCCCCTTTATAATCAAAATACTTACATGGTCTACCTCTCTACATTTATTTTCACGTATCCAAACATAAAATATAAAATGAAAATATAGTAAGAAATTAATGGAAACATAATTAGAGGTGCAAAAATGTCCACTTACTATGTTCTCCATATTACTGAACGTTACTATTAAAAACACATTTGAAACATTGGATTTCTCGATTAAGTTGTAGCTATACCTAAATGATGTAAAGGCCTTAAAGGAAATTGACATATACTCTCAAGGAATGTTGACACTTAAAAACTCCCATTATTGCAATTGAACAATAATAATTTTTTTAATAATATAAAATTATATATATATATATATATATATATATATATATAAATAAAAATAAAAATAAAAAGAGAGGAACTTGGATAACATTTAACGAGGAGAAGAATATTTTAATTATATCGGTCATGTATTTTTAGAGATTCATATTTTTTTTCTGTATTCTTATTGTGTGAACATAACTTTGATGTATGAATTTAGTTTCTGAATAATTTTAACTCTCTTATTATTTTGGATAGTAAAGAAGATTCCAAAGGAATAA
The DNA here is from genome assembly GCA_031772625.1 of Pinus tabuliformis. Lineage (NCBI taxonomy): Eukaryota > Viridiplantae > Streptophyta > Pinopsida > Pinales > Pinaceae > Pinus > Pinus tabuliformis. Next base: position 589,150,872 of record CM062813.1, read on the forward strand.
AAGCACGATTTTAAGGACAATGGTAGAAATCCCATTAGAATATCTTCATCCTCTATGTTGTTCCTCAAAGGTCGTAAGCTTGTCCTTGTGAATAAAATGGGTATAACCTACTTCCCCTCTTTTATTGCAAATATGTTTTTGTCTCATTTTTGGTTCGTGACATGCTTGTCTATTTATTTTATGTGTTGCAAATTTACTTTGTTAATGCATTAATGTTAATGTATATTATTCTACAATATTGTATCCCAAGGATACAACAATTTTTTCTTTCCTCACCTCATTGTAGAATACACATCATTTGGTTGGCAAATCCAATAATCTATTCACATAGAAATTGCAATTCGTTTCCTACTTAGAATTTCATCTCTCACATGTTCTCCTCAGTATGTGATGAAATTGGCCTAATCAATACCTTGAGTCATACATCCATATGATTCATTTGGTGATTAATGAAATATAAACAAATCCATATGGAGCCCCAATTGTTCAGCCATGATATTTGTACAACCATTTGCCAAAGAACCATGTGGATTCTTTGGTTTGTAAAGCTTTATAGCTTTTGATTTCTTAAGTTTAGTCAAGTAGTATGCTATATTATTTTTTCATTGTATATCATGCAAAGTCCATTTAAACTATTTCCTAAAACTTAAAAGGATGACATACCTTACTAGGTGGTTAAGAAGAATATATTTTGTTCACTTACTATGTGGAAAACTATCTAATTTCATTTGAAAAAGTTGGATTTCATTTTAAATCATTTTTCGTTCTTGGAGGGATGAGGTATGACACTTTTGGAAGAATTATCTAGCTGAAAAGTAAAGGAAAGAAATATTCCTAGACCTAAATATAAGGAGTACATATTTATGGATGGATCACTTTCTTGTTCCTCTTGTCCCATCTAAATTTCTTTGCTTTGGAGGCTACTTTAAAAGGCCTATGGAAGAATTACTTCATTGAAAGGGGGGAGAAGCTTATTACTATTTCCTATCCTTTAAATGTATCCATTATTTTGGAAGATTGTTACACTAACAACATTCAATTTGAGGTTTGAATTAGAATGTGTAACAATTAGGATGGATAAGGTCACTTGGATATTGAATTTGTTTTTTCATAGACCAAGTAGGTTTCCTAGTACTAAGGATGCATGTTGTTTATACCTCATTCAAATAACATAGGTGCTTATAGTATCATTTCGCTTCAGATGGGGAACACTATATCCACATTATCGTTTTCCCAATGATATGTATTTTTTGGCCCAAAAGCAAACGGAATTTGTTAATTTCATATGTATGTATATTGTACATAGATTCCATAACTCCCACAACATTGAATGTGCAACTATTGTTAGGATTCCTCTTTGTGCCTCTTGTTGGATGTAATGATTCCATGTTTGTCAAGTGTGTTATATATTTTGAGTGAGAGTTCCGAGGTATTATTATAGAAGTATTTTTTTCCCATGTGAATGAGTTGTAGTTGAATCATGTCCCAATCATAGATCCACTTTATTAGGAACTAGATTTTTCGAAGTTAGTAATTTATATTCCTATATATGTAAACTTTGTCACATAAATAAAAAGAGTGTGTGATTTTTTTTTGTGAGCAATCATTCTCTCTCACTCTCTTCAAATTTCTAATATGGTATCAGATGGTATTATGGATTGATTTCCTTACAGAAAGGCCAGGAAGATGTGCGAGATCCTTGAGTTTTATTGATCCTCTTTAAATATATTACGATAGGACATTGTGTTGTATGGAATATTTGTGTCAGTAAATTTATTTTATTTTTTGTTTGTATATTTTTTCATTGTGTGTATGACCTGCATGTGGAAAGAATTGTTCTGTTGAGCGTAAAAAATCCTCGTCTCCTTTTTACCCTTTTCACCACCTAAGGTCAGATAGGTATTGACTCTTGCTTTATCAAGTTATTATTGAACGAAATGAATATGGAGGATTTAATTAATTTTCAACTGATTTGCTTTACAAATCGTATGTTGATAGGAAATATGCAAGTAAATTTTTATGTGTTTTAAGCAATCGATCACTTTGCAATAACACATAAAATAATGGTTTTAAAACTGAGTTTGTGGCATAAAAATAGAGATAAATATACCATGTAAACTAAAAAAAGATAACAAAATAGCAAAGGAGTTCACCCCTCCTAAGCTACATCTCCTGGTCCATCCTCCAATGTTGGCCATATTTCATAATTGCTCAAATTTGTGATTACATGTATTTAAAATGCTCATAATATTAAAATATTGTCTTCAACGGCTCCGGAACAGTAAAAAAACCCAAGTTGGGCTCTTGTTGGGCTCAATTTGGACAGAACCTAAAGAATTTATGCTATAGAGAAGTTTTACCACTAGCTTCTCTACAAATTGGACTCTACTTCTAATTGTTCTACGAATTCCACCTTTTCCAGATCCACCAAGTGACATTTTCACCCGATTGCAACAATATTCACGTTGTTTTAGGTGTAATTGATTTGTTTTTTAATTGAGCCATGACTCTAATGGGTAAAAATTTGGGCCACATGGGCCATACGCCCGTGGTCTGGGGTTGACTACCCACCACTGTCAGCATAGCTCCCAATTTTTTGGGCCAAGCTTCCAAGGTTACACAGAACGTAGGTCTGGCCCCTGATTTCCCATGCCAAACTACTTGGCACCTTATCTTCTTTGCACCTATGGTTCTGATGACTGCATAAGACCTCAGAAAGGGCGAACCCTTAACCAATCATCTTTGAGCACTTTAGAGACTCCATTATCGGTTGCATGGTGACTCACAAGACTGAGACTTGAGCCCTATCCCAATCCCACTCTACCTCCAACTTTGTTCCCTTGGGGATAGGTCTAGTGAATTTCCATGGGACCAAGGATTAGGTCCTATTCCTACCCCCCCTTCAAAGAGTGTTAGAATCTTCCTCCACTGGGTTATGTGCTCGATATCATGACCATGGGTTGGGGCTAGGCCCTAAGGCCTTGGATCCGCTTCTTATGGTTCTTTGTGTGCAAGGTGACTGTGGTGCAGGGCTTAGTTCTAACCATGTTTCCCATTATTGATCCTCTGAAAGTTAAAAATAGGTTTTGGATTCTATATACATAACTGGAACCACTCGTAGCATGTTGGTAAGGCTTTTCTCTCTCTCCTTTGAGGTCATGAGTTCTAACCATGTGGAGCCTAGTTTGGGCCATAAACAAAATTTTAATCAACCCCAGGGTGCCCCGTGGTAGCCTATGATTGGGACACATGGTGCTTGCTCATTGGTCCATCCAAAGACATCCACAACCAATCATCAACTACCAATTCAATCCAATCTGGTGAGGCCACTCGGAAACTTGCCATTGGACCAAGAAAGACAATCAGCCTATCCTGTTAGCCTACCAAGTTAGCATGTGGACTGCCTAGTCATCAATCCTGAACCCAAGCTGCAAAAAATTTAAATATTTTGGAAAACGATCAAAACAAAATATCAAAGGCATATGATATCAGTTTTGAGCGATTCAAGTTGGATTGGGTTCATGCCAATGAGATCTACATTTTGGCACTAGCTTGAAGAACTTTTGAAAACTTTCATTTTTTAGAACTTTACTGATCCCTTGGATAATTCCTCCTGATTGGAAGCTTTTGGACCTCAAAAAACCTATTTTCAATCAACAAATAGATGAGGGTAAATTTCCCTCATGCTTCTAATCTTAATCCATTTGGATTTTCTTGGATTTTTACATTTGATGCCCAGACAAATGTACTCCACATTCCCTCTTCTTGAAGTTCTTATTTTTCTGTCAAGGATAGGATCCCGCTACAATACTTCAAAAAATTCAGGAGAGAAATATTCTATTGAAGGAATCTAAACATTCTCTCCTTTATCTTCAATCAAAGAAGGCTCATATAATCCCAAACTATCAACATTAACAACTTCATAAAATTGCATATATGGAGGAAAATCCAACCGAAAGGAATTATTACCAATATTTTCTAAAATATTAAAATTTCCATATTTGATTGGTTTTAGCTTTTTAGCTTCTCCTTGAAGCCTTTCCTTGCTACTGTAAGGACAAACTTGTTCTCCATCGTGAAAAATTTAACGAACATAATGCTTATCATGTCTTCTCTTGTACTTGGCTTGACTATTTTCCAACTCTTCTTAAACCATATGATGCACCAGTTGAACTTTTTCAATGAATCGCTTGGCCTTACCTATGGCACTATGTCCAGCAATAGCAACATCTTTAACAAAGAAAAAATATAAAGGATATTTTCATAAGTGTCCAAAGTATGCCTCAAATGGAGATGTTTGAGTCGATGGATGCTTGGCTCGGCTGTTACCATGTTGAATGTAGTGTAAGTTTCCATCCAAAAGCTTTAGGTGTTTGCTACAATAACCACGGAGAATATGTACTATTGTTTTGTTCACCACTTTTGTCCGACCATTAGTGGATGGAATGTTGTGCTATTCTTCAACCTGATGCCCATGAGTCCCGATAATGTTGACCAAAATATCCCCAAAAATCGAGAATATCGATCAAAAATAATAGATGTGGGCAACCCAAAATCCACCCATACATTTTGAAAGAACATTTGCACAACTTGTTCAGTTGTAACATGCTTCTTACAAGGCATAAAAATATATATTTTTTGAAACGATCGACCACAACATAAAGATAATCATGATTTTTCCTAGAAATAGGAAACCCTCCTACAAACCCCATAGAAACACTTTCTCATGGATGACAAGGAACTAGAAGTGGAGTATAGAATCCTAACTTTCTATTACTAGGTTTATTAGTAGCACACAAAGAACATCCTCTTACATATTGTGACACAAGTTCATTCATACGAGGCCAATAACAATGCCTTTGTAATTGTGCCATCATAATTCCTAAACGAAAATGGTGAGTACTAAGAGAAGTATGCGCTTCCCTTATGATATTTGCTCTTTCACCCTGTGGAATGCATAAATTTCCAAGATAATACAACAATCTATCATGAATGTGTTAATCTAATTCCTCTACTTAGTTTCCATGACACAAAGTTGCATATACATCATACAAATATTCATCTAAATCATATTGTTAAACATAACTGTCATACATGATAGAATTATGCTTAAGGATAACATATGCACTAACAATTGTTCTAGATATAATATCAACAGCTTTGTTATAGATAACTTATACAGTATCACCAATTGGAATTGTTGCAAGAAAACCATCCATATGAACTTCCTTGCTTGTTGTAGCTTGGTTTGTGATTGCATGTATTGCAATGGTTGATGATCAATGTGAATGATAATTTCCTTTCCCATCAAGTAGTGTTTCAATTTTTTTCACACTTTGCACCAAAGCATACAGTTCTTTGTCATATGTTGGATAGTTTACTCTCTCTCCACTAAATGTTTTCAAACGGTAACAAATAGGCTTACCATGTTGCATGAAGACCATTGCCATAACATAAGTAGTCTCAAGGTTGGGAGGCATATTATTGGGCAGCAAGTTTTGGTTGCAGGAATAATCTGGAAAAGCTTTGTGAGCGTGATAAGTAAAATTATCCAATAAGTGATTCTAGAAAGCTATTAGAATGAAGGAAAGCATAAATAACTTCGTAGACATCTATATCTACGGGTCACATGTTCTTAGACTGTAGAAAATGACAGAATACGCTCAAATTGAGTAGGATAGTATGCAAAACTCTTACCAAAAAATAAACAAATACAATGATAATTATGAGTCTGGTATAGGTAGCGATTAACAGAAAAAATCTCGTAAAAGTATATTAATAATCAAATGACAGAGCTTAACTCTAGCATTAAGCAAGGAAACACAAGTTTAAGAAGACAATATAAATTATGGTAGCATTAGAGATTTAAAACGGTAAATTTCCATGATGAAAACCCTGCCAAAATTAAATAGCAAAGATTTATAGTTCAGGATTATGATTTCCCAGAATTACGCTTCCTATGAATGTTAACACGGAACCCTAGCTAAAAAAATACAAACCTAGATAGTAAGAGAAATCTTATGCATTTTTTGTTCATACAAAGACCACATACAAATGTAAGTATAATTCTAGATAGCAGTGAAACCCTAGGGTCAGGGAAAAATCAAAATGAACCACATAATTTACAAAAACCCCTTCTTAATTAATTCTGTGTAATGCGAGAGAAAAATGGAAATAACTGAATAAAACACTCTAAATACCAGAGAAATTAGTGCAGAAATAATACCAATCTCACAAGGCTTCATAGGCACTTCCACTAAGCCATTTGCGTATTAAAATTCATGCTTAATAGGCGGAAAAATAAACGAAATAATATACTATAACCAGAGTGAACAGAGAGTTAGAGAGGGGACTTATATGGAAAACACTATATAATCATGTAAAATGCCCAAAGGGTTATGAACAATATTATTCATAGTTAAAAAATTTGAATATGTTAATAGGTTCAATATCAAATCTAAATACTAGCTTCAAGAACTTGACTGCGATGGCCAAGCCAGTTTTGAACAGAAGTGAAGAGGCCTCGGCCTCATCCAAATTCCATTACATATACCATTTAGTGTTTTCTAACCATACATTCAAATAAATATAATACAGCGAGCAAATAAAAAATGTACTCAACCCATTACATTCTCTAAAGATGAATTTTATCAGCAGTAAAACTCTGACCTTGGAAAACCCTGGACTAGTTCAAATACTCGATAAATGGGCTGGAAATTTATTTTGAAACTCGATGAAATGGGAAAGCGCTCCATCAACAAATCATCCCAGAATCCTCTCCCCCTACAAAACACATCCTCCCAACCATGAGAAGACCACAAATTATAATTCTTTTTGTAAAACCAAATGCATATGAAGAAGCCTATAGTTTGCAAACAACAAAGGTAAATTACTCAGCATAATACCTATACACTTGAAAGCTCTGAGCGCTACTAAATTGCTAAGTCAAAGAATAGTGGACGATCGTCAAGGAAAAAGAAAGGACCACCATGGTAGGGAAGGGTGGTTATGCAGGAGCATTCGAGCACTCATAATTAAAGAAGGAATCCAAAGCGAAGAAAGGAGGAGATGTGGACCATAGGAGCAAACCACGAAAATTCTGTTATAATAGAGCTAGTTTGATGGAAGCAATAAGTCTCTAGAATACTTAATTAAATGTAATCTGCCATATGTATACATATAGAGAGATTATTTGAAGGATTTGAGGAAAGGTTATGATCGGATCCTTCACGGTGATCCGATACAATGTTTCCTTATATATATATGATGAACCTACATGTTCAATGATAGAGAGATAGAGAGTAACAAATAGAATTTTGTAAGCATAGAGTATTCACAATGTAGTCGAGAGGAGAGCTTGTTCCTAAGGCTGAAATGCCTTAGCTTGTAATCGTCTGTATATAATAGAAAAGTGTGTTCAGTGTTGATATTGTATGCCTATGTGTTGTATTTCTTGAACAGTCTGAGTATGTGTGTTGTAGTATTGATCAACCATCGATCACTATGAGGATCAACGACGATATAAAGGTAAATGAATTAAATTTTATGTCGTGTGTGAAATGGTATATGGCAGAGGAACTAGATTTAAGCGAAGAATCCATCAAATTGCGGACGAATGAGAGAATGGACAGGATCCGTTGGATCTCAAAGATCAATGGTCTAGATCAAAGTACAGAGGAACCTGAAGGAACCATTAGGACCATTCGATGGAAGAAATCAGCGGCCATCGCATGGCATAGATGTGAGGGCGTTAATTCCTAGGAAAGTGGTTTCGGACGAGCGAAAAGTGGTAAGTGGTATTGAAGGGTGATCATCCGATTCCACTTATCGAGTGACACGTAGCAACGAGGAGGAGAGAGGAAACCACTTTTTGGGCAATTAATCCCCATGCTACTTGTCCACTTGAAATTGTCGGGGACCGTTAGATCCACTAAGAGGGAATCAATGACGGAGGAATGCCATGCAAGTTTGATTGAGCGAGAAAAGACATCAGTCGTTGAATCAAGAAAAGGATCAACGATGGAGACTTAATTTTGATTGCATTTCAGGAAGGTTAACTGACGGTGCGATGGAATCCCGATTAAGTGATGCATCGATAGCGATGTAGTGGACCTGATGAATTTTTGAATGTGGGTTTATAAAGTTTGAAGTCCAACCTTATGGTTTTGTTGCAAGCCTTTCCATGTAGTTCCTATGTAATTTGATAGAGTGAATGGTCTCAGGTTCTATGGCTTAAGCTCATATTTAAAGCTTCCGATAATTAATGGGCCATAAGCCACATGTGTTGTGGGGAAAAATGCCTATGAAGGACGATCCTATCCACCTAAGGTGTGACAGTGCCTTAGCAACAAACAGATACAACTATTCTGGTTTCTTCCTTTATGAAATGTGAAAGAGGGGAGATCGATAGACTTACCGTTGTCTTCCGTTTGTCCCTCGATCTAGATCCTCTTCTCTTTGGGTGTTCACAGCTACTTGCCTCCTCGCTTGCTCAAGAGAACAGCTACTTGATTCCCACGAGATCACAAGAGAACAACTACCTGTGACAAGAGAACAGCTACTTGCGACAAGAGAAGAACACAACACAAAGGCAAATATTCATATTCATAAATGATTCAGGATTAGAAGTAAATCAAATACACTAATGCAATCATACAAATACACCAGTGTATATGAGAAAACCAAGATAGCTTTATTGATTGATAACAGGGTTCAGGAAGAGATACAACCCAGAGGGCTCCAATCCAGCATCTCCTTCCGAGCAGAGTGGAATTCCTTCTTCAGCTCCCTTCAAAGCATTAAGCACCCAATGTTTCCAGTCTCAAACCAACAACAATTCTTTGCAATAACAAAATTCCAGCCTCTAGATCTCATGGAGGAGAGATCTATATATAGTTATTTTGGAGAGAGGATGAGTCAGCTTGAGATCTGACTAGTGTCCTCTCCCTCTCTCAGTTCTTGAGTCCACTTGGAGGTTCTTGCTTCCACTTGGAGATTTGGAACCTCTTACTCATCACCAGTCGAATTCCCTGAGGCAAGTGTCATTTTGGAAGCTTCCTGAGCATTGACACATTGAGGAATGAGCCTACCACTTGTCCAAACTCGCTCAGCGCAGGTAGCTAGTGTTGGAGTTGACATTCAACGCAGGTAGCCAGTGTAGCAGTTGACATTCAGCGCAGATGCTCAGTGGAGTAGTTGACATGATCCTGAATTGACTTGTTTTTGAGCGGTTTCAGGTGGAGAACTTCTGTGAATTGCTGTGGTTAGTTAGCCTTGTTCCTCTAGGGGTAGGAACAACATGTTTAGGGACTCTGGATCCCTTAGATTATGGACATTTCATGCTCAATGCTGTAAGGCACAAAAATGTCTATAACAGTTGCCCCCTAAAGTATGAGGCCGTTTATCGGGTGAAAGGCTTTATCCAGGAGGGTCCGAAGTTCATCCATTTGCTGGGAGGAGACCTGTAATAAGATACAATACAATACATTATGATTCATACTGCTTTCATGATCTAGCTGAGGCAGACATTCCCATGATCATTTTTGTACATAGAACAGATGATCGTCTGATGGTAGACTGATAATTTTGGCGAAATTATCATCCTTTGAGTAGGATGATCATCTGCTGCAATGATGTACATGTCAAATGTCTTTATCTTTCCTGAATATATATCGCAACCCGGATGGATGAAACTAGATCTGGGGTCTTCAAACTTGTTCGATCTTCACTCTAAGTACAAGTCGATCCATGTGAGAATTGCGCTGAAGTCGAACATGGAAAAACATCGCTTGATTACCGGTCAATGATGTAAACCGTTAACAAGCGCGAGAGGAATCACCGATAATGATAATGACCCTCAAGGTACTGCAGTACAATCCACGTGGCGTGAATAAAGGACTTGGCGTCAAACACCATGCAAAATCTTCTGGTCGAAGGTCATTGATGTATACCTGTCGCCGGAAGTGAGAAACTTGCCATCGAGGCATGCAAGCTTCAAAGTACTGAAGGGGTTGTTCCTAGATCAACTTCTTGGATAATGAGCTGATGTCGACAAGAAGCGATCCGTCAAAGGAGGGCCTTGATGAATCCCACATCAGTGACACGGAACGGAGCTAATGATTTTAAGGGAGGTGAAAACGATCTGTGGCATATGATTTAGGGTGGCAGTCATGAATGGATGAAGGATAATGTATGGCAGTGGATGGGACCCGGTTGACTCTTTTTGAATGACTTCTCTTGAACATATGGTGACACTTATGCGATGGATTGGTAGCATTACCCCAAATATGGATGGTATGGCGACACCATGGTGATGTGACCGGTGAATGAGGCAACCCAACCCGATTGTGGTACGGAGGAAAAGTGTCATGTTCAAGAGTGACCTACTACTATCAAAGTTTTCTCGATTTTCTCCCAATTTTTCCCCAGTCATTGCTGACCAATATCTCTTTATTTTTGTCAAGCTTGAGGAGGATAACATATGCTTGTTCTATAACCTGCCCTTCGGGCAAGCCCATCGCTATGTTTTAACGAGCCTAGCGATAGTGAAACTCGTTCTCGTCTAAAGACAAGTTTGTCGCTATTTAGTAATTTTACGAGTCTAACGACAAGGATAACTCGGTCCTTTTCATTTTTAGAGAGTCTGAAAAGGTACGTAAAGTTAACTCCAAAAGTCCTTTTTCGTCATCTAATCCCTTCAGTCCGAAAAAGTATAAAACAATACAGAAGGGATGAGTTTTCGATATTTTTAACGAGCCGAACAAAACAAGCGCTCGATCTTTTTGTGAAATAATCCCTCAGGTCCAAAAAGATTAAAATCTAGAGGAGGGATAGCACTTCCGGTCGCTTTAACGAGCTGGAAGGCCACAACTCAGCAATCTTTTCATATTTTATGAGTCAGTTGAAAAGAGCTTAAAGAAGACTCGTCTTCTGAGGAATGAGTGATGAACAGGGTTAGCAGCTGATTCCAGGTACAGGTTGGAATTTTCCAATTACGGCAGTGTCACAAGGATGGCTAGGTGAAATCACTCTGTTCCTCAAAATGGGTAAACAATCATATGGAGGTAAACGATCAGCCAAATGAAAAGTGGAGGTGAAAGTGCAAACACGACCAAGGCTTTTATGGCTGATAAGGTTACGTACACAATGGTTATTTTACCGGTAATGGGTTCATTTTTTAAAGAGCTTGAATGCGCCAAAACACTGCTCAAGCTTATGTTTATTTTTTAACGAGCATGAATTCCGCGTTAAAACTGCTGAGATCTTGCGTTTATTTTTTAACGAGCATGAAATTTATGCTAAAACTGCTTGTTTATACCAGTCATATGATAAGAGTGTCTCATTGGAGATGCTATTTTTTATGGAGATTCATCTCACGTAAGCTTTGCCCCGGATCCTTTATTTATGCAAGTTCGGAAACGACTAATCGTACGAGTTTAAACGGTTAGAGGTCCTAAAAATTTAAAAAATAAATAGTTGCCCCTTGCTTACACTCCAAAAGGTTTGCATGCCCCCAGGCATAAGACAAAATTTCAAGGTTGCCTCTACTTCTTTTCCGTCAAAACATTTGTCTTAATGAGAGAGGCTTACCTCTTTCAGGTTACCCAAAGATTGTCTTGTTAGTAGTTTAAACAAAACACTTCCTCAGCAATGTCTACCGAAATAGACAGAGGTGGGCGAAAAATAGTTTATTCCACCCACATAACTTTGACAAAAGAATCTTATTCTAGAACAACCCCTCTTCCTCTACGGACGGGGTATGGACTAGTCATATTCTCCCGCGGAAACCTACCCTATACCCAAATTTTTCCTGCCAAAGCAGACCAGAACGCATGCCCCCTGGGTTCCAGTCATATCCTCCCGGATTACTCGCACTCATTAGGAGGATGGACCGTGGGTTGAGACACTTCTTGCGTGAATAGACCATTTAGGGATGGTTCATGACTACTTGCGATGCGTGATCCGGGGAATGAAAGTTGGTCCACGAGCTTGACCATTCTTCCTCCGTGCGGAAAACACATTACTCTAAAGAGTGATGAGACGATGGCTCCCATGCAATATATGTAGTCTCGTCCAAGGAGTAGGTTATAATCCAAGGGTCCTTGAACGACCATCACGTTCATTTGAACGGTCTTCCCTTTCAATGTTATGGGCACATTGGGGAGGATCCCTAAAGGTCGACTGGTTCCCTTATCAAAGCCTGATAGATTTCTCATTTCAGGCAGAAGCGTAGGCGAACCAAGCGCTTTCCAAGCAATAGAGGAAAGGATACTCACAGATTCCCCTTCATCAATAACTGTGCCAGCCATTACCATTCTGTATATTTGGACAATGATTCTGAATGGTATGCTAGCTGGCAAGCGGGGTCTGCCTAGTTGGTTCCAGTCGAAGGACACAACCAGGTTGCTTGGTGCTGGGACCGAGTATACGGCCGGATAGCGCTTTGATGAACTTCCTTCCTGCAATAAAGGAATGGTGGCATTGCCCCCTTGATCATCAGAGTCAGTGCTGATAAATAGAATCCGGACGGTGTCGTCTTTATTCTCCTCTGTGATGGTGTCATTCGAAGATAGATCCTCTGAAGGCAAAACCGGGTCAACTGCCATTTCAACCTTTAGACTTTCGTCAGGTATGGATTCAGACGGTTCATCTTCAATGACAGGTGCTTCGGCTGACCACCTGGGCGGGTCAGCCGAGTTCTCAACTAGTGAGGGACTTGACAGGAGTCTTTGATATCCAGGAGGGAGATGCGCAAAATCGGGCGATCTTCCAGATCTCTTTTTGCCTCGTCTAAGAAGGGACAATGGTGGATGGCGTGATCGCCTTCACACAGTCTGCAGGGAAATTTAGCTTTCCCGCTCTGTCCTGGGGCTTCACTCCCACTAGTTGATGGTGAGCAGTCGACATGGCTACCAGAGGTCGATGCTACCGAATTGTGCAAACGGGGGGACCAGTCCCTTAGTATCTGGGGGATACAGGGACAATCTCTGTGGAAGTGGTCTCCCTTGCATATGATGCATGGCGATTTAGGCCTTACGAGTGCTGTGTGTGAATTTTTGTTAGATGACACTTGTTTTCCCACAGTCGCCTTAGGCTCCTTCTTCTTCTTTTCTTTCTTCTTCTTCTCCTTCTTCTCCTTAGGAACCCAGTTTTTTGTTCGACCAGTTCCGTCAAGCGAAGAGGAAGGAGGGCAGGAAGATGAAGTGGAAGGCTGAGAGGCAACTCTTGTCTGATCTAACTGTTGACTCGACTGTTCAGGAATGGTGGTATTCTGAACGACATTGGTTGAAAAGATCCAGACTGGTAGGCCAATTTTCAGTCCTGGAAGCGACAATGTGGCCATGTGGGGCGCACCAACATCCCCAAGAGGAGAAGGGACTAGGATTTCCACCAAGAGGAATTCCTTGGTTGGTGTGCTCCATCTTTTCAACCTAAAGATCAACGCAGGATTAAAGGGTGATTGTTCCATTTAAAATAAATTGTTAATGACGCTTTAGACACAACTTTCGTTTTCACTTTTAAAGAGTCGAGAAAAAGCTAAAGATGACTCTAGTCTCCTTCGATGTTTTAATGAGCTCGAAGTGACAAATGCTCGGATGGAATTTTTTTGTTATAGAGTCTGAAAAAGGCCAAAAGAAACTGCTATGGAGATCTAGGCAGAGGGTGTGCCAAACTTTTCACAAAACCGCAAAATACGTTTTTAAGGTATGGGCGGTCGATCTTCGTGAATGTTGTGTTCACTGCATTGTGATCAGTAGGGCAGCCGACACGGCTTCCTAAGGATAAAGGATATATGCCTATAGGGGTCTCCCAATATATACGCGACGGTACGTGGGAGCACAATCCGTACTAGCGCTATCGTCCCTCAGGAGGAATCACCCACTTTCCACGAGATCGACAGTCACTAGGCTTAACGACGCCGGAACATGTCTCTAGGCTAGACCTCTATGTTGTGCATTATGTTGCAAAGTGTTGTTAGGTTCATTCAGTTTATTTTAAGTTGATCTTTTTTAGAAGTTTGCCTTTCAGGATCACCACGAGATGTATGGTACAATTCCTAAATGCAGTCTAAGATGATAAACAAGATTTATTATCTTTTCAACTTTGAAAATCCTAGCTACTAAGGGAAAAGAAAGACACTATCTTTTCTCAAAGAGCAATCAACACACTCTAATGCACTCTTCCCTAAATCAATCATGCAAACTTATCAAAATGCAAATGCACAATGCAGGTGTTTGTTTTCTGCTTTCTTAGTATTAATGCCTACAAAGAAAGCTTTTTGTACAACTTTGAATTTGCTTTTAAATGATTAATACAAACAAGTCCACTTTTCGAAATCAGAGAAGATAGAAGAGATTACAATACTTAACGATTTTTGAAATAAAGACTTGTTTAGACCCTTAAAAGAGACAAATTAAAACCAATAAGCAAAAGTAAATCTATAATCAATCTGCAAACAACCAATGAACTCTCTTCTAAGATCACAATCAATCAGATCTGAATCAAAGGCTACAGGATGACTACTTTACTCATGCAAAGGAAAACTGTAAATGACGTAAAAACACATAAAAAAACTCACAGTCTTTTTGTACAAAAGGAGGCGGAATCTAAGCAAATAAAAGGAGTTATCAGACTGGTACCAATGCTGGTTAAAGGCTACAAAAAACATAGATCAAAACAGGGCAACAGACAGCAGAGAAACCCAGCTGCACAAGGCTAAACTGGTTCAGCGCAAGTCCAACACTGTGGGTTTGACATTCAGCGCAGGTAGCCTTCACGGGACCAGCGTTGAAATGCAAACTGCCTTCACAGTGTCTGCGCTGAAGGAGAAACTCTCGTTTCCCCTGGGTTCTGGGTCATAAAATGCTCAAAAATCAACTGTTTCAGGCCAAATCAGAAACACAAGCAAGGTGTAATCAAAGGGATGCTTTGAGAGGGTACTAAAGACTATCACAAAGGATCATGAAGTCATTTGTGAGTCCATTGTTCATATCATAGAAAAAATCCAGTGAAGGATCAAGGCAGCAACAGTCTACTTTGCAGAAGCAGTTCGATTGTTGCTGTTGAGTCTATGAAGCAAACAATGATGTAAACACAAATAAAATGACTAAAGCAATCTCCCCAGTGGAGTCGCCAATTTGTTGTGGGGAAAAATGCCTATGCAGGACGATCCTATCCACCTAAGGTGTGACAGTGCCTTAGCAACAAACAGATACAGCTATTCTGGTTTCTTCCTTTATGAAATGTGAAAGAGGGGAGATTGATAGACTTACCGTTGTCTTCCGTTTGTCCCTCGATCTAGATCCTCTTCTCTTTGGGTGTTCACAGCTACTTGCCTCCTCGCTTGCTCAAGAGAACAACTACTTGATTCCCACGAGATCAGAAGAGAACAGCTACATGTGATAAGAGAACAGCTACTTGCGACAAGAGAAGAACACAACACAAAGGCAAATATTCATATTCATAAATGATTCAGGATTAGAAGTAAATCAAATACACTAATGCAATCATACAAATGCACCAGTGTATAGGAGAAAACCAAGATAGCTTTATTGATTGATAACAGGGTTCATGAAGAGATACAACCCAGAGGGCTCCAATCCAGCATCTCCTTCCTAGCACAATGGAATTCCTTCTTCAGCTCCCTTCAAAGAATTAAGCACCCAAATCTTTCCAGTGTCAAACCAACAACAATTATTTGCAATAACAAAATTCCAACCTCTAGATCTCATGGAGGAGAGATCTATATATAGTTATTTTGGAGAGAGGATGAGTCAGCTTGAGATCTGACTAGTGTCCTCTCCCTCTCTCAGTTCTTGAGTCCACTTGGAGGTTCTTGTTTCCACTTGGAGGTTCTTGTTTCCACTTGGAGATTTGGAACCTCTTACTCATCACCAGTCGAATTCCCTGAGGCAAGTGTCATTTTGGAAGCTTCCTGAGCATTGACACATTGAGGAATGAGCCTGCCACTTGTCCAAACTCGCTCAGCGCAGGTAGCTAGTGTTGGAGTTGACATTCAACGCAGGTAGCCAGTGTAGCAGTTGACATTCAGCGCAGATGCTCAGTGGAGCAGTTGACATGATCCTGAATTGACTTGTTTTTGAGTGGTTTCAGGTGGAGAACTTCTGTGAATTGTTGTGGTTAGTTAGCCTTGTTCCTCTAGGGGTAGGAACAACATGTTTAGGGACTTTGGATCCCTTAGATTATGGACATTTCATGTTCAATGCTGTAAGGCACAAGAATGTCTATAACAATAGGCCTTGGGATCGAAAATTGTAAATGGAAGGGGAAATCAGTATACCCCAAAATCTCCTTTCATCATTTGGTATCAAAGCATCCAAGCACTCATAATTAAAGAAGGAATCGAAAGAGGAGTAAGGAGGCAACATGGACCATGGGAGCAAACCATGGAAATTCTGTTATAATAGAGCTAGTTTGATGGAAGTGATAAGTCTCTAGAAGACTTAATTAAATGTAATCTGCCATATGTATGCATATAGAGAGATTAATTGAGAGGTTTGAGGAAAGGTTATGATCGGATCCTTCATAGTGATCGATCCAATGTTTCCTTATATATATATATATATATATATATATATATAATATATATATATGATGAACCTACGTGTTCAAGAGGGACAGGGTGAGAACAGAGTAAATTTGTGAGAATAGAGTGATCAAAATGTAGTTGAAGGGGAATTTGTTCCTAAGGCTGAAATGCCTTAGATCTGTAATTGTATCGTGTTAATACAAAAATGTGTTTGTTGTTGATATTGTGTGATCCGTGTGTGTATTTCATAGATAGTCTGAGTGTTTCCAAGTTGCAAGTTCGATCGACCATCGATCACTGTAGGATCGATGGCGATTCATTATTTAATGAATTATTATTATGTGAATGTCGTGTGTTAACAGAGTATCACAAGAACCCTGGATGCGGCGTAAATCCATCAAAATAAGCTAAAACAAGTTAAAGGGGAAATAGACGAAGAGTGCATGAGATCCATTGGATAGATTGACAGTCATTGCACGACAGAGATGTAAGGGCATTAATTTGCGAAGACGTGGTTATGAAACAATGGAATTGGTATTTCAGGCGAGCGAAAAGTGGTAAGTGGTATTGAAGGGTGAGCACTCAATTCCACTCATCAAGTGACACGTAGCAATGAGGAGGAGAGGGGAAACCACTTTTCAGGTGGTTAGTCCTCGTGCTACTTGTCCACCACAAATAATTGTGGACCGTTGGATCTACTAAGTGTAGATCAATGGCGGAGGATCGTCAAGAGACCTTTAGATTGGGAAAGGAGATCGACCATTGCGTTGGAATCAAATCAACAGTCCAAAAGTGATCATTGATTAGAGATCAGAGAAGCACTGTAGAAAGGCTTGAAGGTGCAAACCCGAAGATTTTATATAGGTAGGTGTATACTTTTTGAAGTTCGTCCTTATGGTTCAGTTGCAGGTTTTCCTATGTAATCCTATGTATTCCAATTAAATGAATGGTCCTGGGTTCTGAGGCTTAAGCACATATTTAATGCTTCTGATAATTAGTGGGCCATAACCCACAGACCTTAGGATCGAAAATTAATAAAGAAAGGGAAAATTGATATACCCCAAAATCTCCTTTGATCATTTGGTATCAGAGCAAGGAAAGGGAAATTTTCCTTGCGAGAAGGAAGAAAGAGTGCAAGCAGAAAGAGAAGGAAGTAAAGTTTTTGAAGTATGGTGAGTTTATGGTCCTTACTGTCATGCAACGAACGACAACGGAAGGTGAGAAGAATTGCAACAACCTAGAGCAAGGAGTGCTCAATCGGTTCCATAGGAGAGAACCATAAGGTTTCCAAAAGACTAAGCTCAGGAGAAATCTTGGTGAGGTATCACGTAGCAGAGGAAGACTCTTACTGCAAAGGTTTGGTTGCAGCTCATAGAAGATCATAAAGGAAATTCCACGGGGATGTGGTTAGAATTGCTGATAAGGAGAAGGATATGACCAAGAGGTCATAAATTTTTGTGCCTCGGGACTCTGATGCCGGAGAATCCGAGCACTCACACTTAAAGAAGGAATCCATAGCGGAGCAAGGAGGAGACGTGGACCATTAGAGAAAAATAGGGAAATTCTGTTATAATAGAGCTAGTTTGATGGAAGCGATAAGTCTCTAGAAGACTTAATTAAATGTAATCTACCATATGTATGCATATAGAGAGATTAGTTGAGAGATTTGAGGAAAGGTTATGATCGGATCCTTCACAGTGATCTGATTCAATGTTTCCTTATATATATATCTATATATATATATTTGATGAACCTCCGTGTTCAATAGGGACAGAGTGAGAACAGAAAAAATTTGTGAGAAGAGAATGATCAAAATTTAGTTGAAGGGGAATTTGTTCCTAAGGCTGAAATGCCTTAGTCTATAATCATATTGTGTTAATATAAAGGTGTGTTCGGTGTTGATATTGTGTTCGTGGTGTGTATATTTCATAGATAGTCTGAATGTTTCCATGTTGCAAGTTTGATCAACCATCAATCACTGTATGATCGATGGTGATCTATTGTTTCACGAATTATGTTTTGTGAATGTCGTGTGTTAACACAGTATGGCTGGAACCCTGGATGAGGTGTAAATCCATCAAAATAAGCAAAAACATGTTAATGGGGAAACAGATAGAGAGTGCATGAGATCTATTGGATCTCATAGATAGATGGTCTTCACATGACAGAGCTGTGAGGGTGTTAATTCGCGAATAAGTGGTTTCACAACAGTGGAAGTGGTATTTTGGGTGAGCAAAAAGTGGTAAGTGGTATCGAAGGGTGATTACCTAATTCCATTCATCAAGCAACACGTACTAGCGAGGAGGAGAGAGAAAACCAATTTTCGGGTGGTTAATCCTTGTGCTAATTGTCCACCCAAAATCATCATGGACCGTTGGATCTACTAAGTGTAGATCAATGGCAGAGGATCGTCAAGCGAGCTTTGGATAAGGAAAGGAGATCGACTGTTGCATCAGAATAAGTTCGACAATCGAGAAGTGATCGGTGATAAGAGATCAGAGTAGTGTTCCAGAAAGGCTGGAAGGTACGGACCTAAAGATTTTATAGAAGCGGGTGTATACTTTTTGAAGTCTGGCAATATGGTTCGACTACGGGTTTTCTTGCATAATCGCGTGTATTCCGATTAAATTAGTGGTCCCTGATTTTAAGGCTTAAGCACATATTTAACACTTTCGATAATTAGTGGGCCATAACCCATAAGAAAATTAATAACGAAAGGGGAAATTAGTATACCCCAAAATATCCTTTCATCAGGTGGCCTCAACATCGAACAAGATCCACCACGTGAAATATCAGCATCAACTAAACACAAAAATCCTCATTCAGAGCGGGTCGAAGACCTCCTTCGGAGGAGAGAAATAACGAGCAAAGATTGCCAAGCCCTCTGAGGCAAAAGGTGCCAAATATTCTACCCACCATCAGATCAATGTCAAAGCCTGAAGTCTGTATATGGGGTTTGGAGTCCAAGGATGACATAGACACCACTCTATATTGAAGACTCTGGAAGGTCGGAACTATCACCTAAGCCACCACAATAGTAGGTAGTAATCTTAGCATTAATGGAGGCCAGGTGGTGGGATAAGTGTAACATTAAAACTTTGATTAATAAAATCAAAAAATTAGCATGTATGTTCAAAACTTATTTGATAAGGTAGATAGTTCCAAAGTGACATTCATATGACTGTATATCATTAGTACTGATGAATCCCAAGGATTATTGAGGACCATCAAATCTGACCCAAAAACAATTGAAAAAGGGAATGAAATTATAACAAGGTTGTGGTCAAGGTTTAATGTGTTATGTATCAGCAGATTGCATAAATATAGTTACAAGTTCAATGATTATCGCTTGGCTAAAATAAATAGATGTCTATTTACTCTGCAGTAATAGATGGTAAAAGTTTTTTTTTGTATAGTTAATTTTAATATGTGGATTCATGACATGTGGTATCAGAGCACACAGGTTTCCAAGCTGAGACCTCTGGAAAAAAAATAACAAATTTGGTAATATGCACCTAGGAAGCAGGGAGCAGTCAGTATGAGAAGAACTAGGAATTTACCACCCAGATCCGTAATGGGAATAGGGCCGATGTGAATAGGGCCCACGTCATTTCAGGAAGGTAATCCTAAGGTTTGGGTACAATTGGGAGATGAGCTACGGAATACCGACACAGATATCATGGTGACAGTACAAGAATTAAAGGCTGAGATGGTTTGATTATTGGCAAACAATGGAAGACTAATGAAGGAACAATAAAACATTATGGAGAGTCTATCCGATGGACATAATAATTGGCCATTAATCCCTAGCCTTGAACACATAAAATATGAAAGGGGAATAAGAGTTATGGACAGAGGATGTGGAAGCTAAGGGAGGTGAGGAAAATCATGAAGAAGAATTAGATAATGTGTCGAATCACATGACACAGAAAATGTAGAAAGTGGAACTTCAAGGGGAATTTCGAAAAGTAAAGCCTCCTCTCTTTGATGGTGAACAGGTAGAAGTGGTAGAAGCATGGCTCATAAATATGAATTAATGTTTCCCACTGTATGAATATGACCACAATATGAAGGCTCTCTTGGCTATTTTTAGCTACAATGAAAGGCCACACTATGGTGGGAGAAAGTAAATATAGTTTGAGGAGTAAATGAACAAAGTATAAGCCAGAAACAATTCTAAAGATATTTTAAAGAAAAATATCTGACAGATAGATTTTATGATGAAAAATCGAAATAATTTCATGATCTTTGGCTAGGCAAAATGGCTATGGATGAGTTCATAACAATTTTCAAATCATTAGTTCAATATGTTCCTTACATACGCGAAGAAAAAGCAAAGGTGCAGCAGTTCATCATAAGTCTACCCCTGTTCATGAAAGAACGAATGGAATTTGACAACCCAAAAACCATGGATGAAGTTATTCGTAAGGTAGAGATCTGGTATTAGAAAAACAAACAAAAGGGACACATGAGCAACAGATGGATTGATAAAAAGGGAAGTAAATTTGTTCCCAGCCATAAAGGGAAGAAGGGCCCAGGCAAGAAATAATTTTACAATGGTCAAACTAACCGTAAATTTAATAAAAATAAACCTAAATTTAATGTACCAGGTGAAGCTAGAACTAATGAGCAAGTTGCAGAATTGAAGCATAGTTAGCTACCAGGCCCCCTGTACAGTGTTGGGAAAGTGAGCGAATGCATTATCTCAAAAACTACCCACACCACAAGGGAGGTAACTAGATTTCGCAAATACGATAACCTTCCACAGTAGGAGAAATAACAAGTATCCTCCCTAAAATTAACGTTGCTCTTGAAGATCATCTAGCGGAATTTCAACCAATGATGGTTGAATTTGAAGGTAAATTTTTTTACGAGTTGTATCTATTTTTATTGATCTCAGGGCTACTTTGAGTTATATTAGTGCTAATATTGTGGAACAATGTAAAGTGCAAGAAGTAAAGTTCAAGAATACATGGATAGTACAACTAACCACAGGAGCCAAAATAAGAGTTTTGGCCAAAGTCAGTAACTTCCCTATAGAATTGGCTAACCAATCCATCATGGCATATTTAAATGTGTTACCCTTAGGATCATACGAAATTCTTATAGACATGGACTAGCTAGAAAAAAATTGGAACCTTATTAACTGCAAGAAAAAAACCATTAATTTCCGGGATGAGAAGGGAGAAAGACAAGAAATGAAAGGTATTGAGAAACCTCTGCAATTAAGACCTGTAACAGCTTCCCAATTAGGAAAATGCATCAGAAGGGCCACTAGATTTGTGCCATACAGGTAGGTTATGTTGATTCTAAGGAGAAATCTGTTGCTTTAGAAGATACACCAGTGATACAAATTTTTACAGATGTTTTCCCTGAAGAAACCCCCGATCTACCCCAAAAAAGACACATATATTTTACCATTGAGTTAATTCTCGGAGCTACCCCAGTCTCCCGAGCCCCTTAATGTATGAGTACACCAAAGATAACATAATTAAAAATGCAACTACAGGAGCTACTAGATACAAATTATATACGGCCCAGTGTATCCCCTTGGGGAGCTCCAATACTTTTTGTTAAGAAAAAAGATGGAACGTTAAGAATGTGCATGGATTATCATGACTTAAACAAATTAACTATTAATAATAATTAAACCCTACCTTGTATATATGAGTTATTTAATCAGGTAAAGGGTGCAACCTTATTCTCCAATATTTTCCTCTAATTAGGTTATCATCATATATGAATAGAGGAGAATATAGCGAAAAAATTATTCAAAACTCGTTATGGACATTATGAGTTTTTGGTGCTGCCTTTTCGGCTTACTAATGTCCCAACAACCTCCATGTGTCTCATGAACAACATATTTAATACATACGTAGACAAATTTGTTCTAATTTCATTGATGACATCCTGATCTACTCTCGAAGCATGGAAGAACATAAGGAGCATATATGTATTGTTCTTCAAGTCGTAAGAGAACACCAGTTGTATGCCAAATACATCAAATATGTTTTATTTAAAGAAAAAATCTAGTACTTGTGACATATTATCACCAAGGATGGCATCACAGTAGATCCAAAGAAAATAAGAGATACTATGGAGTGGTCGGTACCGAAAGATGTAGTAGACATAAGATCATTCATGGGCCTAGCTAGATATTACAGGTGAATTGTGGAAGGATTTTCTAGGGTGGCATATCTTATTACCAATATACAAAAGAAAGGAAAATCCTTTAGATGGACCCATGACTGTCAAAGGAGCTTTGATCAGCTTAAACATCTACTCACTACCGCCCCTATTTTGAGTATTGTTGATCCTATCAAAGCGTACGTAGTTTGTATGGATGCTAGCAAGGAAGCTATAGGCGGAATATTAATTCAAGAAGGTAGGGTTACAACCTATGAATCAAGAAAGATTAAAGAATATGAACAAAAGTATTACGCATATGACTTGGAATTAAAAATAGTAATTCACTCTTTAAATATGTGGCGACACTACTTATTGGGCAATTTTTTCTGGTTATTGATAGGTCATCATAGTCTTACAAGCTATTTCAAACAACCAACTTTAAATGCTAGGAAAGCCTGTTGACTGACTTCCTAAACGAATTTGATTTTGAGATTAGACACTTGAAGGGAAAAGAAAACTCTGTTGCGGATGCTTTAAGTTCGAAGGTAAATTTATTATATCAAATTTCTTTTAATGAATCAAGAACCACCTTCTATGAGTAGATTTGTGAAACAACCATGAAAGACCTAGTATATAAACATTTAAGGCAACAAGAGAAAATTTTAAACAACCATGAAAAAAATTTGGGATATGAGGTTGATTCAAATGAATTACTCATTTATAGAAAAAGGCTATATGTTCCTAACCAGAAACTACTTAAAAATTCAACCTTACATAAATATCATAAAATTCCTTATGTAGGGCACCCAAGATACCAGAAAATTATTTATGCCCTTAGAAAATAAATTTTTTGGCCTTGCATGCAGAAAGAAGTAGCAGAATACTTAGGATGTTGTCTAGAATACCATTAGGTAAGGGCAGAACACCAACACCCAACAGGGCTACTCCACCCATTGCCTATCCATGAATGGAAGTGGGAAACCATATCTATCGATTTCATTACCAGATTGCCTAACTCAAAAAGGCTAAATGACTCTATCATGGTGGTAGTAGATAAATAGAGAAAAACTTCTCATTTCCTACCAGTTCAGTGAACTTATAAAGCGGTAAAAATTGCAAACATTTTTAAATTACATGGTATACCCAAAATGATCACTCTGGCCAGGATGTGAAATTTACATCAGCCTTTTGGAAGCCACCTTTTGAGGGATCGGGCACACAGCTACAGTTCAGTATTGTATATCATCCTCAAATGTATGGATATATGGAAAGAGTAAATCAAGTAGTTGAAGACATGTTACGAACTTACATAATGCAACAACCATCTAAGTGGGATGATTACCTGCACTTGGTAGAATTTGCCTACAACCATGGGTACCATACATCCTTACAGATGAGTCTCTTTGAAGTGTTATATAGGTGTAAGTGCAGGACATATTTGAGTTCGAGTGGCCTAGAGGACAAACTAATGCTAGGACCAGATATGTAGGAGGAAATGGAGAAGATTGTAAAAGGAGTACAAAGCAATTGAAAGCCTGCTCAAGACTCGGAAATGAAATTTTTTGATCATAAGGGGAGCTTCCAAGAGTTTCCAGTAGGAGAACATTTTTACATTCGGGTACAAGCCAAGAAAATCACCTTGCAGTGTACTGGATGTGCTAAACTAGCACCTCGATTCTACGGGCCTTTCCAGATTCTATCTTGAAACGGACTAGTGGCTTACCTTACTTAATAAATATGTTTATGATGCTAGTCACATAATCAATTGGCAAAAGATACAGGTAAAGTATAATATAGGCATGTTATTTGAATTCAGATTTATTCAAAAAGTTGATTGACAGATTAAAGTGTTTTATTGCTTTATATAAGTCAAAACAGAAGGTGAATTCCTAGTCGAGCCTCTGGTTATACTCGATCGGAGATAACTAATGCTATGGAAATGAGTTATCACCCAAGTTAAAGTGCAGTGGCAACACTATGGATCGAAAGACGCCACTTCAGAAGATGAGCAGGTTATGAAGGAAACCTTTTCAGATTTATTTTCAGGAGGAGAACATCAGGATGATGTTAAATCTTAGGAAGAATATGTGGTATCCCCAATTATGTAAATATTTAATTTAATACAAACCAAACAATTTGATGTTATTTTAATTATAAAATTATTTTTGAAATTCTTATGCATATGTGAATTAGTAGTTGTAAATATTGTTTTACTTGTTAAGTGGGTATGAAACAATTATTGGCCCTAACTAATTTCTTGATTATTTAATCAAGAAGGATTAAGAGCATAGGGGTATCTAAGATTAGAGAGACAAGAAAAGAGAAAGTCTATGCTGAAACATGAGGTAGAGTTCTCTTGCTATGTCTGTTTTGGACCAGATAGGTGTGAGAGATATTAAAGGTATCGAACAACAAATAGTAAGAAAAGGTTCCTAGGTACAAAATAGCTCGGGCAGAGACTACAACATAAGTAGTCTCAACGTTGTGAGGCATATTGTTGAGTAGCATGTTTTGGTTGCAAGAATAATCTAAAAAAGCTTTGTGAGCCAGATAAGCAAAATTATCCAACAAGTGATTCTAGAAATCTATTATGTATTTTCTGAATGTTTATAAATATATATATCTACATGTCTCTTGAAGGAAAGTGTACCTAATTTCATAGACATTTATATCTATAGGTTACATGTTCTTAGATTGTAGAAAATGACAGAATAACCTGGAAAAAAGTAGGTTAGTATGAAAAACTCTTATCAAAAAATAGACAAATATAATGATAACTACAAATATGTTATAGGTACTGATTAACAAAAAGAGAATCCTGTAAAAGTATATTAATAATCAAATGACATAGCTGAAATTTAGCATTAAGCAAGGAAAAAAAAGTTTAAGTAGATAATAAAAATTATGATAGCATTTGATATTAAGCTATTAAAGCAGTGAATTTTCGTGATGAAAACCCTACCATAATTAGAAAGAAAAGAATTATAGTTCAAGATTATATTTTCCTGGAATTACTCTTCCTATGAACATTAACACGAAACTCTCGCTAAAAAAAGACAAACCTTGATAGTAAGAGAAATATTATGCATTGGCGGTTCATACAAAAACCACATATAAATGTAAGTATAACTCTAGATAGTGGTGAAACCATGGGGTCAGGGAAAAAGAAAAACGGGCCACATAATCTACAAAAACCCCTTCTTTATTCATTCTAGGTAATACGAGAGAAAAATGGAAATAACTTAATAAAACACTCTAAATACCAGAGAAATCAATGCAGAAGAAATACCAATCTGATAAGTCTTGATAGGAATATCCACTAATCCATTTGCATATTAAAATTCATGCCTTAATAGATGGAAACATAAAAAAAATAATATACTATAACCATGGTGAACAAAGAATTACAAAGGGGACTTAAACAGAAAAAATTATACGATCATGTAAAATCCCCAAAGGGTTATGAACAATTTTAGTCATAGTTAAAACATCTGAATATGTTAAAAGGTTCAGTATCAAATCTAAATATTGGATTCAAGAACTTGACCATGAAGCTGAGCCACTTTTGAATAGAAATCAAGAGGCCTCGGCCTCATCCAAATTCCATTACATATACCATTTAAGGTTGGCTAACCCTCCATTCAAATAAATATAATACCACAAGCAAATAACAAACATAATCAAACCCATTACATTCTCTAAAGACAAATTTTATCAACCATAAAACCATGAATTAGGAAAGCCCTAGACTATTTCCAATACCTGTTAAAGGGACTGGAATTTTAGCTTGAAACACGATGAAATTCTCAAGGGTTCCATCAATACCTCATCTGGGAATCTACTCCACCTGCATACCACCTCCTTGCAACTAGGAGGTGACCACAAATTAGAATTCTTTCTGTAAAACCAAATGCATATGAATATGCTCATATTTTGCAAACAACAAAACTAAACTACTCATCATAATACTTGTACATTTGAAAGCTCTAAGTGTTGTTGAATCGCTGAGTCAGAGAACACTGGAAGATCAACAAGGAAATAGAAAGTACCTCGCTGGTACGGAAGGGTGGCCTTGGCACCCAAGGATATCAACACCAGACGAAAGATAAGAATCAACTGCACACAAAAACCCTAATGTATAGTTGGCTGAAGACCTCCTTCAGAGGAGAGAAGCAATGAGCAAATATTGCCAAGCCATCTAAGGCAAAAGGACCCAAATATTGTACCCACTGTTGGATCAATTCGAAATCTTGAAGGATGTATATGGGGTCTAGAGTCCAATGGTGAAAGAGGCACCACTTTGCATTAAATATTCTGGAAGAATGGATATATTACCTAGGCTGCCACAACATGCAATAATCTCATCATTAATGGAGGCCAGGTGGTGGGATAAATGCAACATTAAAACTTTGATTAATAAACTCAGAAAATTAGCATGTATGTTCCAATCTTAGTTGATAGGAAATATAGTTCCAAAGTGACATTAATACTGTTGTATATCCTTAGTACTAATGGATCCTCAGGATTATTGCAAACGATCAAATCGAACCCAGAAACCTTTGAAAAAGGGAATGAAATTATAGCAAGTCTGTGGTTAATCTGTAATGCGTTATGTATCAATAAATTGCATAAATATAATAAAAAGTTTAACTATTATTGCTTGGCTAAAATAAATAGATGTGTATTTACTTTGCAGTAATAGATGGTAAAATATTTTTTTATGTATAATTAATTTTAATACGTGGATTTATGACACGCATATACATCATGTATCTTGATTTACATATTACAGGATTCTCGACCCATTTTATTCCCCTTTATAAATTATATACACTTTATCATGTGTATATTCCCTCTTTTCTTATATTTGTATCTTCTTTTACCATGCAATGCACTTTTTTTTTCTCGGTAACAAAGCTATTCTATTAAATATTTACAGAGTAAAAAAATACATCAGGTAAGACCCGTTTACTCTTGCCCAGGCATAGACAAAACTAAGACAAAACTAAGACTGTCCATAGACACGCAAGCCCGCGCAGGGGATACAGAAAGAACTATCACCATTGACACAAAAAGGACTGTTCAGGTCGTCCCGCGTAGGGGAGAGACAAAAACCATCAGCTTTGACATTCTGAAAAAAACATAGACTGAAACAACAACAAACCAAGAGACGACAGCGTGCTTGCGCCGAGGTGGAGCAGGGGCGCCGGCGTGATTATTCACTCGGCTCATCCATTTGCTCCTCCACAATTGGGTACCAGCCGTAGTAATCTGGCTCAGCATGAGTAGGCAAGGTCGCTTCCACCTCCCCAGTGGTGGCTTTTGGAGCATTCTGGGATTGCTTGGATGTATCCTCAATGTTGGCTCGACTCTTGTCTTGCTGCTCCATCTCAGCAGTCGGAGCTTGCTCTGCATCCCCCTGGTGGTCCTGCATCCCATGCTCCCGAGAATCCATGGGGTCATCCACCTCAGGAGGGTTCTCGATGAACAGAATGGAGACATGAGCACTAATTCTCGGATTTTCCGTGGAGGTGGTGAAGTTGAAAATCGTGGAGCCGAAGGCTGCCAAGGAGGCCGAGCTAGATGCCTCTGCATCCATATGTTGGCCAGAGAGTAGGGGAATGGCTCCAATGGAGCTTGCCAGATTACAGTGGCAACAGTGCCTTGTTTCATTTCTCACAGGTTTGCTTGAGCCCCCACCTCTGGAGGAACCAGGACGGCTCAACAACCTTTGTCTGGGTCTCACCATAATGGTATGAGCCTCCCTCCAATCTGCAAGGTGAGCCGGACTGTCGCAAACCGGAACCAGCATCGTATTAGACTCCACCACCTAAGAGGGG